>OX465094.1:8668242-9268242 GCA_949987625.1 Chalcis sispes | reverse complement strand
AATCACGAAACGATTTGTCGTTTTTTTTAGTTCTGGAGAGACCAACATCGCAAATGTCCTATCTCGAGCACTTCCTAAAAGAGACGGCGGGCAACGCACGCCACGGCAGCGTCGACAGCGTCGAGGGCGACATCGAGGACAATCGCGCCCCTAGCATCACCAGTAGCAAAAGCAACCTTTCCGAACTTAGCATTGTGAGTATATATATATATATATATATATATATATATATATATATATGTATATAAATCATCTTATTTTTTCATGAATATTTAATTTAACAAGTTCAATACCAATATATTAATTTTACCACGACGATAACGTTAATTAAATCTAACTAAAATTATAGGATCCAACCTCTCCGCTTTCCCACGAGCTTCTGAACAAATCCTCCGCGGTATCTCAAGGTCATACGAATTTACAACCAAAACCAAAGTCGCATCAATTCTTGGTAAGGACGTTCTCCGGGCCGACCAAGTGCAACCACTGCACATCCCTCATGGTCGGCGTAATCAGACAAGGCGTCGTATGTGAAGTTTGCGGGTTCGCCTGCCACGTTCAGTGCTGTGACAAGGTACCTTCGGTCTGCCCGGTTCCTCACGATCAAAGTAAGGATTCCAAACAGTTTGTTATTCTTGTTTACATCATTGAAATTTATTGTGGTTAGGATCAAAAAACATATATTTGTTTTTTTTTTTTTTTTTTTTTTATTTATTTATTTTTTTTTTTTGTATTCTAATTATTGCGCATTTTTTGTACGACAATTTTGATGAAAAGTCAAAATGAAACGACGATATTATTTAAACATTTAATGATTTATTTTCGAAATTAAATGTATTGTCAATTTTCTAAATGCTTCCATACACAGGCTTGTTCATATTTGGTAATTACTTTAATTTTAAATTTAATTTCACCCGTTTATTTTGCATCGAAAATTTTAAATTAGCAATCCTCAAAACGTTGATTAGTCATCTCTTACCTATCTAGATAAAAACACCTATATAATTTTGACTCATAGTATGTTTTTATTAAAATTTTCAATATTCATCACTTGTGAATAATCCCTTGCTTAAAAAATTTTGCAGCAAAGCGACCGTTGGGTATCGATCCGACACGTGGCATCGGCACGGCTTACGAGGGCTACGTCAAGGTGCCAAAAATGGGTGGAGTTAAAAAAGGCTGGGTGCGCCAATTCGTCGTTGTATGCGATTTCAAGCTGTTTCTCTACGATCTCTCGGACCGTAACGCCATGCCCTCGGTCTACGTGTCGCAGGTGCTCGACATGCGAGACGAGGAGTTCAGCGTCAGCTCGGTTCGCGACAATGACGTCATACACGCGACTAAAAAAGACATTCCTTGTATATTTAGGGTGAGTGAGCAACCCCCAAAAAGCACGCTTTCTTCATCAATTAAAACAAAATAAAAAAAGGAGATACTGAATATTAAATTCGTACGCGTTTAAAATATTATTTCGGTATAATGAAAGCATTTGTTTCGCGACGAATTAATTAACTAAAATGCTAATGCATTTTAATAAAAATCGTTTAATAAAAATGTTTTTCTATAGGCTAAAAAAACATTTTTAATCGTTATAACAGTATCTTCTCCGAAAAGAAAAAAAAATTAAAATTGATAACTCTCTTTTGTTTATTAATTTTTAACTAAACAAAGTAAAGCAAACAAATAACGCTGTAACAAAGACAAATTTTATTTGACTTGTCTAAAATGTCTAAAAAAAAATTAAATATTTTTCTCTCACCTCCATAAATCCAATTAATTCTGTCAATTAACGCTTAAGGGTATACTACACAAAATTTTTATGAGTACAAAAACAATGTAACCTTTTCTCTTATGAATTTGATTAATTTTTTGAGCAATTTTTAAAAGTATTAAATGCAATAATTAATATATAATTGTTAAAAAAAAATAAGATACATAATTGTTATTGTTTATACTTATTAATTCAATAATTTATTTAAAAAATTTCTCGTATTTTTTTCTAATGATTACATTTCTTTTCACTTTGATTTCATTCGAAATTTATTACCTTTGCTTATTTTTCAATTAAACATGAAAAAACAGATCGGTGTAGTTTACCTTTTGAAAATTTGTAGCTCTCATAAAATTATGTTTGTATACTAGATAACAACATCTTTGTTGGAACCACCTGGTTTGCGGAATCACACGTTAATGCTTGCCGATACAGAGAGTGAAAAAGCTAAATGGGTAGTGGCCTTGAGCGAACTCCACCGGATTTTGAAAAGGAATAATCTCCCTAATACTACCGTATGATATTTAAATATCTTGTATTTAATACCATGTTTAATATGTTATGCTATTTTTTTTTTTTTTTTTTTTGTTTTTTTTTTTTGTTTTTTCTTTCAATCAATCTAATGAATAACATTAACACTAGTTGTATTATGTTTTCCAAAGATATTTCGAGCGAAAGAATTATTGGACAATACGTTGTCGCTTATCGTCATTAAAAACGTACTGTCAGGGGCAATTATCGACCCAGATCGTCTAGTCATTGGCACCGAGGAAGGCCTGTTTTGTTTAGATTTAGATAGTAGTGGTAAGTATTTTTCAATTTGTCCTTTAAACAAACAATAATAAAATTTACTAAAATTTACTTTACATTTGCGCTGTCTTAAAAACTTTTTTTTCTTAATCTTAATTTTTAAAACACACTAATTATATGAAATATTTACAGAAATTGCGAGGGTTGGCGAGGGTAAAAAAATACATCTCCTGGAGTATGTGACCGAAGAGCAGTTGATTGTTGTACTTAGCGGCAAGCAACGGCACGTGCGTTTAGTGCCAGTGCGTGCGTTGGACGGTGACGAGGTCGAGTGGATCAAAGTCGCCGAGACAAAAGGTTGCATCACACTGACAACCGGTGTTATGAGACGTAATCCCTTGACTTACTGTCTATGCGTGGCTATCAAAAAACAGGTAATTGAAATTACGCAAGACTTATTCTCTTTCAGTTATTTATTTATTTTTTTTTTCTCATTTAAATATAATAAATCAAATGGAATATACATTTTTTTGATATGAATTTTAGAATGCTTCCCAAGTCATCATATACGAAATAACGCGTACGAAAGCAAGACACAAACGCGTACGTGAATTAATGTTGCCTTGTCATGCACAAACATTGCAGGTCTTGGCAGAAGGACGTCTTTGCGTTGGATATCCTTCTGGATTTTCGATATACAGTATTTTAGGGGATCATCACCCTATTTGTAAGCATTTTCAAAATACATAATTTTCTAACAAATATTGAGAAATTTTTTAATAAATATTAAAACGCTAAATTTGCAATAAGTAATAATATTTGGGAAAAAATTCTTAAATTTAATGCATTTATTAATGATAATAATAATAATAAAAAAAAAAAAAAAAGAATTATAAAAGGGAAACAGAACAAAATTCAGATAAATCTTGAAATAAAAATGTATAACTTTTCTAGCCTTGGTCCACCCAGAAAACGCACTTTTAAATTTGTTGACGTTCAATGCTTTGGATGCATTTAGATGTATTGAGCTTCAGAATGGAGAATTTTTACTTGCATTTTATTCCTTAGCAGTTTACGTAGACAGTCAAGGTAGAAAAAGTCGAGACAGAGAAATTATGTATACAGCATATCCTACCGCAGTCAGTAAGTAAAAACATTTGATTACATAAAATATTTAAAATATTCAACGGTGTTTAAATAAAATTCTAATCATTTATACTTGCTTTTAGGTTTTTGTGAAGGATATCTGTTAGTTTATAGTGATACGCACATTGATGTGTTTGATTGTCAGTCGGGTGATTGGTTACAAACACTTAACGTGAAAAAAGCTAAACCCTTAAATACATCGGGTTCGCTTACAACTTGTATGATCAACGATATGCCACATGTTATTTATTTAAGTAATTTACATCAACGTAAGTTTTAATTTCAGTTATTTAATTTTGACAGTAGTATATTTCTTATATATTTACACTTTTCAAATATTTTCAAAAGCACTCGTAAAAAATTAAATAAAAAAATTTTACTCGTTAGTAGAATATCTTACTTATTTTTTTTTTTTTTCATAAATGTTTTTATATAAGGAGAACTATTAAATTTGGCAACGATAGATTCAAGCGGCAAAACGATAACCAGACCTCGAAGAAGATTTTCACTTCGTGAAGGGAATCGTGCTGTTCGACCGACTGATCGACGTTCCAAAATGATATCTGCACCGACGAACTTTAATCACATAACTCATATGGGACCTGGAAACGGTATTCAAGTACGTAAATGAATTATTTTTATTAAGTTAAATTTTATATATATACTCGTATATACACGCTATCTTTAATAGTTATATCACCTGCATTAACAAATTTTTTATTTTTATTATTTGCTATAACAGTACAATTCAAAATTAATCATACAATTTAGATTTTCTATAACTATTAAGGAGAAATTTATTCTAAAAATTATAAGTAGTAATTTATTTATTTTCAAAATTTGAGTGATTTTAATCAATAAATTTATTCTCATATAATAATTATTATTTCAATTTTATTAGATTCAACGACTATTAGATCTACCAACGACTTTAGAAACCGCTGATCAACAACAATATTCAGGATCACATTCTAGTTCGCATTTTCATGGAAGTCAACAACGAGTAAGTTATTTACAAGCATTATTAGTTTTAATATTTTAGCATAAAGTTTGAATTTAATTTAAAAATCAAAATTTTATTTTATTGTAGGTGTACAGTGCAGCAGTTCAACCACCAAATAAGCCAGCACCACTGCCACCCAGGCATCCGCCTTCAGATACTAGACGATTGAGCTCACATATGACAAGGAATTCTGGATTCTCACCTCATAATGGTAATTTTAACTATATAATGTACATTTACCATGTTATTGTAAAATTATCATAATTTTATTTAATAAAATTTCATTATTTGTTTTAAATCTAGTTATTAAAATCGAGTAAAATAGTTATTAAATATTATAATTTTAGGTTCGACGTCTTCGAGAAGAGGACCAGCACCACCAAGACCCACAGCTACACCACCGTCGTTACCAAGAACTCCAGTAGACCAAGTTGATTCAGAATCTCTGCACTTGAGGTCACATACACCTCATTCTCTTGGAAGTATTGCTTCATTGCAAGATAAGGTAATTTCACTTTTTCAAAATTTATCATGAGAATATAAATATTTAAAAAAATTTTAAAAATAACACATTGTGTAAAAGATTGTTAATCTAATTTAAAATGTAAAATATTTATAAAATTATTTTTTCTGCAATTAAAGATTTATAATTTTTAATTTAATGAATTTAAACCATAGGAGCACGTCTCCGGAGGTAGTCCACGACATTCGATAGCTTCAAACAACAGCTCGAATCCATCGACACCACCCAGTCCTGCGCACGACCACGGATCATCATCTTATGACTCTTAAAAACCGTGATGACGAAATGAAAAATCACTATTGGCCTAATAGAACATCGGCCGCCCGAAAGAAAAACTTTCACGTTTTTCGATAAAATATGTATTAAAAGATACATAAATATATATAGCAGCGACCACTCGAACGATTACGAGAAAAAAATGAATATATTGCAGTGGTAACATTTTCTTAGATGATGACCTATATATTGCGTTATATACACAATCTTTTACCCGAAAAGTTACCATAAGAATTTTTTGACCTTATATGTACAGTCTTGATACATATTTTTAATTAGATGAGAGAAAAAAATGAAGTTGTAGTTGCGATTGTGACGAAGATTTTATTATATTGCCTATGTATAGTATATATATACAATCGCGTACAGACTCACACACATGGCTTTCTCCGACTTGTAGAGACGCGAGGAATATATATACACACTTTACATTTAGGCATATATCGTCTGTACCATTTTTAAGCGTGCCGTTTTTTCTATAACCTTTTAAAATGAAAAAAAAAAAAAAAAAAAAAAAATTATATAAAAATGAGAGACTGGCTTCGCTTAAATGCAGGCGAACGGTTTTTGTAAATTTTTTCATCTCATTTCTGCTCACTAACCATTATTATACATTATTACTTTCGTAAAATGAAAATAAGAGAGAATGTAAAAAAGGTATACATTAGAAGATATATATATAAAATATTATTTCGTCAATCTCCTTGTGAAATATTTTTCTCTATTTTTTAGTACTTTACTATAAATAGATTATAATATTAAAAGAAAGAAATTATGTTGAGAATTATATAGTTTTTGGTGTTTAATTCAAATAGTATTATTTACTTTATACATATATTTTCAATTCCTGAGCTTTAGGTAATGAAAATGATTGCAATGATCAGTTTTAATATTTTCTGGCGCTCGAGTGTAAAGTTAATAATTGTTAGAATCTCATTTTAAAAGTTCATTACGTGGCACGACGATGAATTGTATATAAGTTATATATTTAAAGTATGCGAAATAATGATGGGAGCGGATATTATATCGATATAACGGTCATTACCCTCCACGTCATTTCGGATAATTTATTTTCTATTTTCTTTCGCGTGTGCTCTTTACAATAACGAGGGATGATTGTTGAGAATTGGGTATATAAACGAGAATAAAAACTAAAACATAAAGTAAGAAAAGATCCAGTCAAATTACTTAGCAATAAATTATCTACTTAATCTATTCAACCGGCTTTGAAGTTAAGATATAAAAATGTAGTCTAAAATGACTGATGATGTATTTAATCACCGTTAGACAAGAATTAAAGAGAATTAAAAAAGGAATATATTACTTTCTCTAAATATAAATAAATATATTGCGTATAAAATCATCGAGTATTTGTACGAAATGAAGAAAAAAAAAAGTAATATGAAAATGAACGGAACTTTTACACGATATAACGACGTGCCGTAATTCCAGTCAAAATTTACAATTACAATATTTCACACGTCGTATATTTTATTTACATTATTGTATTATTGTAACACTTATTTTATATTGTGCAATGTTTATCAGAAGCTTATACGCTGACAATACATGACATAGGAGAAGATTTAATTTAAATTATCTAGTTTTGCTTTTACAATATGCGAGTTTTTCTTTTTTTTTCTTTGCGGACACAACAAAATTTAAGTGATAAAGTGCATAAAAATGTTTTAGTATCTATAATTTTGTAGTGAGAAAAAAATTTTCATTCAGAATGCGCAAATAGATTTTATATTGGACACAATCATATTAAAAAAAAAATTTTATAAGCTACTTGGATACATTTTTTAGGTTTTTAAAAAATGACCAATGTATTAAAAAGTCAATACAATTGGTAATAAAATTACCATGATGATAATGTATGTGTCCTGATTTATTTTTAATTTATTTATATGTTTTTTAATTTTTTTTTTTTTTTTTTTTTTATTCAAAATATATTGTAATACATAATGCTTTTTTATTTGAGTACCTTTTGGCATAATAAATACTGGGATACTAGTTTATCTTGTAATATAAATGGTTTATTACAACAAATATTTTAACAATTTTTAAGTGTTCAAAGAATCTACTTGAACTCATGTTCTTTTTATTATATGAAATGATATGGAACAAATTCTACGATTATCTATTCTTCTAGAACAGGTATACCATTTGATGTAGGCATAATGAAATCTCGACTATAAAAATCATAAAAACAAGGAATATACATTAACAAAAGAAAAAAAATTAATAAATAAATCATAAAGAAATTTTAGAAAGAAAACGATGTTACTGCATTAAACGTGTATCAGCCACCAACATTGCTATGCATAATATAAAAAGCAAAAAAATAAAGAGTAAAAAGGAAGATATTTTAGAATTATGATTGATGATGAAATATTTATAACAAATCCGACTTAAAGACATTCAAAGTTCATGTTATTTGGTACTTATCCGATGGGATTTGTGCTCCGATCTATCTTCCGTCATTGTTATCATGTGAGGGTTCTAAAATCAAAAATAAACGAATAATAGAAATTGTTATTGTTATGCATATCTTCTGTCTATTTTGTCAATTTTTAGAAGTCAATTGATTATAAAAATATTTATGCAAAACTTCTTAATTTTGTTATTAGACTTAGAATGAAATTAACGGATAAATGAATAAATATTTAAGATTTAAAAATTGATTCGAATATTAAATTGATACTAAATCAAGTAAAATTGGTACAACAATATTTTATATTGAATTATAGGAGATAGATTATAAAATTAAAGTTTAATAATAATAATGTATAGTTTTACAATTCATAACGAAATGAATTTTATACTTGAAAATGTATTATTTTCAATTAACATATAGATAAGTTTCATTCTACTTCTAATATGAAAAATCACAAAAATGTTGTAATTAAATACCTTACTATATCTTTAGAGACACGCTTTTATACATATTTTTGTATATACTCAAATGAGCTTTTGTTTCAAACGTTATTTAAATGTCGGTCGAAATTTTTGTCATATAATAAACCAGATAAAAACTAAAAAAATTCTATTTGATTTTAGATCCCTTGTTGCTATATAGAGTGTGTCTAATCCTGTAAACTCACGTATCGAAGGATACAATGTTGCAAAATACTTATATAATAATAATAATAATAAATATAATAATAATAATAATAATTTATGATTCACTGTAAAAACTACACTATTATATAATTATTGTAATGATTATTATACTTTTACGTCTTACCGCCAGGAAAGACCGCGTAAAAATCACGAAATAATAAAAAAAAAAAAAAAAAAAAACAAAATAAAAAAAAAAAAAAAAAAAATTGAAAAATAAATGTCAGAATCATTGTATTTTTCATTGTTTCGGCGTTGCAAGTCAACCCGATGATTTCTCTTTTTTCTTAAATCAACGTTTGTAAAAAAAAAAAGAAATTAAAACATAAACAATGATTTTTGCCTTTATATGCGCCACATTAAGAGAATCACCAACGTTTATTATTCTGCGAATTTTTTCTTTCGTCGTGTTCTTTCTCTTAATCGTGTATAGATTATTATAGCGCCTTATATGATTAATCGCGAAAGCGGTAAAAAAAAAAAAAAAGAAAAAAAAGTCGAAAAATTTTATTTATGATAATTGTGCATTGTTTGCGATGTATATTTATTAGTAAAGAAGCAAAGGGTTATTGTATGACACCTTTATCGATAGTTTTTCTCTGTGTTTGCGCGCGCGACGAATACCTATTATTAGCTTCTGTATACGCCTTTTCATTTTTCGAAACGAAAAAGTATATATGTTCGGGATATGAAAGATTTAAAAAAGAAGTCAAAAAACGCAAAAAAAAAGATTAAAAAAAAAATAAATAAATAAATAAATAACTTATGTAAGGAAAACATTATAGTCAATCGGGTCAATTTTGCATTTATTACGATTTGAAACGAAAACAACAACGGAACGATAAATGCGTGCAATTTTACGAATACATTATTCTTTGGCATTTTGCATACAATTTAGCGGTGGAGTTTTTGCCACGTTTCGAACATAAGCGAAATAAAAAAATCGCATAAGGGGAACATTTGATGGAATGTTTAAACATCAATCTGCAACAATAAATAAATAAATAAATGAAAAAAAAAAAAATAATAATAATAATAATAAAATAATAAAAAATAACGAAAGAACTTCATACAGCTTTATTTGTAATGTCTTGTAATATGCATTTGCAAAGACTATAATGATGTATCTGAACTGATTATACAAAAATAGCTGGAATAATAAAAATGCAGAGTTGATTTCTCTTAAAATGTTTTTAATATATTATCTCGTTAATACGTACCTGCAATATATCATTAGAAAAATTTAATATGAGTTATTATGATAAGTATCCATTGTGTAGTCAATAATTAACAAATTCATAATTTTAAAAAAAATTTCATTTTATTAAATTCGTTTACTCTTTGATTTTTAATCCGTTTATTCATACAATTGAAATTAAAATAATGTTTTAAAATTTTATAATTATTAATAATATCATGAATCAAAGTCAATTATTAATTAAAAAAAAAAACTGCAAAGAATCAAAAATATTTTGAAAAATTTGTAATTTGAGTAAAAAATATAATATTAGACTATTGATATAATTTATTAAAGTTTGTTGTTTGTTTATAAGGAAGTTCAAGGTAAACTCAATGAACTACATGATTACGCATTCAATAAAAAACTCATGCCTTATATTTTATTTCATTATCACTCGTCAAATGCAAATACATGCATATGTTGTAAGAAAACAAATTTTCAGGTAAATGTATATAATACTCGATTAATCGCTAAACTTCATCTGGATCAATCCGTTTCTGTGCGCGTGACATAAAAATAAGGATAAACTCCACGTGTTTCTTAACAAAGAATTTTTTTTTTTTTTTTTTTTTTTTTTTTTTGTCAAAAAAAAAATCAAAAGTTATTATTCATTTACAAATTTTTTTATATATATAATACTGGGCATATATCGCAACATTAACGAGGCAGAGAACTAACATTTGCGCATTTAACATTAATTCATTTTTCAATCTAAGTATCTAATTTATTATACAATTGATTGCTCACTGAATAAATTAAAAATTAAAATTGATAGATGAGATTCAAAACTTTATATAGTTTATTAAAACTTTTTTTATGAAAAAAGTGTGAATATTAAGAGTAATTGATTTTTTTTTTTTTTCTTTTTTTTTTTTTTTTTTTTTTTTTAATATAAATAAAGCTGAAAGTTGTTAGTAAATGGATTAAATTTACTATTTAAATACATTGCATCTACTTTCGATAAATTTTATTCAGTGTCTCGTTAACACATTTTCAACGTCTAAATGGCGAACAATGATATTATTATGTAGATGCAAGAATAAATCATGTAAGTGCAGCAATGGTACTTCGTTCGATACGTTGAAGAATAATATCGACGATTTGTACATGAAGTGAAAGTTTCGTAAAAATTACCGTAAAATTCTTTTTATAAAGAGAAAAATTTTAAAATAATTTACAAACGAAATTTTATATAAATTTTATATGTATAGCAATATTGCAAAAGTAGCTTTGCAACGATTATAATGTCATTACCTTTTGAACGCAAATTATAACTTTTAAAGTGAAATTTACGGTTATTTTCAGAAAAATTTCATTTGCAAATGTGCTCTGGAGAAAAATTTTCTAAATATATTCATCGTAGTTTTAAAAATGGCAAGGCGAGTTTATTATTACAAACGACGTTTTACAATAAAATATGAATCGGTTTAAAAAATATATATATATAAAGCACGAAGAAAAAAATAATTACGTATTAAAAAATTTATTTGGATATATTCCTGTTAACTTAACGAGTGATTATTTCTTAAAGAAATACCTTAATTAATATTTTAAATAAAATTGTAAACGCTTCGAGATTGGCACTCAAAATTCTTTTGTAAACATTCGTTATTAGATGTTTAAACGATATCAATTTGAAAATTGACAATTTCTAAGTACTTATTAAAAAATCCATTCTTTAATTGATAATAGTTCAGAAAAATATTCTATAAAGAATATGTTACAACGTTAAATTCCTAAACAATCTAATAATAATAAACTATATATAAAATCTTTCATTTTTTAACACTCAAGATGATAAAATTAGTGTTTCATTTTTTTAAATCTTAGGCCTTTGTGAGTTAACGATCTAACATTTACACTTACGATAATAATAAAACTCTTTTAAAAATTGAAAATCTGTGAGAAAAATATAAATTTTAATATTATAAAAAAATTTGTTTAGATTTTAGAAAATTTAGCCCCTTACAAAGTACTTAGAAAATGTCATTAACAGACAAAACTATTGAATTAGCTATAAAGTACGATGAAGTTCTTTAAAATTGTCATTTAAATTATCTAAATTACGCTCCATTTTTTTTTTTTTTTTGTTTTTTTTTTTTTTTTCAGTACTAACTCTGTTCCATAACAATTATAACATCGTCTACCTCCCGGCATTCAATACGCATTATTATTTATTTATTCTTTCTTTTTTTATTTTATTTTATTTTATTTATTTATTTATTTATTTTTCGTTAATAATTTTGTTTTATAACTTTGGTAATGAACTATATAATGAGAGACGTGACACGCGATATAGATAACTAATACATACGTAAAAAATTTGTTCTACCTATTACGCTTGAATTTTTATTTATTTATTTATTTATTTATTCATTTTTTTTTTTTTTTTTTGCTTTCATTTGTTTGTTTCTTTTTTTCTCTCTTCCTAATACGAGATAAATGCACGGTTCGCGGAATCATGCGATAATAAGTTTATAATAATATTTAATGTACGCGCACTAATGAAGGAGCAGCGATCACAACTGGTGATCGGATAAATGAGGAGCACGCATAATTTTTAATAATTTATTATTTTAATCGATACGATTTCTTACGTATAATTTCAATATTAAAAAAAAAAAAAAAAAAAAAAATAAAGATTAATCGTGCGAATCGTAATATTTCATAATCGTAATATTTCATTAATGCATATCTATCGATTAAAACGTAAAATTAAACTTCATCCGTGTTACGATTTATTTTTTACTGACGCACGGTTTAATTATTTAAGGGTGTACGTGATACAATAACTGCAAAATAATTAATGAACTTTTGGGCATTCATCACAGAAACTCTCCCTAAGGTACTTTGATCGATACGCGCCTAAAAATATGGTGGCTGTGAATGTATGTGTACGTATTTAATGATTTTTTAAAATGATTTTTTATTCCTCATCATTCTATCGTAGTTGGTTTGTATTCTTTGCTTTACTCTAATTTTTTAGGGAGAATTGTAGCCAGTAATAGTAAAACTTGATAATTATTTACATTCAGAGCTGAGTAAAGAATTAATAATTGCGGCCACTAATGCAAGTACAAGTACTTCAAAAATTTTTGTTTCATTTCAAACGATGTACTTTTTATATTTTTATTAAATTTGAATACATTTAAATTCAAAACTTTCTGCTATAATTTAAAATAATTTGTATATATACTTTTAACATTTATATTTTTTTAAAAATAAGTACAAGTACTTGAGTATTTTTAAAATCAGTGTTCTTTACACATCATCTTCAAAAAAAGTTTACTTTTTTTTGCATTCAGAATAATTAATGAAAAAGTAACCTTGCACTTTTTTTTTAATAATAAGATGCAGAAATAAATTAAACGTATTTTTAATTACACCTCTAAAATATTGATTTTCATTAAAAAAAATTAAATATTTCATTAATTTTTAATATTTTTGACTCATAAAATACTAAATTTTTTTAATTTTAAAATGAAAATTTGCATATCAACACTGATGATTAAATAAATTTTAGTTTTTTCAGTCTCCTCTTCAGGTTTGATTTTTAGGCAATGCTTTGTTCTCCCCTTATGTTTTTTTGTTATTACACTGGTAAATTTCATTTCTCAACAAATTATTCCCTATATTTATGTTTATATGTATGTATATGTATATCTATATGTATATGTATATGTGTATATATATATATATATATATATATATATATATTCTTTATCACTGTCTAAATGTATAAGAGTAATGTTACAAGGAAGGCAATTCTTTTTCAACCTCAGATAATCATAACCAACTGTTAACATTTTCCATTTTCAAATTTTTCTTACTAATGCCTTCACAAAAACTAGGCTTTATTCTTTACACTTACAAAATGAGATGGCAGTAAGTTACTTTTTTATGAAATATGATGTACTAATTTTATTTTAAATTCAAGGATATGATTGTTTATAAGTTCATTCCAAAAAAAATGATACACAGCATTACTTTGTAAATATTTTCTACATTAAGATATTTAGAATTATTTAATGAAATTATACGCCAAATGTATTTTTTAAATCATATTTACATTTGACCTGATTATTTATATAAATTATTTTGAATTTTAAATATAATATATAAAAATAATACATTTTAATCTTT
The DNA here is from genome assembly GCA_949987625.1 of Chalcis sispes. Classification (NCBI taxonomy): domain Eukaryota; kingdom Metazoa; phylum Arthropoda; class Insecta; order Hymenoptera; family Chalcididae; genus Chalcis; species Chalcis sispes. Next base: position 9,254,267 of record OX465094.1, on the reverse strand, counting down.
CTCAAAATTAGTTTAAGCCTTTGTAATATTTATTTAATAATGTTAAATATTCACAGTAACCAATTAAATAAATAAAAATTAAATAAAATTATTATACTTAAATATCAATGCTTGAAAAATGATTTTTTCTAATAAAATTCATAAAAAATCTTCACCTTTTACAGTATGGTAATGTGACAATAAAATCTTTTTGCATAGTCAGATTTTTACTTACAACCATATTTATTTAATTTTAAATACACAAAAATGATTTTATTTACAAAACATTTTTTTGATGCACAATCAATCAATATTTACTTTTTAATTAACTTAACTGACTAAAGTTTCTTTAATAATTTAAATTTAAAAAATTATAAATATTTGATTAAAAATTAAATAATTTTTTAAACTGAAGAATAGGAGTATATTTAAAATAATATATATTTACAGTGAAATATTAAGCTTTTTTATATAAAATCAACTTCATATTATATATTGGTATTATTTTAAATATTATTCTGTTAAAAATTTATTTAATAATTTTAAATAATTTTTCATACTTAAAGGTCAAATAATATTTTATTTAATATTAAATTTGAAAAATTTGTCTATATGTTACTGTACATCATTGAATTCTCAGTTGTCACCAATTTCCTGCTGTTAGTAACTTACTGCCAATTCTCGTTCTCAATCTCTCTAGTCACGTCTCACAGTCTTACAAACACACGCGCGCTACTAATTATGGTGAAATTTTGTTCGCATGCCACTGAATTGTTAGAAGGTGTGACTTCTGCTGCATCTGGCAGATACCTGTTCATCGTCCTCGAGTTCTTCATCGACATTGTCATCACTACCGTGGCATCGATATCGGCGATGAGGCTGCTGTGCGTGTTACAAAGAACTGTCCGAAGGAGGCGTACTCTCATTATGGCTTACATGACTGAGCGAATGTTGGAGGGCGACGGGAGTTAGCCATTCTTTAGGCAGACAACGTTGGAGGAACGGCACGCAGGAACTAAAGTAAGCAAGACGATTTACCCAGCCGGGAATCTCTTGATCACAAAGTATCTATAAATTAAAAATTAATTAATTCAATTTTATTATGTTTATATATTTAAAAGTAATTAAAAAAAAAATTCTTTTCAAATCAAATTACACAAGTCAAATCAAATAGTTTCTTATTATTGTATTATTGAATCTTCTTATTAAATATTATTGAAAGCTTTTAAATGTATTTATTTATAATTTAGGAAGAAAAAATATATAGTTTTGAAAAATATTTTTTTAACATACTTGAGTAAATTGGCTGCTGAAATGGTTACAATTTTTATTCATTAGATGATAACGGTCACCTCTAAACTCTTTGCCTAATTCAGTTATTATTCGAGCAACGTCTTCTTCAGTAAAATCTGTATAACCAATATGAACAGATTGCCTAAAATGAAACATTAAATTTATGTATATGATATTCAACAGCATATTGTTTTTCATCTAATTATTTACCTAAATCTGAATTGTTCACCTAATTCTTCAGCTGTTCTGGGTTGAATTTCAAATATTCCAGACATAGGTAATGAATGACCTCCATACGCATATTCTACAAAATATATAGTTGATTATAAAACAATTATTGAATAAAATTTATTTAAATAAAACTTTTATTAATTTAATTGTGCTGTAATGTTTTACTTTGTAAAAAATTTATATACATTAATTTTACACTTTCAATCAAAAATACATCAATAAAATTTGATTTGAAAACTCAGAAATCAATGAAAAATATGATTCATCAATTTAAATAAACTATGGATGATTCATATAAGATGTATATATAATCTTCTTTTGAAAGTATATTATGAAGTATATATACAGATAATGTGTATGTGTATATATATATACACATAAATAAATAATAATTATTTCATTCAATAAAAAATAATTATTTTAAATAATAAATTTACATACCAGTTCCATAAATTTCAACACCCGAGTGGAAGACTCCTAATCCCATTGGAGTTGTGTACTCATTAATCCAATACTGAAACAATATATTGTAAAATACTCAATAAAAATTCAAATAATATGATTTCTAAATTAAATTAAAACTATTAGTCATTCTCACCATATCATATACATTAAGCGTAATTGGTTCACGAGCCATTTTGGGGATCAACTCTTCACTATCTTGAGGATAACCAAGGCAGCTAGGAAACGACAGATTACAGCCGAGACCTGATGAAAACATCATAGAAATACTTGTTCGGCATAAAAGGAGTCACAGCTCACTATCTACTGTTCCAGAGCACCTAATGAGTAGATACAAGTGTTCTAGTTAATCTACTTTTACTTCATTCTAATGTAATATAAAGAAAAACTCTGTTACTTTAAAAAAATTTAATGTCGTTACATTTTTTATCCAAACATATTTATTCATTAAAAAGCTTTACTATACTATATATAAAATTATACACTATTAATAATAATAAATTAAACAAACTATATTAATTTGTTGTGAATAAAACTTCATATTAAATAAATTATTTGATAAAAATCATAAATATTTACAAAAATAAAATTTCATCAGTTAACAAATAAACTTTTTACTTACAATTAAATGAGGTTATTTATTTTACTCATAAATTTATAAGAATAATTAAGAATTATTTCTTATTAAACTTATATTTAAATGGTTTCTTTTTGAATTAATTCCTTAAAATTTTTATTTATGATAAAAATTAAAAAAAAACACAGCTAAAAAAATTATAATTTTTATTTGAAATCTTTATTTTAACATTAACAAAATTTTTTAGAAAAGACCATACATTTAAAGATAAAACTGTCACAAGTATTTTACAGTTCTATACTACTATAAATTAAGTTATGAATTTATTGTCAAACTAAGTTATATTACAGAGAAATATACATTAAAGTTTAAATATATCCAATAACATGCCATAATATAACACTACATTAATTTTAGTTGAGAAGATAACTTTTGCTTCAATATTGTAAAATATTATGTTTAATTATTATTTTTCATTTATAAAGAATTTATTATATATTCTATTTTAATAAATAATATTTATAAAAAAAAAAAAAACATTAAGAAATAATTGAAAAAATAACTATTCGATGTTAATCACTTCAAATGTTAATATGATTAGTTTATTAAAAAAAAATAAAATTTATACTTTATTTCATGAGGTTAAATTTAACATTTTTTACTTTGTGCATATTTATAAAAAAATATATAAATAAAGAAAAATATAAAATAAAAGATTATATTTTTATAACAGATCATTCAAGTGGTTATTAAACTATGCAAAAATATACAGTTATACAATAATGATAAGCCATTATTAATAAATTCAAATAGTAACTTATAATTAATACATTAATTTTTAATTATTTACAATATATATACATATACGTTTCATCAAATAAGAACAATATTTTACATGTTTTATTATTAATATTAATATTGATTATTAACAAATATAATTTTTATTTTTAAAAGCATAAATATACCAAATGTAGCAAGCATTAAAGTTCCACAAATAATGAGAACATATGTAAACTTATTTATTTACCGTAACTGTTAAGCAATCCACATTATCTTCTTTGTTCGATTAAACTCTTTCAAAAGATTCAGTATGCACATGTAAATCCACACAATCAATTGTAATTGTAGCTCTTTTGAGATGTTAAACAAAAGAAAAAAGCTGACTAGGGAACAATCATATCCTCATAGATGAAGGAGAAAAAAAAGGGAAAGTTAAAAATAACCTAGAAATATTATTATCCCTCTTTTATTCTAACTTTCTCGTGATGATAATGCTAACACCTCAAAAACAAATGCAACAAAACTGAAAATCGAACTTGTGAAAATTTTCTAATGTTGAAATATTTTATTGTCAAAACGTGTTTTGTTCAATGAGGCTCCGAAAATAAAGCAATAAAAAAGAAAAACGAAACAAAGTAGCAGCAGTATCAGTAGTACTATTATCAAAGATCAGGAACACAAGATAATATTTTCACAACCAAACGAATGTTCACTAAATTTTTCGTTAACGCGCGCTTCTCTTTCTTTCTGAAAGAAGTAAATTCTTTCGATCTACTTCGCGCGTGTGACAATGGCAAAGCAAATTGTCACTCTCGCTAGAGAAAAGTAGCAACCGTTTATAAAACTGCTAGCTGACGAACTACAAAAAAGCGAGATACGGAATAAAGGATAAAAAATATTTCGATACTGGCGCCACCAACGACATGCGCCCGTAAACTGAACACATACGGTTACTAGTCAACATGAAATTTGTAAACAAAACATTAATGCAGCTGATGTTTACTCTATTTTCAAGAGTGTATTCTTATTTTATTGATATTTATAATTAAATGATAAAGAAATGAAATGCTTTATTTCTTACATTATTTGTTAATAAATAATATAATCATTTATATATAAAAACAAATTATCAAAAATTTAGGTAATTTCAAAGAATTATTTTAATTTTAGCAGGTAATTATTTTTTATAATTTATAAAATTTTTTTATTAATTCGATATCAGTTTTTAAATATTTTTTCAATAAAATTCTTTAAACTATTTTTAAAGCTCATAATTTAATTTATTTAATATGTTTAAATTATGTTTTCATTATATACACACTTTTTAAATAGTAAACTTTAAAAGAAAATATTTTATAACAAAATGAACATTTTTAAATTTTTAATTTTAGATAATTCAAAAACTTCACGAAGATGATGAAAATACCAAATTGGTTAAATAAGTCATCATTTTCTCCAAAAAAAACACCAACAAGAAAAGCTTCGGTATCTTTAGCCAGTAAGGATCTGAGTCCTAAGAGAATTGAAAAAGAACTTGGTCCCAATATTGGAGAAATTCGAATTTGTTTAGGAGATCAACAAGCAGTATTTGATGGAGGGTTATGGATACCTGGTTTGTTAAAAAAGTTATTGTAATAGTTAAAAGTTGTACAATTAAGTGTAATAGTATTAATATTATTTTTTATTTTATTACAGAATCTGGAAAAATTGGTGGTACTTTTAAAGAAAATGAAAAATTAAAAAAAGAACTTAAAAAACTGGAAGAAGAAAACAATTTATTAAAAATAAAATTTGAGCTTTTATTAGACATGGTAATGAATAAATTTACAAATATACTTATAAAATTAATATACTTACAAAATGTTTCATAAATTTTAATTGATTTTCTTACAATTATCTTATTTATAAATTATACAATATAATGATAACAATGATTTTTCAGTTCACACAGACAACTGCAGAGGCAAATTTGCATAAAGAGGAATTAGAAAGCTTAAGAAGTAAGTTTTACATTGGTAAAAGAGTCACGACTTAATTTGGATTAAAGATAAATTCTGATATTTTAAATAATGATTTATTGTATAAAAAATATTTTCATTATTAATTTCTTTCATTGTATGTTATTTCTCTTAAATTTATAGATCACTAGGTTTTGAAAACATTATAAACTAATATTTGAGTTTTTGTATTCTATTTACATATTTAATAAATAAATTATTCTTAAAAAGTATAAAAGCTTTTATTTATGAAATTATAAAGTTCAATTAGAGAATCAATAAAAAAACTTAAAATGATTTCAATATACAATCAATTAATTAATAAATAATTTAAACTATTTGTCTTCAATCAAATGTATTTTGAGGACACGTTCTTCTTGTGTGACCTATAATATAAAAAGAAATTTTATTTGCTTCATTTCTTATAAATATTATCGATATAAATTAAAATTTTATAAAATAATTTTCGCATACAAATTCAGGTATATTACAAAACTTATACTATCTAAACATACCTTCAACTCCGCAAACTCCACATTTTCGTTTATTCCCTCCAGCACCTGTGGTTCTTGCTTTCTTTAAAGGAGGACTGCCAGATCTTCCTCTTCCACTTCCTCCTCTGCTTCCTTGTCCGCGATTTTGTGATCTAGACCAGTCATTTCTATTATGGCTTGAATTCCCTCCGTCAATAGCATCAGCCCATTGAAAAAAGTTGCAAGAGCTGTTAGCACCTTGAGGACAGCCATAAAATTGTCTACCCTTGTTTGGACCTTCTTTATTCACAGTTAGTCTAAAGCAAATATTTTTAATTGTTTGTAGAATAAATATTTAATCTTTAGAATTAGATTTTAAATAAATGTAAATTTATTTAAATTTTGTTTCGAAACATAGATAATGTTTTGATTAAAACAAAAAATATTTTCATGTTATTATAAAAATTAAAACATTATAAATTTGCATTCTTACTTTCTAGCAGGATTGCTACAATTACACATAACTTCATTCTGATTATTCCATGCGTCTCTGTCGGCATTCCATCCACCCCCAACATTGCCATCGTCCCAATTTCCAGAAACACTAAAAGTATCTTGATTATTTTGTCGATTACTAGAAGAGTTTTGATAATTCGATCTGTTACTCTGGAAGTTGACACTTTGATGCCTATTGTTAGGCGCGGACTGTTGTGCGACACCATTATCTCGGGTTACTTCTGAAGTTACATCCGAACCCCATAAAAAGAAATTGCAATCTTCTCCTACTGGTTTCGCACATTTATAAAATATACGTCCTGTTGAGACATCATTATTTAATAAAATTATCATTATTTTAATATTTTTATTTTTATAAAACTTTATGAATAATATATTACTATTATTTTCACTCATAAATATCATGAAAAAGTTGTTGCTTTACCTTGATTTGGTCCTTCTTTTCGAACAGTTAGTTGTTTGGCTATTTGATGACAATTACACATAATATCGCTGTTGCTTTCATCATTCCAGTTATAACTAGTACTTGCATTATTGCTAGTAATATTTGTAGAAGAGTTTTGTCTATTCCAGCTGCTATTTTCATTCGAAGTATTAACGAAATTATTCCGATTACTTGACGAAGTACTACCGACTCCGCTACTCCATGACGATCCAGAGACATTGTTATTTCTATTATTTGGATGGCTTTGACTTTGACTTGGTTGATTTCTGGATGTCTGTCTATTCATTGTCGTTTGACTTTGTTGAGATGGTCTTATATTGACAGTGTTTGTGTTGACGTTTGTTGACCCACTGACGTTCCATCTTTGAGTTGTAGTGGAGTGCGCTGAAGAAGCATTAGTCTCGTAGCCGGTATCGTCCAAATCTTGTACTCGTCGGACTGTATTTGCTCTAATCCTCATAAGATTGTTAAACATTTCGTCGCAACCACCAATGCATGTTGAATAAGAAGTACCAAAGACGGGAAATACATTGCGAGCTAATTTTAATTTGACTTTTTTAAGTATATTATCTGGACACTAAAATATAATATTTAAAATTATTTACATATTATCTTTTAAATATTCACATAAGTTTTGTTTGTGTTTGAATCCGACTATTAGTTATTTTAATTGCATACCTGATTACAACTTTCTTCTAAGACTTCAATATCCTCCACACCCTCAGGTAACCATATAACATTATTGCAAGTAGGATATGCTACGCAGCCAATGTACTTGCCATTACCTTGCCTCTTTGTCTTGATTACCATGTCAAAATTACACTTTGGACATTTAAGAATAGGTGTTTGTGCTTCAGGTTGAAGAATATTTTCTTGTTCTAAAGTTAATGGTTGTTCATCTAAATAATCCGCAAGAGCACCGTCAATTAAATTTGCTTTTATGAGAACTTCTTTGTACACTTCAGAATATTTTGTAATTGTAGTCCGAATCACTTCTTCAGGTGTCTTCTGACCTTCACAAATTCTGAAAAATACAGATAAAAGATAGTTTAATATTTTTTTATGTACTTAAATTTTAATTTTTAAATAGAAATATCAACAAAATTTAATCATTTAAAGAAGTGAACTGTCAAAAAAGATTTACTTGCTGATTCATTAACAATAAATTTTATAAAATAAAAACTTACAACTTCAAATCATTTTCTAACTCAGCCCTGAGATGAGGTTTTGACATATGAAATCCCATTCTATCATAACCCATAACAAGACCAATGCCAAGTTTCCCTGGTATCAAATATTTTTCATCTTTTATACCAACATATTGTCGTGACTTGATTGTTTCAATATGTTCAGCATGCGTTGCATCTGTACCGATTCCGTGTTTATCCATAAGTGCAATGAGATCAGCTTCAGTTAAAAGATTTGGTGGCGACGTCATTTCTTCTAACATTTCGATGGATGTAGGCATGAAAGTTTGACCACGTTCATAAATGTGAATTTCCTTTGCATTCCATTTTTCATAAATGTACACTTCCAAATAATTCTTAGCAATAATTTGTAAACCATTTGTTATAAATTTTTCACCTGCTATATCTATTTCGACAATTGTTTCAAAACCTTCAGCATTTTTTGATAAACATGCTAGGAAATGTCTTACTACAAATTCATACACCTTTGCTTCATTTCCTGTAAAAATTTTGTATTATTACATTCTGTAATATGAATACAGTTAAAATGGATAATTTCAAATAAATATTTGTAAAGTAAAACACATAATATAAGGCTCATAAATAAACTTTACCTTGTAAAGAATGGGCATACTTTAGTGGATGAATAGGAGGGTGAGCTTGATCACTCTTTTTTCCTTGTCGAGGATTAATACCTTCTTCTAATAGACGTTGAGCAAAACCACTCCAGCCACTATTCTCTGCTGCCTGAGCAGTAACCAACGGTGTTAGATTCATTTCTTTAGGAAATATATTAGTTTCAGTACGTGGATAGCTAATAAAACCTTGCGCATACAATTTTTCGGCAATTTTCATAGTTTCTTTAGCACTTAGTCGCAATTTGCGAGAACCTTGTTTTTCTAATTCCTAAAACGAATATTAATTATTTATTAATATTTATATATTCTAAAAATCGATTAAGCAGTGAAAATTATTTTTTAAATAAAATTAATAAAATTTTATTTTAGTTGCTTAGTTAAATTTTTTTTTATTAAGTACTTGTTTAATAAGAGAATTCTTTATACAAAACTTACAATAGTATCTAATGGCAATGGTCTCCATTTACTCTTAGGTTTACTTGTAACTTTTTCTACAGTGGCTTGTGGATTTTCTTGACATATGTCTAAAAATACCTCACAAGGTAATTTTTCAAAAAGTCTATTTCGAGCCCATCTTTAAAATCACATTGAAATATATGTTTTTAAGTTATATATTTATAAAAACGTAAAACTATTTGAATATGAATAAAGATATTTGTAAACTGAAAAATACCTAAACTCCACCGATAGATCATTTTGAACATGTGTTACTTTCAATTTCCAATATGGCTCTGGTTCAAATCTTTCAATAGCTAAAAATCGTTCAACAACAAATCCTAATGTTGGGAATTGACATGGTCCATAACTTATAAGCATATCTGCTAAATTTCTTGGAAATACTTTTTGTAATCTCATAGTTTGAAATCTTGTAAATGCGGCACCTACATTACATTTATGCAATTAAAATTATAAATATTTAGTAAAATTAAAAATTTTAAATTTCAATAATTAAAATTTATATGACTAGTGTTAATAAAATTTAAAAACTAGGATTTGAGATTGTTACCTATTCTTAAATCTAGTTCACTTCGCACATCAACTGCATCACTTGCTGCTTTATTTGGCTCTTCTAAATTCTGAAGCGCTCTATCAATAGAAATCTGAGTAATTTCAGAAAATTTTGCTCTGTAAATAATATATTAATATTTACATTTTATCATTATCCATATTTTTTATTTTATTTAAAAAATAAGTAAAATTCACCTGTAAACTTGAATATTTGGCTTCACAGCTTTACATACATTTATTATTTCAAAACCAATATTTTCTCCTTCTCTATCACAATCAGTCCATATAATTAAAGCATTACACGTTTTTACTTCTTTCATTAACGTCTTTTTAATCTTTTCATATGATGGATCAGGACAAACTTTTGTAACTGGTGCTTCAAAAAGAGTAAGCGGTGGACAACCATACCATTTGCGATAATATCCAACAAATTCATAGGACAACAAATGTCCAGAAACTGAAGTCATAATCATTTGACAATTTTGATTCCATAATCGGGCATTAAATTCATAAATTTTATTAAATTTTGATAATCCTTCTCTCTTAAATAATCGATACAATAAAATAAATCTCTCAGTATATTATAATCCGGGTAAAAATTAAATCATAAAAATAATTTGAAATACATTATTGTATTAGCACTTACTCGTTGTGCAGTACCTCTAGATATGTATCCTGCAATATGTTTAGCAGCATCATTTTTTTCGGCAACATTTAAAACTTTCATTGTTGTTACTTTAGAATTATCTAATTTAATTACAGCATTTGAATATCGTTTAGTAACAACGATCAACCACTTATTTGTAATATATAATGATACATTAAAAAATGTTAAGAAACTATGCATAACTATTAATATTTAAAATGCCATTTAAATAAATTTCATCAATAAAATATTATTAAATAAAGGTTATGTTGCATATCTTCATAAAGTGTAAGAAAATAAAATATTTGACAAAATTTCACCTAATCTCACAAAATAATTAACTTATTTTATTTATATGCATGTAAAAGCCAAATACATTTTTGTTACAGAAAACAAATTGTATCTTCGGCGAAGTGGTTTAAATAACATTTTATTTATAAATAAATATGAAAAATATATAATTGATGTTGAACTTTTCAATTTTATGTTATATTTTTATTTTCTAATAACAAAATATTACAGAACATTTTCAATAGATTAAATTATAACTTTGAAAAATAAAAATAGGATACGAAAAACAAAAAAAACGTTTCGGCACTTCGCGCGCCTTTCATAATCATAAACTTATAATTAAATGTGTGGTACCTCTGCGTGAGGCACCAATGTACCACGTGGTCTGTGTTACAAAGTTGTGTAGCGAACTATATTTTTTTCAAATTTTGCAATTTAGTTTTATTATTCATTTGAAATAAAAATAAATAAATTTTATTCATCAAACAAAATTTCACAATATTTAAAAACATACTTAAAATTGAAAAAATTTGCTAAATGTTTTATTTATTTTATATTTATTTTGTCGTTATTGTTTAAAAATGAAAAACTGTAATAGTGTATTAAAAATTTAACAAAAAAAAACTGTTATGTCATTTTAAATTAAATATAATAATTTAAGTTTTTGATGAAAATTACTTATTAAATTTCTAAAACATTTTCTATTGGTTACATTTTTAAATATAGTGAAAAATTAATTTTTACAGTCTTTAAAATAAAAATAAAGGAATTATATAAATATATATTTATATTCATATGCTCTTATTAAAACTCAGTCGATATAGTAACTATGGTATATTTATCATATCGGAGAAAATGATTAATTACGTACAATTGTGATGCACAATTAATAAAATACCTTCACAAAATGCAAAAAAAAAAATCAATAATTGCCAAAAACTTGAATACTATTACGTAAACTATCGATTTTCTCAATCGTTACCGCAACCGCATAGACCGCGCAGAAACGCGCGTGTATGTGTTTACACTTTTAGTCTCCCGCGCAAAAACATAGCAGCTGCAAAACTAGTACAGTACAGCTTGTAACTGAAGAGTATCTGCAGCGTCGAGGAGAATTCCTCCTCGAGACGAGCAGAAAAAAAATTATCATTTTAAATCATACATGTTCTAAAGAACAACAGTGCACGAGTAATATTCGTTTAATTATTTAGCGTCGCGATGGCGAATATTGAGGTAATCTTTCCAAAAGAGGACCAACCTTCCAGGATTAAGAAGTGGAAAGTATCTGCAGGCACAATGGTCACGGCTGGTAGAATATTATTAATGTATGAAGACGTAGCTACGGGTAAAGTTGAAAAGAAATTAAGGTCTACGCAGTTTGGAAAAATTATCAAGATTCTCTTTAAAGAGAATGAAGTCATACACCCAGGGTATCGTTTTGGTATCATTCAATTTCTTAACCTTAAAATAATTCGGTTTCTTTTATTATTTTTGTTTCGTGAATAAAATACTTTTGTTTATTAAATTATGTATGAGCATGTTTTAAAATAATTTATTTTTGTATATATTCTTACAATTCTAAAATTTATATAAATTAATCATAATAATTGTTTTCATTTTTATTTATTCAATTAATAAATAAATTTAGAAAGCTACCTTTTATAGATTTCATTTATCTATAGATATATAATAATTTTTAAATCCACATGTTAACATACTGATTTTAACACTGAGTTCTTAATTTTAAAAGTTTTGCAATGTTAGCTAGTTTATGTATAGTATATATAATTTTTTATTCAATAAAAGCTCAAGTTCTTAATTTTACTAATTATTTTTAAAATTTATTTTTATCATATTTTATATTCAACATTTTTATATTTTTGCAATATTTTATATTTAAGGTATAAAATAATATAAACAATATATCATAATATAATTTTATTTATTTACATTTTATTTTTGAATAAAGTATTAATATAAAATAATTTTATATATAATAAAATATATTTTATTTTACTACTCCAGACAAAAAGTACTTATTATGGAAGGATGTAAACATCCAACTGTTATGAAAGATTTATGTGCTGAATGTGGAGCTGATCTTCGTGAAGAATTTGCTTCTAATCCTGATAAAACACCTGAAGCTAATGTTCCAATGATTCATAGTGTTCCAGAATTAAAAGTAACGATTGAATTAGCAGAGAAAATTGGTAGAGAAGATAAAGAAAGATTATTGAAACATAAGCAATTGGTATTGCTTGTTGATCTAGATCAAACTGTAGTTCATACCACAAATGATATTCCACCTAATATAAAGGTATATAAAAATAATAATTATTTTATAAATAATAAAAACACATTAAATACATTTTTTATTTTAGGATGTGTATCATTTTCAACTACATGGTCCAACTTCTCCATGGTATCATACAAGATTAAGACCACATACCAGACATTTTTTAGCAGAAATTAGTAAAATTTATGAATTACATATTTGTACTTTCGGTACTAGGCAGTATGCTCACAGAGTAGCTGCACTTTTAGATGGAGATGGAAAATTATTTTCTCACAGAATATTGTCTAGAGACGAATGTTTTGATCCACAATCTAAAACAGCAAATCTGAAGTAGGTTATCAACAAATGATATCAATTATTTTATATATTTTATTTTAAATTTTCATTACTTTGTAGAGCTTTATTTCCCTGTGGTGTCGACATGGTTTGTATTATAGATGATAGAGATGATGTTTGGCAGGGTTGTGCAAATTTAGTTCAAGTGAAACCATATCACTTTTTCCAACATACAGGTGATATTAATGTACCTCCAGGATTAGGAAAACATGATGATCCCAGTCCTCCAAAATCTCTTACAGAAGAGGTTTTACGGGACATGAATTTAAAAGAAAACACAGAGAATGGAGAAGAAAAAATAAGTGTTGGAGACAAAAAAATAATTAGAGATTTAAAAGAAAATAAAATAGAAGGAGAAACAAATGATGCAGTTAAAAAGGAGGATGAAGATAAAGGAGAAAATAATAAAAAAGAGAATGAAGATAAAGAAGTTGAAGATAAAAAGGAAGATATTGTTGAAGTAGAAGTCACTGATAAAAATGAAAACAAAGATATGAAAGAAGATAGAATTAAAAAAAAAGAAAAGGAAGACAAAGATAAAATAACGATTGAAGTTGATAAATGTGATACAAGTAGTGAAACAGCTGAAAAAAATAAAACGAGCGATAGTAATAGTAAGAGTGAAAACAGAAGTAAGGAAGATTCAGAAAATCCTGAAACTAAACAAATATCTAGTAAAAGTAAAAGTAAAAGAAGTCATTCATCAAAATCAAAATCTAGAAGAAGACGTTATAAAGAAAAAAAAGAAAAAAAAAATCAAGAAGAAATTGCACAACTTACTAATCAAGAAGCAGAAGAAGATCAAGATGATTATTTGTTATATTTAGAAGATATTTTAAAAAGAATACATGCAGAATTTTATGTTGGAACAGAAGCTGAAATTAGAACTAAAAGTCTTCGAGAAATAATTCCAAAAGTTAGATCTCGTGTATTACATGGCTTGTGTTTAACATTTAGTGGTCTTGTATCAAATAATCAAAGATTAAATCAAAGTCGAGTTTATAGAGTGGCTCAAGCGTTTGGTGCACAGGTGACACAGGTAAAAAGAATAATTATTTCACAATATTATAGTAGCTAATTTATAAAATTAAAAAACAGGATTTTATATTTCATTCAAAGTTAGCTTAATATTAGCAATCAAATTTTCAAATAAATCTCATATGTGACAATTATGTTTTTTTAGGATCTAACTGAACAAACAACACATTTAGTAGCAATTCAGCCTGGTACTGTAAAGGTGAGAGAAGCAAAGAGAAAAGGAAAAGTTAAAATAGTTAACCCAGATTGGCTTTGGACTTGTGCTGAACGATGGGAACACGTAGATGAACGATTATATCCATTAAAAGAAGTTCCTTTACACAAAGTAAGAAATATGTTTATTTAAAATTAATATTTAAATATCACAGATTATTATTAACAGTTCAAACATTTTTAAGTTAGCAATTTTTTAATTTCTTCTATACGTTTTTTTCGTTTATTTTATTTTTTACTTTTAAAGAAAATTTTTAAGTTAATATATATATATATACTATATATATATGTATGTACAATGATTGAGTAACCGTAGGCTCGCGAATTCAGGAAGCCACCAGCACATTGCAGTACTCCCGACCACATAGAAGAAGTCTCAAATACAGAAGATAATTTCGCTAACAGTATCAATCCGTTAATGGTTTTTACTCCAGAAGAAATAGCGAATATGGATAAAGAAGTTGATGAAGATATGTCTGATTTTGATGACATACTTGAATCTGATGATGAACAAGAAAACGCTCTTAAAAGAGAACATGATTCAGATTCCAATGATGTTTATGGTTGTGAGTATATACGTAAATATATATGTAAATGCAAAGTGACAATATTAAAAAAAAAATTAGAAGTTTAATTCATTTTAAGTATGACATTTTTAAATAATATGTTCATAAATAATTATCACATTTAATATGTTTATATATAGAAAAACATTTTAGTGTACAATAAACAAATTTATTTTAGATGATGAAGAACTTCCAAGTGCAAAAAAACGAAAAAAGAATAGTGATGATGAAAGTGAAAATAGTAATTCATCAGAAGAGGATAAAAAGCGGTGTCTTGCTGAAGATGAAGAGGATGACGAGGATGATCCGGTGACTCGTTTTCGACGCGGTGAAGATCTACCTGATGATCTTGATCTTGGCGATAATTCTCAAGATTCGGTATGTGATCTCGAAGCTGAAGACATGGAAGATGAACGTGAATGGAATGCCATGGGTGCTGCTCTCGAAAGGGAATTTTTATCGAATGATACCGAATAAACAATTATTAAATAATAAGGCTTCTCTAAAAGACTATTTTAATAATGATAAAGTGTTATTAAAAAAGAGTAATAGGACTGTAAAGTGAAAAGTTTACCTTTTATATAAGAGAGAAAATACCTTATACATAACAAAGTCTATTAAATATTAGAAAAAGATATATATTTTGCAAAGTATGGTTTTTTAAGCATTGAAGGTTATTAAAGAAACATTTTATTTAAGTAGCAAATTTAATTTTCTTATTATATAAACTATATAAGTATATAAATATATTATATAATAAATTTTATTTTAATATTTTAATTAATTTCAAAGAAATTTTTTTTGGTAACATTACTATTTTGATCACAATTTTTTTATATTTTCTTAAAAAAAAAAAATTATTATTTTGTAAAAATGAATCAAAATTTTACAATTAGAATATATTTTTAAAAGTCTTCAATGCTTTTAATAACATCAGCTACGTTAGTAATTTGATTTTTCAACGTTTTTTACTTAGATAAATAGTTTAAAATTAATGAAAGTTTGTAAATACAAAATTGGTATTTATTATTAGAAGTAATTTTAATTTATTTGTAATTGAATGCATCGATTTTCCGTTAATATATTCACGAGATTATTATCTGATTTTAAACAAATATTTGATTCTATAGTTTTAATATAAAACGAAAAAAAAATGATTTTTACAGTATTGATTTATTGTCTGTCTATTTGAATTGTCAGATAAATAATTTAAAAAAAAATTTTTTGTCATTAAAAATAATTAATGTTAAAATATATAGAAACGTTTCTAGTTTAAACTAGAGTTCACGTCATGTTATCGAATATATACAAAAATTGTTTTCTTGATAACATTTTTTATTTATTTAAATTTTGTACACTAAAGTGTATAAAAGAAAAATCATATTGGATATTTTAACTAAGAAAAAAATAAAATTTTTATAATAAAATTTACAATTTACAAATACTTTATTTAAACTGCAAAAGGTTGAGGATCATTTGGATCCTCATAATATTTCTTGTAAGTTGGCTTATGTGAGAAATCTCGCTTGTCTTCTAGATGTCCTCTAGGTAATGCTTTATCATAATCAAAGGCATTTTCTAATTCTCCATAAATTTGATTGGCTTCTTTAATCTCGTCTCTATATTTATTACCAACAACTTTTTTACCTGTGATGGGATCAGTTACATTACCAAGTGGAAAAATAACCTCAATTACCTAGAAATGTAAATGAAATGATTTTTAGTTTTTTAAATTAACAATATTATTAAATAAATTATTATCATTACTTAAAAAAAAAAAATAAATAACGTAAACTAAATATAAGTTTTGATTTTAAAACAATTTTTCTTTATCATTTTTGTTCAGCTTTTAAAAGAAATATTGTTTTGGAAACTTTTTCTATAAGAATTGAATGTATAATATTAAATTGTAAAAATGAAAAAAATATTATGACTACATTTAATTTAAAAAATTGAAACTTGTACTTTTTCTGGAATATTTTATTAAATAATTGTAATTAAAATTTTACCTTATGTGAAATAAGTTTTGACATATTCTCTGGCAAAGATTGCGCAAGAACGAAATCTCCAGTTTTACACATTTTATAAGGATCATGTGCAAAAATGAATTCAAACTTTCTAAAATACTATAAATACCAAAAAATTCATAAAGCATTATTAAGGAATAACCTCCAAATATTTCGTTCTATTAAATTTCTTATTGCATTATAAAAAAAATTGTCATACCATATGAAGAGTATCATTAAATTCATATACAGGAATTTGAAGTTTTGCTGCATTTGTTTTTAACGAAGGCATGCATTTTCCCATTACATATTTTAAAACAGTTTTGGTATTGTTAGCTGCTGCCATTGTTAGAAATTTTTAAAGGTTATGTCAACGAACATAGACTCTAATAGAAGATTATTTTGTATAGGCTAATGAGTGGGACAAAAGTGTAGATCATCTCGATCCGTAAGATGGCGCTATCATTGTAATTAGAAAGCTACCACGTGGGTAGTTTTTCCGTTTTTGTGGCTAAAGCGAAGAATGATTTTTCATTTTAGCAACTGTCCACATTTGTCGTCTAAACTCGCTCATTTTGAAAGAAATTAAACATTAGATATTTTAATTCTTAACTTGCCAAATGTTAAATACTTAATAATTGTTAATAATGCCAAACATTTAACAATATTTAGTTTTTAGTTGTAAAAAAATAATTATAAATAACGAAGAAATTTACTTATAAAATGATTTTTATATTTTTTATATAGTTAATAATTATTTTAGTTTAACTTATGCTGACTATTATAAGTAATACGAAACAAGTAACAGAATTTTGTTAAAATTTTTATATATTTAAATTCAGCTACGATATCTAGCTGTACATTTGATTTATATAAGAATCTATAAAAAATCTATAAAACTTTTATACGAACTAAAGCAATTTTTTACAAGTTAAAAATTTGTATTTTAGTTTTTATTATAATTACTATTATTATTATTAATGCATGTCAAAGACAAATTTTTTTCCTTCGAATTACGACAGCCGTTGTAAGATACAGAGGTGACGTCGATGAGGAAGAGACATGTTTAACTTATTTAATCTCAAACATATAAAATCAATATGTAATTAATAAACTATTATAAATAATTTACGACTTTATAGCTAATTTACAATAATCTAATTATTAAATAAAAAATCAATCAATTTATAATTTAACTTAGCAAAAAAACTCCTGAATCGGCTAGACTCGACTTGCTAAATAAGTTTTCGCGCTTTTTATTTTGCAAGCAAAACATTAAACAATTGACACTTTTCTGGCGCTATAAATTTTATTCACCGGTTTAAGTATAAATTAAAAAAGGTTGAATAATTAATTTCTATAATTTTCGTTAGAATCATAATTTTATTTATTACAAAAATTGTCTATTTTATAATTAAATTATACATAGTATTTTTCTCTGTACTCGAATTAAATAGATGGTTGCATAGTAAACAGGAGCTTTTTTCAACGCCATCTAACCACCAGGTCACAGTACTAACGTTGCCTGTGTATCCTATGTGACATAGCTCCCACTCCCTTTTTACTTATAGGAAATACACTTCTATAAGAGTCTATATTCGTTGATATTACTTTACTAAATGTAATTTGTTTATATTTTTTCACATAATACCATAAGAGCTTCCGGACCTACAAAATTATAAAAAGGACGAAAATGTACAATTAAATCGCTCAAGTTAGTCAAAATTATAAAAATTTTTTTTAATAAAACAATTTTTTGAATATAGAGAAAGTAATCAAGTATAAGGAAATATATATATATATATAAATGCGAAAAATTTTATGTATATCTAAATGGAGAAAAATGTAACAAATTATAAAAATTTCTAATATATATATATATATATATATATATATGTTTTAATTTTAATAGAAACTACATTTTTCTATATTGTTACATATTTTTAAAATTTTTTATATTTTTCTTACAGTTTTGTAATATATTAGAAAAAAATGATTTTGACGAAGCAGATTTTCTTAATTTATACAAATTTAAAGAAATTGAACAAAGTTATAAGTGATTTTATTTTATGTAGTATTATTTTTAATAATTATTAATAAATTATATTAATTTTATTAAAGCATACTCAAATAATAATTATTTTAAACAATTTTTAATTTTAAAAACCTTATTTAAGCGTATGCAATTAATTCACGTACAAAAATATTAAAAACTTATTTATCATTGAATAATGGCGTATATTTTTATAATATATAATGATGTTATAAAAGCATAACTGTTTACCGGTTATATGATTAATATAAATATCGATACTTCTATTATTTAATTATATCTAGAATAATGATTTGCTATTGGTTCCTTATCACAAAAATCCGCCCCTGATAGCAAAAGGCCACGTATATGTCTGCCCACATCTCCGGCACTTGGTCCAGTATTCATTATAAAAGTGCAGTTGTAGGGAACCTATCAGAGTCGACACACGAGCGTTGTATATTTTTAATTGTTTACATTTGAAATATTTTCGTTCGAAGCGTTGTTTTGAATTGCGTTATAATTATCTGAAGGATTTTGATAGATGATAAGTAGTATTATTTAAAAAGTTAATATTGTTCATAATATTATTTAATAGATGAATTTAAATTTGATAAATGTAGGCGTAATTTTTCTAAAATTCAAGTTATTTCTACTGCTTAAATCGGTATAATTTTTTTTATGAGTATGTTCAATGTAAAATAGATAATTTGTTCAATAGTACTGTAATGAATTTATCTAAATTTATTATAATAATTGTTTGTGCATATATTTGTAAATAAAACTTCTATTCTATTCGATAAATATTACTAAAATTGATTTTTTTAATACAGAAATTTAAAGACGTTTGAAATAAAAAAGGCGATAAGATAAAACAAGAGGATGTTTAACAATTCGGTAATTTCGATTCTATTATTGTTAGCATCAATTTGCTGGGCATCGAAGGATTACGTGCAAGTGTGGGATGATGCAAATTTTGATAAAGAGCTCAAGCATCAAGAGTACACGCTTGTCATGTTTTATAGAGAAGGGTAAGTTTTGGATGAAAGCTACGTAAGCTATGTTCGATTTTTCCGTTGTTTGTATTTAAATTCTGAATATGATAGAACATGAACAAAGATCTATTTAAGTCTTAATTTTGAATAAATAGAATATAAAAACCTATACTAAATACAATTAACTATTATAAACTGCAAAGAAAGACCAACATAACAATAATTTATAATAAACAAAAATTTTATTCATCATAATAGCAGATTATAATAAAAAATGTTATTACACAGAAGCGAACATTACATAACTTTGGAAGAATATTACGATAAAGCTGCTAAAATAATGTTGGAATATGATCCACTAATATTTTTCGCCAAAGTGGATTGCGCGGGTGCCGGTAGTGACACGTGTTTAAAACACACGTATAGTGGTTACCCTACTTTTATCGTATTTAATCGAGATAATGTAATTGAAAAATATGATGGACCGATTGAAACTGCCGAAGAAATAATTGAATATGTGAAGGTATTAGAATTTTTTTTAACATTAAAATAAATAACTTAACATTAAAACTTTTAATTCTGTAAATATTTAGGATAGCATTTAAAATACGCAATTATTTCTTACTTATTTAATTAATTATTTTATTTTTACTTTATTTTAGTACTACATTAGAAGAGAAATGACAGAACTTAAAACTATTGACGATCTCAAATCTTTTTTAAATTTTGATGATGTAAGCGTCGTCGGTTTCTTTAAAAAACATACCGCATTATCGGAAGCGTATCGTATCGCTTCTCAGTACTTGAAAAATTTAGTCAGATTTGCTCATACGTCGGCGAAGGATATCATCGAAAAAGAAGAGTATGAGTAAGTAATTTATAATAAGTTCAATTGTTTTATAATGTGTTTAAGCCCCTAATTTTAATAAATATATTGAATAATTAAATTTCAGGAATGAGATTATTATTTATCGACCTAAAGCACTGCAAAATGATTTTGAATCACCGAAGATTGTTTATAAGGGTGAAAATTCTGTTGATGAAATCATTAAATTTATAAAAAAAAACTAGTAAGTTAACTTGTAACTTCTTACAAAGTTTACATTTTAAAGTAATTTATTTCATTAAACTGTACAATGTTTAATCTAAGTATTTAAAATTAAAAAAAATTGCTTATAAATAATTTTTCCCATAATCATTTTCTTACAGCTATGGTCTCGTGGGCATTCGTACTTTGAAAAACAGCGACGACTTTCACAATCCACTGGTTGTCGTATACTCGGACGTCGATTACGTGGGCCGTCGTAATAAAGCTAATTTATGGCGTAGTACTTTAGCAGGAATTGCGAAAGACTATCCCGAATTCACTTTCGTCGTATCTTCGCAAATAGAATTCAAAGATTTACTAAATTCGTACGGTCTTTACTTCAGTGGGAACTTTATCGTTGTTGCGCACGACGAACTTGAACGAAAATTTGTTTTACAGCACGACGTCAATCTTAAAAAATTTGAAGCATTTATGAAAAATCTGAGCTTGGGTGTGTTGGAACCTTACGTAAAATCGGAACCGATTCCCGAACATAATTCGGGTAGCGTGAAAATCGCGGTAGCGAAGAATTTCGACGACGTGGTAATTAACAATGGCAAAGATACTATGATCTTGTTTTACGCTCCTTGGGATCAA
Source organism: Chalcis sispes (assembly GCA_949987625.1). NCBI lineage: Eukaryota > Metazoa > Arthropoda > Insecta > Hymenoptera > Chalcididae > Chalcis > Chalcis sispes. The sequence continues at coordinate 9,232,578 of OX465094.1, read as the reverse complement.
TATTCTAAAATATTGACGTCTACTATTCAAGAATTAGGTAAACGTTTTGTTCGTTTGTAGCTTTATTATATTTAGTATTATGTGGATGAATTACATTTTTTAATTACAAGAATAAAATTGTCATAATAAATCGTAGTTAGAAATTTTCTAATATTTAAGCTTCGTTCTTTAATTTAGTATCGTTAAACTTATATTAAAGATTAAGCAAGTTAAACAAAAGTTCGTTAAATAATATTAGACGTTGAATTTAATAACTATTTAGATAATTTCACGAAAATTGTAGATTTGAAACACTGCAATCTTGATTTCGTAATACCACAATTATATTGCAGAAAAATTTTAACAAAAAATTATTTTAATTAATTTTCAAGCGAAGACAATTATAGAAATAAAAAGTACATTTATATAATTTAATGAAAATTAAAGCATTATTTAATTCTTTTTTAGCTGACAAACTCATTGACGAAGAGGTAGAAATTGTCAAGTTTGATGGAACTGCAAACGATGTACCGTATTTTTATAAAATTAGAGAATATCCGACTTTATATTGGCTATCGAAGAATGCTAAAGACGGTCCTGTAGAAATTTTTCACCGACAACTCGATGATTTAGTCAAATATGTGGCGGAATATGCTACTGAGCCCTTAAAAAATTACTATCGCGATGGGAAGCCAATTAAATATTTAGATGAATTGTGAAGAGATGATTTATTATATTAAACGAATATAAGGATTAATTGTAATATTTGTGCCATAATATTTTTAATAATTAATAATTTTTTTCAAGTATAGACATAAATTTTCTATTCCTATGTAGACAACAAATTAAAAAAACAAAATTTCTTTTAAAGTTATTGTTTTATTTTATAAAGCAATTTTTTTTTTTTTTTTTTTTTTTTTACTAAAACTTGTCAATGTTTTTTAAGCAAAGAAAATAATTCTTTATAATATAAATACTAATAGAAAGAGTTTAATATGGAAAGTTTTTCAGTCATATCGTTGCTTCCAACATATTTAAGTGTTACATATTATAATAAATATGTTTAATGATTTTCATTTTTTTTATTTACCGCGTTTTAAAAAACGCGCCTTGCGTGTGATTTGTGCTTATAATTATAATAGTAGGTAGCCAATAAGTCAGTTTTCCTCATGCCCAGCGCCACCAGTCACAATCAACGAAAAAAAAAAGAGTCATCGACGGAAGCTATACCCACGCCGACCTCGGAACTAGCACTCGATGCCCGTCTAGTGTATATATATCACCGCAGTACTACAGAGAGCGCACAACCCGTACGCTTGATCGTTTCGTCTTCTTTTTTTTTCGTTCGCTTCTCTCCATCTCCACCCATTCTCGCACGCGCGCGCGAGTTATATTGTATATATATGTGCAATTCGTCGCCGTCCATTCGTCCCAGCCTCTCGCATTTGACGATTATTTTCACACATCTATATTATTTAGACACGCTTAACTAACTCTTCCGTGTCGTAGTGCGCCTATCGCAGTTCGTATATAGCGAGCTCGAGAGGTAACGCGCTGCCGTTGTTGCTGTTGTTTCTGTTCTGCTTTGTTAGAACGTAGCGAGGAAGCTCTTAAGAGCGTTGAAATTTTCGAGTTCTTGTTTATCGGAGATCAAGGTTAAAAATCATGACTCGTGAGTACAATTTTTGAAAATACATTTTAACTATTTTTTCTTAATTTTGTTTAGCTTTATAATTATTTATGGTTGTTATAACTGCGTTATATTTTTTGATAGTATGTACGTAACTTTGACAGCGACAAAATTCAATAGGTACACCTCTAGCTTCCTTGCTTTTTTGATCTTTGTATTTTAAGTTTTAAACTTTTGTCGTTTATTTTTCATGTGCAAATAATACAAAGAATAAGAAACATGTTAATGATATAAAGCTGTAGGTTGATCGTTATTATGAAAAAGGTGGCCTCGATAGTCCTCCATATTTCTCTCCGGGTACGTTTTAATACACTGTTGTTGTGTACATATACATGTATATATAAATACAAAATTCTCTTAGTTGTTTCTATCATGCCGTTGGTGATAGAATACCTGCATTGCAGTTTGTTTATGCATTATTGGTACCTGAATGTACTGTTTACAATTTGAGCACGTTTGAGGAAGCTTCAAACAATTTTTTTGTTTTATAGATTACGTGGCGGCTGTTGAAATTCGATACCCGAGGGCATCTCTCTTCTATGAGAAAGCGATAGCTTCCAGAAAAATCTTTCCCGTGCTCTTTACATGCCTCTTCTCTTCGTCTGCTTCGGCATGACGTATATATATAGCGTTCTTTCCAATTAGGCCACACAGCTCTCAAAATTTTAATGTTGTTTAATGTTGATTAAATTGTATTGGAAATTTAATTTTTATCGTTTTTAATTGCCAGATGAAAATTACAAAATATTTATTGAGTTATTTCCAATTTTTAAACATTTATTTAAGTTTAAAATATTTTAAATTGAGAGTAAATTTGATAAATAATCTATTTTTCTTTGTTATTTATAAATAAGAATTAATATAATATTTATTTTTGTTTGAAATTATTTTGCATTTATAATAATTATAAAAAAAGTTGAATAATTAATTAAAAATAATAATACTCTTTAAAAAGTATTTGACATTTACTTTAAGCTTTCAATAATTGCTTTAGGTGTAACATTTATTAAAATGATAAATGAGACTAAAAAGTCATAAATTATTCATAAATAGTTATTTCTAAGCTGTTTACATTTGATTGTTATTATCAAGCTTCTTTAAATTAAACTTGACTAGCAAATAGTTCCATTTAATTAGGTTATTGACTCTTTTTCATACTATATAATTGTTGAAGTGTCATAAATGGCTTGTAGCCAATATTTTTATTTTTAAAAAGTTATTAAGTTTAAAAGACTTGATCGATTAGCTTTTTGTTGAAATAATGATTCCATGGAAATTTAATAAATAAAATATATATTTAAATAATTTTTAAAATTAGTTATACTTATTAATTATTTTTTAAAATAATAAAATTTTTTTAGGTGGAAATCAACGTGAACTTGCACGAGCAAAAAATATGAAAAAGACTCAGAAAAAAGCTGCCGCTGAGCAAGACAGTAATAAAGGCCTTACTCTGGAACAAAGGAAACAAAGGTATTAAATAAAAATATTTCAAATTAAATGTATAACCTATTTTTAACAAAAGTCTGATTTTTCAACTTAAATTTAGATTTCCTTTAATTTTATAAGAAAAATAAACAAATAATCATTATCTATAATTTCTAGTATTTAAAGATTAGTTAAATTACTTAATTTTATTAATGCTATAATTCAATTAACTTCAAAGGAAAAAACCAAATAGAAAAAGTTAATATTTATGAATAAATAAAAAAGTAAATTTTGAATATTTATTTCTATTTGCAACTTCCCTAATTTTATTATAGAGCAAAAATAAAATCACGTTATTTTAGCACATTTTAATTTAAATAAATTGTAAATTTACAGAGATGCAGAACGAATGAGAGAGAAGCAGTTAAAAAAGCAAGAGGCAAATATGCCAAAGCAACAACAGGCTGTGAAATAATTTACAACAAAAGTTATTTGTAAATAACATTTAAAAAAATTCACTAATGATGATAATGGCATGAACGAATTTCCTTTGTAAGCAATTCTTGTGCAGCTTTGTAAACATTAAATGACAAGTGGGAGAAAGAAATATCACATGTGCGGTTTTTAATTTAGCATAATTAACTTTTATAAACCGTACACAACATGACAAGTGTATCATGTCCTTATAAATTATTCTCATAAACTATTTAATAGACATTGTGAATAAAATCATTATGGATACGTAGTTGAAATTATGATTGATTGAGCACTTTAGGTTTAGGAATTGTGTTTATCAGGACACAGATGTACTTTACTGATGAGTTTGAAAACTTGTAAATATAAATCTTTGATTAAATGAATTTGTAATTAATGATGTCTGGTATGTATGAAAGATGTATTTAAGTCATCAAACTTAACTTACAATAAATCTATCAAACGTTAACATTTCAATAAAAAAAACATGCATGAAATGGATCTTGTTTTTATATAATCCACAAATATAACCTTAATAATTATAAAATCATAAAAACTTTTTTAAATCCATAAAATTCAAAAATATTTGTAAAGAAAATCATAAAAATAGATGCAAAAAAACTTTTATAATTAGATTTTGATTATTGTACATAAATTAATTTAAACAAAATATATAAAAAAATATATTCATTTTTATATAATAAATATTGAAAATTTAAAGCAATAAGAATAACAATTGTTACAATTTTTATTCAGAATATAAATAAAGTAAAAAGAATAACATGAATGTGTTACATGTTTTATTATACTATTACGACCATTGCTTCTAAAAAAAAAAAAAAAAAAAAAAAAAAGGAAAAGGAAAATAAAAAAAATTTATTTTAATGTTTTTTAAATTTTTTATTGCACTTTCCCAAAAAAGTACACTTTATATTTGAGAGCTTTTGAATTTTTTATGTTTACATTTCTTCAGTAAAACAAAAAAAATTTTACATGAATTAAATGGTATAAAGTTATGTTATGTTTTAACAAGCTGAAAAATGTGGAAGACTGAATCTTATAGTGCTAACATAGGAAAGAAAAGTATAAAAATTAAATCTTGTATAATAACGATGAAAGGTACTACTAGCCTCTACAAAACCAATCTTTGTAACAGTAGTTTTACTTCAATGTAAGCAAGTCACTTGTTACAATAACTTTTAAATCTTAATTCATCTACAAGCAAATTAACATTTTTATACGTTACTTAATTAAAATATAGATTTTATGTTTAACTGTTTAAACAGTTTCTCAAAATTAACGTTTTGCAGTAAATTATAGAAACGTATAAAATATTTCCTTAAAAAATTTTATTTTGTATAAAATTAAAATTATTGATTATTTTGTTCTTTAGAAATTCAATTCATATGAACTTATAAAAATTAATTAATTGTAATTTGATAATTAAGAAATTTAAAAGATACAAAAAAATTAAAAATGTTTAAAATATTAAATCTAAGTGAAAAAATCGTTAAAGGCACTCTAATGTACATTTTTAATACATCATTATGAGCACCACTGAAAAATTATTTTCTAGACCTACAAATATTTGAAGTAACGTGTCGATTTTAAATCGATAAAATGAATTCATATTATCCTGTACAAGGAATTATTTAAGGAATAATCGTAATTTAACGATTTTATTCATTTTTTAAAAAAGTTCTCTGATTTCTCTGACGAATAATATCGATAAGTGTTTACATGGTATGAAATACTTCGATTTTTCCATAGTTTTATTTAGACGCTAAAATGTTATTTTTGTGTTATACGCTAATTTTTTAATCAATTTTGAAAACTCACACCAAATATATTTTTACTTTATTTATCATATAGATATCAACTGTATACTAGAATGTAATTATTGCTTATATGTACTTCGATGATCCACCACAATGATACAGCATAAGATTCACAGATATAACTTTTTTGTATTATTAAAAATTTGGCAGGAGGCATATCATCTTTTAAATATGTCGTTAGTCCATTTTTTTATTTTTATTTGTTTTAAATTGTTTTTGTCAAGCTGGTTGATTTTATTATTTGTAATAACTGATGTGGGAACTTGCAGTAATATAGCACCATTATCTGTTTTTTTTGTCTGATATATAAAACATATTATTTTTTATTGAGGAACGTTTTAATTAGAATCAAATCTAAAAGTATTGTAAAAATCCACTAATCTATTTATTCTTTTACACCCACGATCATTTGATTTTGATCTAAATATCAAGCACTGCTAACAATAAATTGCCCATGTAACAATAATGTATGCTCAAGTTGCTCAAAGGAATGTTTTCAATGGAATAAATTTTATAAAAAAAAGTATTAAAATTACAAAAGTAATAATTATACATGTATTTTGTCTTTTCAGCATCTTTAAGTTGCTTTCAATGTTAATATGTCATTGTATGCTTGTATATAGCTTGACAGTATATGATTGTATTGAAAGAATTTTAAGTTACTTGTCCATGCATGTGCATTAAGACGCCATACACATATAATAATTATTAATTAATTAATTATTTAATTTTTATTAATTATAGTAATGAATTAAATAAAAATTTATCGCTGCTGTAATATATTAGTTTGAATACCTTGCAGTATAAATACACCAAGACCATAAAAAATTATTAAATTGTAAAATATATTGGAAAAAAAAAACAAGTTAAAATGTAAATTTAGCAACCATTAAAAATCTAATTTAAATTTTTATATATACTGAGAAAATTCTCATCGAATAATTGATATTGTTTAATAAAATGTTCTCTTGATGTATTAACATCGACATAATTAAATAATACAGCTTTAACGATAGATAAGTTCAGTATTTGATTAGTCGAACAGATTAAAAAATATTATAATAATTCTACGCCACTGTAGATATCACTGAAATATTAAAATTTCAGATTAAAATATTAGAACAACTGACAAAAATATCTGTCCAGTAAACAGTACCAAACCTATAAAACAATAGCATTCGCACGAACGCAATCGCGATATCGTTGTAGATCGTATAAGAAAACAAATAAAATAAAAAATAAAGAAATAAGAAAATCCCAATTCTCGGCAATTATCGACCGAATTACAAGGGATAACGTTAGAGATTGAGCGAACATATGGTGCAACTCTGGGCGACGCAGTGGGCGTGCATATGTGGATGAGGATGCGGATGATGTGGATGCGTCGGTGGTATTGGCGCATGAGAGCCAGGAGGCGCCGCTACGTAGAGCCAGCCGGTCGGTCCGCTTGGCCAAACGGTTGGTCCAGGTGGTGTCGGTGGTGGTGGTCCGGCGCTTGGGTTTAACATCGAGCTACCTCCACCTCCTACGCCGCCTACGCCGCCTACGCCGCCTACGCCGCCTACGCCGCCTACGCCGCCGCCACCACTTACCACGACGACGCTGTTACCCGATGACGCGCTGTTGTTCTGCGAGGATCCTCCTCCACCCTCCACTCACATCACCTGTGTGGATATTGTTTTTTACTTTTAGATTTGAAGTTTATTTTTTTTTTTTTTTTTTAAAGAATTAAGATTTTTATTTTTAAATTATTTGCTCGACTCGACAGATTTGATAAAAGTTTGCAAGTTATTAACATGTGTATTATGAATTTTATGAATTTATAAAACAAAGAATCGTTTTAAATATATATTCTTGTAACGTAAAAAATACAATTTAAAATTGTATTAATTTTACAAATTCAAAAGAAAATAAATTTGACTAAGGTATTTAATGTCTCGATAAAAAATATTTATCGAATTAAATTTTACTCAAAATTACGATTAATTATAAAAGTAAATTTATTTTAAGTGTAAAAAGCACAACGATCGATAACGATAAAAAAAAAAAAAAAAAAAAAAAAAAAAAAAAATAACAACCTGAAGTATTTGGCTAGCTTCGAAAGCCGTGCCAGGCAAAAGGATAACAGGACTGCTGACGTGTCCGCTCTCGACGCATATCATGTTGGGAAACTCGTCGTCGCCGAAATCGGGTATATCCCTTGCCTTTTCCAACCACGGATTCCAAATGACGGTGTCGGGAAAATTGTACTTCTGAACGCGCATCTTCCTGCCCGAGACGACGTTTGTTATTATGTGCTCCGGTTGGGTATTTTGATAGATGCGATCCGTCCATTCGCATACCGTTACGACGTCTCGGCCTTCTTGGAAGATCTGATTGTCTCGTGTCTGTGGATATTCGTGAATTATTATTATTATTATTATTATTATTATTATTATTATTATTATTACTATTATTATTATTATTATTATTTTATCAACGTATAAGAATTGTGCATTGTTTTCAGCGGGTCAATTAGCTTATGCTAAATTTTCAATGAATTATTAATTATTTTATCGTCATTTGTTTGAACCATACGAATAAAATATATTTTTTAATGCACACAAATAATAAAAAAAAATAAATAAATAAATAAATAACATCGAATAGCGCACTTAAACAACGTTATAAATATTTATCTTATTTATAATTTTTTTTTTTTTTTTTTTTTTTTTTTTTCAAATAATCCATCATATCAGAAAAATAAAGTATATTTTTTTAGGACACCTTGTCGATAAAAGTACATCCGTGAAGTCCGGTAATCTGACACCTCCTAACATCCGGCACCTTGAAATACGTGTGCAACAAAAGATTGAAGCTAAAAGTATGATCCTTGCTCGGATTGTAAACGCCGATGTTGAAGTGTAACTCCTTCTCCCTCAATATTAACCTGTAGGTCAACCTGAACGGATAGTTCCACATCGAGCGAGTGAACTCGTTATCCATCAATGAAAAAATCGCCTCGACGTCGCCGCTTGGCAAACGTTCCGGTGACTTTTCGACCGTCCAGCGTATTATCCTGGCGAAGCCGTGACCAGGACCGAACGTCCATGCCCCGAATTGAGCTGGTGAGATTATTATAAATTTTAGCTTGAAAATATGTTTATTATTATTATTATTATTATTTTTTTTTTATTTTTTTTTTATCATTTTACAAATTTTTAACGATAAATTTATCGAATACGTTTTAAAAAATTCAAATTTAAATTAAAAAAAATGTTTCGTCGCAAAAATAAGTTGATGTGTCGCAGAATATTTACATTTAAGGCATTATCTAATCTACTGTATTCACCTACGACATAATTTTTATGTAATGTATGATTGGTACAATGTACGGTGCAATAATTATTCTCATATTTAAAATATGTTTGTTTCGTAATTTGAGAAAATAAAAATGAAATTTAACAAATGTTAAAAATTAAACAATTATTTATTTTGCAAAATGGATTTAACCGTCGCGAATGAAAAAAGCTAATTGTTCGTTAAATGATGAAAGTAAATTAATTCCTAATTTGGACAAATTCATAATTGATTGAATTTTAAATCAACATCGATTTTTAACTTTAAAAAGAGATACAATAAATTTACCTGGGCGAGTAAAAATTAAAAGACTTGAAAAACTTGATGATAAATATATATTTTTTAAATTCATTTGAATTTTTTATATCAATGCTTTTAAACTCATTCGAATAAAATGATTTTATTGCGTTAAAGTATATTATATGAAAACAAAAACAGATGCGCGTTTTTAACGAATTTTATCGATATAAAATTTTAATAACATTTTTAATTATTGTTTTTTAATCGATTGGCAAAATATTTAAAAAAATATATATTCCCAAAATTATGATACTTGAAACTTGAAACACATTCAGACATTATTCTAAAGTTCGTCAATTTTGGTCGTTAAGCGCTTAAAATTATTTTAATTACGAGTAAATAATCGATGAAAAAATAAGAGAGAAACTTTGCATCGTTTTTATACTCACGAAAGACAAATGGGATTCCACCTCTAATTGCTTTCTTTCCATCGAAAACTGCCTGCTTGCTGAAATGAAAAAAAGAAGTACAATTATTATCAATTATTTCATTGTACTCGATTGTCGTTTACTTTGATCGTTTGAAATTTTTTAATGCTTTTTTTTTTTTTTACATTTAACGCGCTTGTTAAATTTTTACGTATGTATTTTTTTTTAGGATTAACAATACAAACTTTTCAATTATTGATAGATCATTCTCTCGGAAATATATTAATTTACAAATATAGTAAAAATTTAAAATGTATAACTCGGAGAACAATTTTTTACGGCACGTTTGGCTAGAGTTTAAAATCGATATTATTTCACGTATATCTCAACATCATATATAACGAGTCACGATTGAATCATTAAAAATCGCTTAAATGGATTTTAAATTACACATTGTCGAGTAAAGAAAATATGAAGGTTTAAACTATTTTGTTGAAATTAAATTTAGTCTTATTTTTTTAAAGGTTTAATCGCTATTTAATACAAGTATACATTTGAATTTACTTATTTACACCTATTTTATAATCGAATATTTAAAACAAAATTTAAATTATTATACTTTATATTAATATTCCAATATAATACTTCTATATAAATAACCAAACCAAGGAAAAAAAAGAAGAAAGTACGGTCAAACGAAATTGAAAAAATTTCCGTATCGAGATGAAACGCGATTCCGGGATCGATTCACCAACTCTCTTCAAAATAAAAAGTACGTCGAAAAAGTAAAAAAGCAAAAAAAAGAAAAAAAAAAGAAAAGGCAACAAAGAAAAAAAAAAGAATATTTTTCTAATTTCGTGCGCAAACTCAATCTCAAAAATGTTTGCGCGCAATTTTTTTTTCATGCGCTCATATGTGCAATGCACCAAAATTCTCATTCTCTCTCTCTCTCTCTCTCTCTCCCTCTCTCTTACTCTTTCTCTTTCTCGGTGTACAATTCAACCAGCGAATGTCGAACAAAAGCGTCGTTGGTTCTCATCGTCCGCAGAAGAGCGATCGGTTCAGCGTACTATACGTATATATATATATAGATATAGTACGCATATACATATAACGCATACACGTTCTCTCTTTCTCGTACACATTCGTACACACACACGTGTACGGCAACGTTAACGATCTCGTTCTTTTCAAGCAGCAGCGGCATCATCAGCCACCGGACTGACTCTCTCTCTCTCTCTCTCACACGGAGGTAAACTACTTTTTCATATAGAAAGAGAAAGAGGAGCGCCGGCCTCTCTCACTCTCCCGCTCGTTTTCTCGCTGTACAAATAACGCGCGACGCACCACTGAGAGAAGCCGAAGAAAAGGAAGGAAGATATGGTTTTTAGCAGAACGAGATAGAAGCGGCGTTTTGGTACTTTAATATAAGGTACTCTCTTCTCGCGTGTACGTATATACGCACGCGCTTAGATTAAGCCAAATTTCGCGCGGACTTTGCGTGCCTTTTTTTTCTTATTCTTTCTCTCTCTCTCTCTCTTTTTTTTTTTTTTTTTTTTTTTTCATCTCTGGCCTTCGCTCGAAATACGATGAATTTTATAAAGGCGAAGTAGAAGTTCGCTTGAAAATTTAACGTCGCTCGTGAAATTTTTTATTTTAAACGAATAGAAAGTTTTTATTGACGTTGATAATTATTAATCAAAAAGTAATTATTTTTTTTTCTTTTACAAATAATAAAATATTAACAATTTAAGTGTTACTTAAACACGTAACAATTTACATTTTACAAAAATTTAATTTTAATAAATTATCTTCTAATTCGGCTCGAACATTTTATCTCTTAAAATATACCCAAAAAAAAAAAAAAAAAAAAAAAAAAAAAAACGGCGCTAGTCGTGATAAAACGTCAATTATAACCATGGCCACCATAATTATAAAAATCTTTTCGAGTTTTTTTTTTTTTTTTCATCTTCAAAGGCCATTTACCCCGTTAGAAACGTATATCTACGCACATCCACAGTTTCCCGGTGTCTCTCGACACGTCCGCTCGCGCTATAAGAAAAAGCGTTTTCGACGCGACCAATATCTCTCTCTCTCTCTCTTTCTCTTTCCCAAAGGCACGGGTCTCCCATCGGACGTTATAACTTAAAGGTGTGTATATAGGTAGCTCGGTACATACACCGTCCGCTTGACAGCTCTTGACTAATGGTCTCGTCCTCTGCATCGGAGCCGCGGGCGTTTCTACGTGTACGCGTGTGTCCCTCTTCTCGCGAATGATCCCTTCCCGTCGACTATTCTCTCCTCTCGTATCCATCTCCCTTCGACGTGTATAATGCGATTTCTGTACATGTATATGTACGCGTATAGGCGATAACGAAAAAATGAATTAGTTTTCGGATGTATATATACTATACATCCATATCCACGCGTACGTAAATGTGTATATGTGTATATTCAAACAGTCGTAAGCTTATAGAAACTACGGAGGCGATCTTGCGATGAGCTGAGCGATTATCGCACGTGCGCGTTGAACCGTTAATTGGTTGCTTCTAACGCCGTTGCCGAGAGTACGTAGTTGATTGCGAAGGGATTCGGTTTTAGCGAGCTTTGTCGCTTTTATTCGTTTGAAATTGTTGTATATGGGATGGACTCGAATTATGTGGTATTAGATCGATTCTTTCTGCTTTCTTTTTTTTAAAATTTGTAACTCATTCCTGTACGTTGTGATAATCGTTGTGTATGATAATTTATAGTTCGACAAAAATGAATGTATTGTGAAATAAATTTAATTAATTAAATGAACGGTATGTAAAATGACTGATCCTAATCGTTTAAAAATAATAGATAAATATAATAATGAATATCTTTTAAAAAATCATACCTAAAATTTGAAATCTATATTTATAAAAATATTTTTATCTGATGCAGCTAATTTATATATTGTTAATAAAGTAATTAACAACAATACTAAAATCAAATTTCAGAGATAAACTTTTGAACTTCAAAAAAAAAAAAAAAAAAAAAAAAAAAAATCCATCAAATTTTTTTAACACTCGCAGAAGAGTTAAACCGAAGAATTTTCAAAGTAACAACGTTCGCGCGTCAATCCTTCTACATGCACACGTACACCGAGCAGAAAATTTTTTAACTGCTCGAAGAGCAAGAAGACCACGAGGAGAAAGAGAGAAAGAGAGAGAGAGAGAGAGAGAGTGCAAGGGAGAACGCGACAAAAAGACACGCTCGAGAGAGAGAGAGAGAGAGGGGTGGAGAGAAGGAACGAAGGGGAGATAGAGAGTAAGCCGTAGAGAGACAAAAAGTGGCAAGCATCAGGACGAGGAGAGAAGAGTTGGATGAGGAGGATGAGGAGGAGGAGGAGGAGAGAGCGATCGGTCTCGGAGAGCGGCTGACGCGCGGCAAAAAGCCCCGGCGCTGTCTGGTGCGCTTTTTGCTGGCATTCGCGCGCGCGGCCCCGCAGTTTCCAACAACCGACGTTAGCTGTACCTCTCTCTCTCTCTCTCTCTCTCTCTCTCTCTCTCTCTCTCTCTCTCTCGAGCGTGTCTTTCTCTCTCTCTCTCTCTCCCTTGTGTCAAAGTACTGCGTTGTTGTATATATATATATATATATACACACATCGACTCGCGCATGTGTACGTGTACGAGCGGGTTTTCGTGTATATACGCTTCGCGCGTATATACCGCTGGATTCGAAATTTGCGACGCTTGCCGCTCCTGGCTGCTTACGCTTGTGTAAACGCGAGCCCGTTTGTAAGCCCGCGAATGTTGGCTTTTATAACGAGTGCTGATGTTGGTTTAATGCTAGAAATAGAGAAAGAGAGAAAGAGAGGCCATTATTAAAATCATCGTGATTAGCGTTTAGCAACGTTACCTCTACTCTATTCGTTTATGCGCATGATGTTTTATGTTAAGATAAAGAATTTTTATATTTGTTGGATTTTACATCGCTTTAACGAATGGATAATATTTGAATTTTTAACTTTATTGAGTAGTATTTTATAATATGATGATATAAAAATTACTAAATTTTTAATGATACGCCTAAAAGATAAGGTTTCTATTTTATCATGTTAATTATTTGATTGCATTAATCTTAAATAAAAATAATAATTTTTATTTATTTGAGTTTTATTTACAAATAAAAAAAAAAAAAAAAGCCAATGAAAAAAACCAATCGATAAATTTCATTAGATATACTTTTCGAAATTATAAACTTACATCAACGTCAAAAAGTATAAAATAATATAATTAGCGGTCTTAACTAGTACTTCAAGTCGGTGCGTTTAACTCAACTCGTTATAAAATGTCATCATCGTATTTCGATGCAATCGCGACAAAAAACAGTCCCATGATTTTGTTCGCGGTGAGCCAGAAATATATATATATATATATATACACGTATATATTCTCGTATATACTTCGGAAATTGTACCGGAACTTCGCATGGCTGAACGATTCGATTTAACGTCTCGAATGTCGCGTAATCACTTGTTTTTTTTCTTTTCAAGTTACTCGTTTTGTGTTTGCGTGTATATATATATATATATATATATATATATATATATATATATATATATATATATATATAAACACAAATCAAGCGCAATATTGGACTTTGCACAATATTTCTGAAATCGCGAGTTAAGTTACCGTGATAAATTAAGTGTCGCAATTGCATTGATAATTTAACACGTATAAAACAAGAATGTTTCTTTTACGAACAAAAAGTATGACGTAATTTGTTCATTGATGTATTACTTTCATGTAAATAAACGTTAACGTTAAAATAAGAAAAATATTAACGAAAATTGTTAATAAAATTGCTGCTGAATACGCAACGTACGCTATGAATTGATAAAATAGAAAATAATATTTCAACAACAAACGTTTTATCAAAAAAAAAAAAAAAAAAAAAAAAAAAAAAAAACTACATCAAATTTCGTTCATCCACGACGATCTTCAAATCCTTTAGATCACCAAAACATAGCTGATAGAAACGACAGAAAGAGAGGGCCGCGTTTACAAGTATAATAGAAAACCGCGTAAGCATACGAAAGCAATACGCGCTCGCCAAGTACAAAGAAAAAGGTATATAACAAGGTACACGCGTCCTTGACGATGACGGTGTACGCGCGCGTTTCTCTTTTCTTCTCGCGCGCATTCTAGGTCAGCGCGCGCGTGGTTTTACGAGAGCGAAGGTTCCTTGCCGCGATTTCTCCCTTTCATTCATCGTCTTCCCATTTTTTTTCTTCACTCTCTCTCTCTCTCTCTCTCTCTCTCTCTTCGATTTCGAGAGAACGTTTATGTGTGCGTGTGGATAAATATGCTTGGGCGAGTATGTAATGGAGCGATGGTTGGAAATTCACGGGTGTTGTGAACATCGGGTGTGAATCGCGTGGATCTGCTGGTTAGGTACAGTCGTTTTGCGCGATATAGTGGAGAGAGAGAGAGAGAGAGAGAGAGTGTGATTCATATGCGCAGAGAGAGGAAGAGAGAGAAAGAGAGATAGTTGATAGCTACTTTTTTTCTCGCTCGAGTAATTTAAAAGTATGAGTCAGTTGGTTGTTTAATTTATTTAAATGAAATCTTGGCTCGTTTATGCGTAACTTCTCGCTTGAAATATAATTGATATAGGCGTGAATGATTTAAGAACGCACGGAGATGTTTGCGATTAAAGTAATGTAATTTTATATTTTTGTAAAACTAATACTTTAACGCTTTTCTATTTGCGAATGTATATGCCGTCAATACATCATTGATTTATAAAAAATTAACGTTTGGATTATTTTTTTTTTTTTTTTTTTTTATGCATTCGATAAAGCATAGGAAATTTTGCAAAATAATAATTAATAGTAAAATTTTTTTCCTCGATGTAAAAGCTGAAGTTCGTATGAAAGCGCTTTTACACGAAATAAATCTCACGCACTCGCGAAGAATAAGATCATCGTTCCTTCACTCAACGATAATCTCGTTAGCATAATATCCCATCCGTCCAACTCCCAAAGCCCGCTTACTTTATTACCTCTCGCAGTGAGTCTACCTATTGATCAATTACACCTCGGAGAGATGAGGATCGCAAAAACTGAAACTCGCTATAAAAAGAAGAGGGAAAACAAAACGGGAAAACAAAACGAAACAAAAAAAAAAAAAGGTACCAAAGAAGCGCAAGCAATCCACATCGGTATAAGAGAGAGAATTATTGTACACATATATATATACGTACTTGGAGCACACGTAAGCAGTTTTTGCATAACTCTAACACACATCCAATGCATACACACATACACACACCGGGTTGCAATCGTGCCCCGTAAGATACGCGCGTATGCGAGCGTACACGCGTGCGCGTAAAACACACTAAACCGACGAAGAAACGCGCGAGGAAGAGAGAGAGAATATAATGTAGAATGGGTAGATATATAGCTTTGTGATTCGAGGATATACGCGTTAGAGAGAGAGAGAGAATCTGGGTGGGCGTCTCTCTCTCTCTCTCTCTCTCTCTACTCCCGATATAAATAGGTTCGTTTCTTGCGAGTCTTAGTTAAACAAAGTTTCACCAACGGAGCTGAAAGAGAGATATAGGGTTGAAAGATAGAGAGAGAGAGAGAGAGAGAGAGAGAGAGAGAGAGAGTAAGAGAGAAATTTCGCGCAAAAACACAAGCCGGCTGTATAGCCTTTCTCTAGCGCGTTATAGTTTACGTAAGAGGTAAATGTTTGTACCGTACATACACACACACACACATCCAACGGATGTCTCGGTGTGGATTTATCGCGGGTACACAGCCCCGCGACCGTTGCGGATTATTAATGGCTCGGTGCCATTTTAATTCGAAAGGATCGCGGAGGATTGATGTCGCCGTCGTTGGTATGGTCGCGGTATTATTTCTCTTCTTTGTCGTATAGATAAAGCGCATAAAGCGTCGCGAGCTTTTTCGTTTTTCCGCGCGATCGTTTTGTTATTGTAAATCCAATCGATCGGATTCGCGCGAGAGGATGGCGATATTGATAAAAAATAAAAAAAAAGAGAAGATTATTGCATTTCGAGGGTGTGTGCGCGCGCGTGTGTATGTGTGTGTGTGTGTGTGTGTGTGTGTGTGTGTGTGTATGAAAAATATATCCGAAGATTCGCGAGTCGAGTGTCGACATTTCTTCGAGGTTTAAAAATATAAAATGTTCGATCGTAGGCGCGATGATATTAATTAAAGTAATTGAAATATTTAAATGATACTTTATGACTTGCGGATTGTTCGTTAAAAAAAGTAAGTAAAAAAAGAAGGAATAAATTATACAAAATTAGGTCGATCGTATAAAGCGAATATGATACAACAATTATCGATGTAATTTAAAATCAACTATGTATATATCTGATTGCTAATGCCAATCTCTGCATCGCATTAATTAGGATAATTTATCTTCCGATATTGTATTTTAATTAGTATCTATTGATAATGGAAGGAATCATTCTAAATTATTAATACATCTTTTTTTTTTTTTTTTTTTTTTGAATAATTACATTTATTTAATCAAGCTTTAAGTTTAACTCAAATTATCGTGGAAATATAAATTGACGATTTGAATCGATACTAAAATGATGAAAGCGAACGAAATACCAGCACACTATGTACTTCTATTTAACGAATAATAATATTTCTAAAATTTCAAAGCTCAACAATTACAAAAATTGCATTAGTAAAAGTAGAAAAATTATCTATATTACTTTAAAATCAATCTCATAATAAACCATTACAATCGAATAAACGAAAAAGTTCATCTACGCGTAATAATACACGCGTTAAAGTTGTACGCGACAATTCGTCCATAAGGAATCGTCTCGTTTCGTTATACTTGTACATGCGGACACACAAACACATAGATAACGACAAAGAATGAACGGAGAGATAGGAAACGATCGATCGTCAACGTCACCGAGGATCGTCCGAGCTTGACTAACGCGATAATAAACGCCTCGATAGGAGAGACGAACTTTTTGCGCTTATGTAGCCTCTCCTTAAAACTATCCCGCGATTCTTCTTCTTTTTGTTCTCTAGGGTATTCTTTTAACTTTCTTGTTCTCTTCCTCTTTAACAGTATATAGTTTTACTTTTCATTCGCTTGTTACGGAACTGCCTTTTTCTCTCTCTCTCTCTTTCTCTCTCTCTCTCTCTTTCTGTAACTGTTCGTTTCTTTCTTGCAATTCTCGCTTTTTTTTTTGTTTTTTTTTTTGTTTTTATTAGACCTCGTAAAAATGGTATTAACAGCGCATTGATGTTCGAAGCGAGCATAAAAAATTTAGTCGGGACGGATGCTTAAACGTCGCGTTTATAGACGCGTAATGACTATTATTGTGGTTTACATTTGAGAAATAGTAAGACTTGTCGTTCGAATCCTACACGTATATTAAATCAATCGGCGATCGATCGCTTTATTTTTTCTCCGTCGCTTCGCACATGCAGAAAAATTTCATCTCTCGAGTTTTTCCGATCTTCGTTATGTTTTAAACTCGCCTCGGTACAACGAATACTCAACGGCGGATATGTATACACAAACGCAGCAATGAAATTACACGGCTGCGTTCAAGTTTTTTGTCATTACGTTCGAACGATACATATATACACTATATATACGATGTATATACCTATATATATATATATATATATATATATATATATATATATATATATATATGATCGAGAGTTTTCCTTTTAAGCGGCTACTACTTGGGCTTTTCGTTTCTTTTCCCTTCGCCTCCCATGTAAGTTTTTCATTTTACGGGACGCGCTCTCGTTCTCTGGATTCGTTTAGTTTTTTCATTCTTCTCTTTCGCTTATAAAGCGCTTTTTCAATCGGCTCAATTATTACGAGACGCTCGTTAAAATCGCCGTTTGCCGAGTTAAAAACGCACGGCTCGCGCGATTCCTTGTACCCGGGGGAATTTATTAACGCGCTTTTTGGATTTTGACGATCGCGTTGCCGTTTATTCGAATAAATTTTTGTTGGAAATAGTCGGCGTTATGTGGAATTGTAATGTAAACAATATTACGAATAATGGTTTTTTTTCAATTTCTTACAATATAAATTTCTCGCTTAAAAAGTTTATATCGTCGATACTCGATATTCTTTTTGTTGTTGTTGTTAAAAATTATTTAGTAATTGATTTGAATTGCATGTGTACACGCACATACACACACACACACACACATACACACACAAAGCACGTGTCCACTAAAATAAAACTGCAACAACATTTAAAAAGTATCGAACATTTTTCACTTTTTTTTCCCTATTTTACAACGGAACTTACTCTACGCTTTTGTATAATAGAGGTTTAGCGTTAAGTGCACTCTACATTTTTTTTGTTTTTTTTTTTTTTTATTTTTAGTCAGAGCCGAGAAAATCGATTGTAATCGTATCGGAGATGGGTTTGCTTCTCGTGGTTTTCATCCGTGAAATCAAGGAAGTACTTCTAAAAACTAATTTTTTTGTCCATTTCCCCTCTCCCTTCCCTTATTCTTTTTCGGAGACAAGACCCGCAGACCGTTCATTATTTTCTTTTATAGACACCTTTTTTTTTCGCCTAAGATACTCGATGTATAAGATTCCTCCTTTTTGTTTTGGTGCTTTTATTTTCTTCTTTTATCGCTTTTCATATTATTTTCATTCCGTGGCGCATATTTAGCCATGGAGTTTTTCATCTGTTCTATTAAAAAGACTGTTGTTTGAAGACTTCTCTTCTTTTTAAACGTTAGTTCTTTCAAAGTGTAAGAATGCAAGTCGAGATTAATATATTTTCGATAAAGTATTTCAAAATTTTTCTTATTTATCTTACTGTAATTTAAAATTAATAATAATGCCTCTTTTAGCAATAATTATGAATCGTAAACGCGTAAAATCAAAGAGAAAATCTTCGAGTCGCGTTTACGCAATCAATTCACCGCGCGAATATCATCCGGAAGAGACAAATCCGTGAAATCTCCAGTTACTCGTATAATTCTCGGCATTCCGAGCGACAACGACGGATAAGTACAGTATAGTGGACCCCATAAACGTACCGTTTAAAGCGATTATTGTCCTTGTCGCGGATAACGAGTCACGTTTCGACGAATCGTTTCTGCTGTCGAGACTCTGTTTAAATTGACGGTCGAGATGTCGGTGTAGTCGCGGTGCGTTTTATTGCGACACGGTGATTGCTCAGGGGATAAGGTAATTAATGGTTTTTGAAAGGCGTATTTTTTTATTTCTATGTGGTTTTTATCTATATCTGGAAAATTGTGGAAGATGTTGAATTTTTTTTATAATTATGTGAAATATCGTGGACAGTATGAAAATTTTGTAACATTAAAAATATTTGATGTACTTGAAGGAATGAATAAATTACTGCTTATTATATATATATATATAACACATCGTTCAATAAGTCCCGAGACTAACCCAGAGATGGTGCTAGTAGTACCAAACTGGCCACGTTTCCATAGAGTGCGACCCCTTACATGAAACGTGTAAAAATTTCACGTCGATCGGATCACAGACAGCAGAGTTATCGAGGTTAGAGTAAAGTCACTTTGTAATTTTTTTGAAAAATGGAAAAAAGCGAGTTTCGCGTGTTGATAAAACATTGTTTTTTAATG
The DNA here is from genome assembly GCA_949987625.1 of Chalcis sispes. Lineage (NCBI taxonomy): Eukaryota > Metazoa > Arthropoda > Insecta > Hymenoptera > Chalcididae > Chalcis > Chalcis sispes. The sequence continues at coordinate 9,212,523 of OX465094.1, read as the reverse complement.
GGTAAAAACACCGTAGAAGCCCAGCAATGGCTTGAAAAACATGAGCCGGACTCCTCTCCATCCAAACCAACGATTTGTCGTTGGTATGCTGAGTTTAAACGTGGTCGTACGGACACAAACGATGCGGAACGTTCGGGTAGGCCATTGGAAGTCGTTACACAGGAAAATGTGAGTGAAGTGTTAAAAATTGTAATGAAAAATCGCAAAGTGAAGGTCCGTGAGATTGGAGAAATGACACAGATATCATCTGGAAGCGTATTTACAATCCTTCATGAAAAATTGAGCATGAAAAAGGTTTTTTCCAAGTGGGTGCCGCGATTACACCAATGCACCATGCCACAAGTCCATGAAAACAATGGCAAAATTGAACGAATTGGGCTTTGATTTGCTTCCCCACCTCCCGTATTCGCCAGATTCAGCCCCCAGCGACTACTGGCTCTTTGCTGATCTCAAAAAAATGCTCCAGGGAAAAAAATTTGGCTCGAATGAGGAGGTCATTTCCGAAACTGAAGCCTATTTTGAAGCAAAGGATAAATCCTTCTATAAACATGGTATAGAAATGTTGGAAAGGCGTTGGAAAGATTGTATCACTCTAAAAGGAGATTATATTGATGAATAAAAATGATTTTCGAAAAAAAATGTTGTTTTCGTTGTTAGTCTCGGGACTTATTGAACGATGTTATATATATATATATATATATATATATATATATATATATATATATATATATATATATATATATTCAATGTTCAATTAGGAATTAAATAGTAATAAAGTGCATTTATAAAAAATTCAATTGCATTTAACTCTCGATATACTTTTTTAACAAACAGTTGAAATATAATAATTAAGTCTAAGAGGATGAAAATCATTTTATTATATAATCGTCTTTTTCAAAAAATGTCAATCCTGCAGTATTAATCAAAATTTATCTATACTAAAAATAATCGATGCGCTCGTATACTCTTATCTGAAAAAAAAAAAAATCTTTGAAAACTACATCTTTAAAAAACATCAAAACTATTGCATTCATCCATCGCGCGAGCGATAACTTTCGAAAATTACACGTCACATATCGTCCTAATAACAAAACCAGTGTCCAATCCATTGACCAAACTTTTGTTAAACTACAGGGTTCAGCTTACTTTCGTGCGTTACACCCGGTATAGAACGCTTCAACACGCGTGCGTTGGTTATACATATAGGCAAGAGAAAGAGAGAGAGAGAGAGAGACAGAGAGAGAGAGAGAGAGAGTGAGAGGGAAGGAACGTAGACTAATGATCCTACGGAGGCTGCGGTTTTTGCCGGCATTCTACAGCATTCCCATTCAACTGGATTCTTCATCTCTCTCTTTTTCTCTTTCCCTCTCTTTCTTTCTTTCTTGGTCGAAAAAGAAATCGAGAAAAAGAGAGAGCGAGAGAGACTCATTCCAGCTTCTACTTCTCCCCCTCCTCCTCCTCCTCCTATTTCTTCTTCTTCATTTCAACGTTCCGTGGCGATGTGTTCGCTCGCGCGCATTATTTTCCGCGCGACGAACGATCGGTTTAATGCCTCTCTCGCGTTTCTTTCTCTATCTCTCTTTCTCTCTCTCTCTCTCTCTCTCTCTCTCTCTCTCTCTATATATATATATATATATATATATATATATATATTGTACATATCGCGGCGGTTTCCTTAAGCTTTTTCGATCGGGGACTTTTTGTCCGTCCGATGCGCCGCATGAGTGAACCGATTGACGATGATCTTATCTGTATGCTTGTACGTGTGTGTTTGTGTGTGAATGTATAACTGCGATGCGAAAGCATAAAGTGACGATTCGAGATCGCGCGGATACGTGAGAGTATCGACGTTTTGCGATTCGATTATATGGATGTGTTCCTCGATGTGTTTTCTTTTCTTCGCATCGAGTAAAAAGGGTTTATACGCACGAAGAGCAATTAAGCGCGAGTTATCGATGATTGCGTAAAAATTTTTAACGCCTTGGGTTTTTCGACATTGGCTTTATACATAAATCTTCAATGTTGTTGTCGATAAAGTTTGAATCTTATATTTTTCCGAATATTTTTACCGACAAAAAATTATTGTATAATTTGATATTATTTTTTGATAAATTTAAAAATTAATATTTTACATGATTAAATTAAAATCGATTTGAATAACCGGCTCAATATTTTTTAATATCGTTATCCTTGTTAATTTTCAAAGTATTAAGTAACAAAATAAATAGCATCAAATCAATTAATATTGTCTTATGTATAATTAATGCTTCGCTACTTTAATGGTAACCCATTAGAATGTACAATTTTTTACACAACGCAATTTAAAATCAATCATCGTCAATCGAAATTGTCACAAAATATATGTTATACGTATACACTGACCGGCAAAAACTTTCTAAATTAACAAAACCTAATCCAATAAATAAAATTCAACAAACTTTTCGCAGCATCTTGCATCGCAAACGTACGAGAGCGAGGAAAGACTCTCGCCATCATTAGACGCACTTTTTTTTTCCTTCATCGGCGTCCCTTTTTCTTCACAAGCCTCCCTTCCTCTCTCATTCTTTCGTCTCGTCGTCTCGATTAATGGCCCTTCTTTCTCTCCTTCTCTCTCTCTCTCTCTCTCTCTCTCTCTCTCTCTCTCTCTCTTTCGCTTTATATACATATATACGCGTATACATTTTTACAGTAGCTTCTTTTTCCGATTCGCATAGATCGACGAGGACGAGTATACGTCTTTGTCGCGACAACTGGGCGGACTTTGCTCCGCTTACGGCGAGTCTTTTCGCTACCGGTCCTCTCGGTATACGCTCCCAGACGATCTTTAATTCATGAGCCCGCGCGTGTTGTCTCTTTGATGTGAGAATGAGAGAAAGGATTCGCGACGCGTTTGTGATTGTCTACATGTGTGCATGAGACTTTATATATACGAGTGCGATGATGTATGGGAAGGGAGAAAGAATGCGTTTGGATGAATTGATGTACATGTAGGGTCGACTGCGTTTCACGTTGTCTGCGTCACGATAAATTTTTGGGTTTTTAGGTGAGAGTGGCGCACTCGGATATTTTCTCCTTTGTTCCGAATCTTATTGTATGGTCGACATTATGGAAAAATTACTTGAATTAGCGATTATTGCCGATTGCAATTATTCTTAGATTTTTCATATTTAAAGATGAAATATTATAATAATGCTAGTGCGTCATATCGTGAACAAATAATTTAAAAATAAAAACAAGCTTTTCTTTTTAACGCTAATATAAAATTGAAAAAATAACCGTAAGAAAAATGTTGTTACAATTATTACATTTTTGAATTTTCATTTTCAACGAAAATTCTTGCCTTTATTATTCAATAAATTCGTCACTTTCTTCGCAATCGATCCATTCAAATCCCTCGACAAAGGTTGAATCATCAAACGTTAAGCTGCTAACCGCATTGGAAATCTCGGCTCGGTTATCGGCTCCGCGTCATATATACTATACAAAACGCGAGTTTGCCGTCAACTTCGATCAGCCTTCCGACGATCAGATTTATGTACACACACATACACACGCAAATATACAAACACGCACAGTTACACACGTACATATAAATTCTCTCAGTAGCCGAAAGAAAAAGCGCACGTGCAAATGGACGAATCTCCTCTGGCACCGAATTTACGCACCGTCCCTCCTTCTCTTTCTCTCTCTCTCTCTCTCCCTCTCTCTTGTGAAAACCCAAAGAGGAAGAGATAGACATACGGACGAGAGAACGAAACGAGCGAAAGAGAGAGAGAGAGAGAGAGGATACGAAAAGGGGGGCAAAAAACCACCGAGACGACGGCTGGCACTGCATCATTAGTGCCGCCTCTCTGTCTTTCCTCTCTCCGCGTCCCTGCAACCACCGCCTCCTCCTCCTCCTCCTCCTCCTCCTCCTCCTCCACCTTCTATCTTCCTTTCTCTCTCTCTCTCTCTGTCTCTTTTTCTCTCTTCTCCGTATCTTATATGTATGTACGTATATACATCCTTGCCACATTGTGCTACCGTCGTCCTTTCTCTATCTTTATCCGTGTGGCTATATATCGCTGCGCGTACATCCATCCTTGCCGCTGCAGAGCTTGACTTTTTTATCCCGGCTCTATCTAATTCTCTTTCTCTCTCTGTCTCTAACCACTCTCATCTCCACTACCTCTTCTTATATTCCTCTATGTGTATCGCTCGCCTAGTTTTTGTTCGACCTTCTCTTCTGTTTTACTTTTTACCCGCGATCCACCTTCTCTTCTTCTTTATCTTCTTCTTCTTCTTTTGTCGCTGGCTTCTTATATTCTTTTCCACTTTCTGGTTGTTCTCTCTCTTTCTCTTTGCGCGTGTGTCCGTATACCTATACATTTTCGTTTCGTTTCGATTCTTCTCTTTGCTTTTTCGAAAAACGAAATAATAACATTTTGGAAAAGCTATCGCTAGTGAAAGTTTAACAATAGGATTGATTTCTTTCGCGGTTGAAAAAGTTACCGGTGCACTATCGACTAGCATTTCATTTTTATAAATAACAGCTTGATAAAAATGCTTTTAAGTAAAAATGTTCTCGATAGTTATCTATATCGTTTTTAAAATATAAAGTTGTATATGCATCGTTTCGTTACGTATTTAAAGAGGCGTTAAAAAAGTTTATCATAACGTTGAATAATCTATAATTTCGTAATTACGGATTGAGTTTTAAATTGCTGCATTAAGCACATTTTCGATAATATTTATTAAGTTTGTATTGAATCATTCTTGTGAAGATATTTTTTTATTCATATTGTTCCTTTAAATATTTTAATTGTGTAATTTATATATAATTAAATAACAAAACGAGAAGTGATTTTGTTTAAAATTTATCAACCATTATTATTGTATAATTTCGCAAATTGCAATCTATTTATGACATTATCGAAAAAAATTAATAGTTAATTCGATCAACCTTAATTTTTGACGATTACAATATAATTTTACATCTCACTGCGATATGTACAAATTCATTTTTGCAAAAGTAAATTTCAAACGATAAAAAGTTTTACAATTCTCCATTCATTATTGTAATTTACGATTTTATGATCGTTTCTCAACGTAATTGATGTATGTAATTCAAAAAAAAAAAAAAAAAAAAAAGAAGAAATAAAAAAACAAAACAGAAACTGCTCGGTCAAAGTAACAAGAAAACCAAATTGGAAATCGACGCGTTCGCTTACGTATAACTTCTGGCATCGGCAACCCTCTTTTGCATCCCGTTACTCTTCGAATGTACAACTTGGGAATATGCGTAAAACGCGCATGACACAAAAAGAGAAAAAGAGAAGGAGAGTAAAAAATAGTCTTCTCGAAACGGGATCAGCGTTATATAACTTTCGATGAGTATACTCGTATATATATATATATATGGTCACGAAGCGCACACATGTGTTGCGGAAGTCGAACCGAGAGAAGAATATATGGCTCAGTTTTCTCGTCGTTTCGACTTCGTTAAGTTTTTTTTCTTTCTTCCTCGAACGGTCAAATTATATAGAGGTCCAGAGGAATGTTACAACGAGAGCTTTGTGGGAATACGTGGGCTACGCTGGTGACATTAGTCATGTTCTGATGCTTTGAGGAGCGACGTTATTTTAGGATTATCGCTTCGGTTTGATTATTTATCGATGTACGTTTGTATGATTTTATATTATATATTTAGAGCTAATTTTTGATAAAAAATTTTGTTAATTCGTTTAACGTATTGAGACATTTTATCGATTCAATTTTTCTCAAAAAGAAAAACAATGTTAACAGTATCAAGTTATTTGTTTTAAATTTACAGAAATGATTTTAACTATGATTAAAAAATTTATAAAAACGAATCGTAAAAATACAAAAATTGATTAAGTTAACCATTGGGAATTCATTCTGCAATAATAACTCAAAAAATAACGACGCTTATTCAACGTTTTGGCTAATAACGAGTCGACAATAAAATTTCAAAAAAGAATAAAGCAAACATCAAAATAAAACAAAAATCAAAGGGGAAAACAAATTAAACTTTTTCTTTTTTTTCTTCATCGAAACACATACATCATCGTCACGCGAAACAAGTGTCTCGAAATACACAAACGCGTAAAGAAGAAGCGACAATAACAACACGTTCACGAGGAAAGATTCAAGATCAAAAATATACATGCGCAAGAACGCTCGAGAGGAAGATCCGAATCTCTTGGGATGAGGAGATTATATACATAAAGGACGTATAGCCGTAGGAACGGGACATTAACGGCATGACCGAGGTGTGTATATATTATACATGCGCGAGAGTAGTGTATATATATATAGGGTTGATCCTTTTTAGAGCCTGCGCTCTCTTATAATAATAATAATACGCGCGCGCGAGAGAGAAAATGTGCCGTGTAACTAAGGGAAAAAAAGGGAGGGGGGAGGCAGGAAGCTGAAAAAAATTGACTTGTGAGTCTATCTCATATAGTGGTGAATATATATATAAATCCTTTCGGTGTAAAAAGTCATGGGAAAACGCGAGAAGGATATTCGAGAATTGTTTAAGTAGTGCGTTTGGTTAGTCGAGACAAGTAAAAATAAGCGAATGTATAATGTAGGTGTTTAATAGCCGTTTTTCTTTTTTTTTTTAAGGTTTGAGTTTTAAAGATATGCTAGAAATGTCGTTAATATTAAAGAATAATTAATAATTTTATATTTTTAAACGACATTAATAAAGCGTATTATTAAACCAGGCAGATAATAATTATAAAGCACAATAATTTCACTTACAATAAACTCAAGCGAAACCCGCAAAGTCCGACACGTTTCTTGCTCGCACTCTTACAGTTATATCTCAAAACGGCTTTCCAGCCGTACCCGAGTAAGTTTACAAAAATTACACGCGCATAGGAGATGAGAACTGTGTATTCATTGGGTAAAAAGAAAAACGATAGATGCCAGGGTGTAAAAGGGAGAAAGAAACAATATTTCGCTCGCGTTACAAAATACACGCACACACGCACCAGCGCGAAAGAAAAGAGAAAAGATGAAACAACGAATCTCTGGTGAGAGAAAGTCGAAGAGAGAAAGAGAGAGGCTGAGGGATCCTTAATCATCGGCTTCTAACCCTCCTCTTCTTTCTCCCCCTCGCTTTTCTTCGTTTAGTTTCACCAAACCTATATATATATATATATAGAAAGAGAGAGAGAGAGGGAGAGAGAGATGAATCGTACGTTTTCAAACTCACGAGTGTGGGATACATATTCAAAAAGTAGGCGCATGTATATATGTATGTGCGCAGCTCGGTTGAGTTATTTTCGAAGGCTCAGAGACGCTCTCGAATTTACACAACGTTTTTATCCAATTTTGATGCCCGAAGGAAGTTGACGTTCGATATTTGTATACGTAATATTCAAGATTTATCGTTTGCCGATGCTTCATTGTATAGCAACGATATAAATTTCAAATGGATAATTGCTTTCTCATTAACGTCACCGAATGAATTTCAATTGCGCACGAGATTATATTTACTCAATACGTGAAGGATCAAGTAACACTTCCGGTTGAAAAAGTAAAGTCGAATCAAAGGAGCATTTTTCCCACATCAGTGATTCTGAGAAGTATCAATCTCACACGCATATATATATATATATATATATATATATATATATATTCATAAAGATCCAAATCATAAGTACATTAATAAAAAATCTCAACCATCCTCCCTACCCCCCTCCCCTTTAGCTTTAAAACAAGTTCCGCAAGCGAATGCAGAATTACTCGTATGACGCATTAAAATACATTGACGATTCCCCAAACTAATTTTTATTCCGATTCCCCGCGGAAGCATCCGATCTTACCGAAGACGCAATATGTACCCCTGCGAGTTATCCTTTACTTCGACCCTTCTTCCTTTCTTATTTTTTTTTCCCGCGATGCAGACGCATAACAAATACGTACACATACGCGAAGTCCTTTATAACTGTAAAATGCAGAACAGTTATAAAGAATCGAGCTTTCAAACCGTCGAGAATATATATACATATAGTTTTCCACTTCGGATTGTTTGATAGTTAACGATGCTACGCCTTGTGTATAAGGACTTGTAACATATACGCTTGCATTCCATTATGGAAGGTTTGACGAAAGTTACAGGCGTGAGGATGTTTTCGTCGTACGGTTCATTGTCAGCAATGATTTATATTAATTTAGTTTTTATAGTACATATGCGTATTAATGAAAATTAAATAGTTGTTTATTCGTATCTATAAGCAATGCTTTTCGGATTGTTTAATAAATTGTGGATTAATACTATTAATAACATTTGTTTTTTTTAGCTTTTACGAATAATTGGCATGGCAGGAGTGACGTTATGAAAATTAATTATTTATTGTAGTAAAATTAATAAGACACGAAATTTTTTTTTCAATTCGTGCTTTTAATTTTATGTTTTATAATGTAACGACGATCTGTAAAATTAAGTTTACTTAACGTTATACTTTCAACGGATTGAAAATTGTAGAATAAATTTTTGATCCTTTGAAACGCAAGATATAAATTATGCATTAACATATCTGGAATGATGCAATCTTTTTTGTAAGCAAAATTATATTCCTAATTTAAAATTACTTATATCTCAAACGATATATCGAGATATTTAGTTGTAAAATATAAAAAAAAAAAAAAAAAAACAAACATTAAAATTTTATTTCAAAATAAACGATTGCATAATACACATCCTGGCATTGCATTATTTACTTACCAAAAAATGAATAATATAAAAGGCAAACGAGACGAAAAGAAAAATTCGTCAACGTCGCATACGTAACTTACTTCGAATTAGCATAAAACACGAAAAACAAACAAAAAATAGAGAATAATGAAGAGAAACTCATGACGCGGCGTACGTCATTTAATTCCTCCTAACGTTTTTCTTTCGTTTTCTCTTTTACTCTTCCTCTCTTTCTCTCTCTTTAGTTCGCATTTTCTTTAATCACGCCGGTACTTTTTCCCGACTCCCCTTTCTCTATATCACCATACGTAATACGCGCTCGGTGTCAATCTGCATGCAGCCGTCGCCGCACACCCGGCGAGATTCGCTAACGAGTTCACCGTTTGCACGCTTCTCGCATACATGTATATATATACACTTGTGTAGATTACGATATATACGTGTGCGTTGTACATGATATATACGCGTACGTGTGACCGTGTGTGTGAGGGGGGATGGGGGGGGGGGGGGGGGTACGCGCGGCAAAGGAAAAAAAACTCGCGCGCCGATGTGCATTTCGGGTTTGCGCTCGCCGCTACGACGTCCGCGTATACACCCGGGGCTTTTACCGTTTCTCGTCCTGTGTGTCGCGCTTTTCGTTTTTTTTTTTTCCTTTTTTTTTTTTTTTCTTTATTTTTATTATTTATACGGTAGCCGTAGAACTTTTTTAGACTCTCTCTTTCCGCGTCACGTGCGGTGGACGAACAAATTTGAATATATGCGCGAGCGCGTGCGCAAGTACCTTCTGCGGATAATGTACGTTATGCGGATGATTTTTGCGATGATGTACGAATGATGGATTTGCGATCGGTTGACCGTTTGCACGTTTTAGTTTTTGTTTTCTCGTTTTTTTTTTCTTTTTTTTTTTTTTTTTTTTTTTTTTGTTTTTTTTGACGGGGCTATTTATTATCATTCGTTACGAGATTAATGAAACGTGGTTACGTTAACGATTGACCGACACTGTTTTAATAATGAGATAATGGAAGGAATTTCTGATAAAGAGATAAAAAATAAAAGGTAAATAAATATAAAACAAGGGAGACGGTAGAACGAACGATGAGAAAGATTTCCATAAGTTTTTAAATATTCGAGCGCGTTAATCAAAGATAACGTGCAGCAATTTCGGACGTAGATGAAATATTCACCTTATGCTAAACAGTCTAATTAGAAAGAATCGCACGTATAAATTTTAGTGGTAAAAAAAAAAAAAAGTATAGGTTAGCCAAAAATCTTTTTTAATTACAAGCGATCGATTTTATTTATCAAAGTTTATCTGAATCAGTTATAATTTTCAAAACCAAATACGGCTAATTTTAAACTTTAAAAACTATCATCATAATTAAATTTAAAATTGAAAAAAAGAACTTACGTTAAAAACTATAAATCATGGCAATTTCGAAGAATGCCGAACGAAAGAAAAGGCAAAATTTTCATGCAGAAGAAGAAAAAAAAGTTAAAAAATATACCATCGTCGATGATCGCATCGTCATACTTTCATCAATATACGCGAGGCAAATCAATTTCAAGAACACCGGAAGCGTTTCGTTTTGCCTACAAAAAAAAGAATAAAAAAAAAAAAAAAAAAAAAAAAAAGAACTCGGCTCCCGAAGAAAGTCTGCGCGTACATACATGCAGAGTCCCGTGTGGAAAGTCGATAATTGCGATTGGCTACGAGCCATATAATCGTTTTTCTTACAACTGTACGCGTCTCCGTACGCGTTTGTATTGTTGTAAGTGTGTAACACGTGATGTATGTATATACACACACACACACACACACACACATACACACATATACACGTACAGCACGAAAATGAGCTTGCACTTTGCCGCTTCAGAGATGACGTAAGCGAGCTGTCGAACTTTTCTTTTTATTTCGCGTGAGAGATAGAGAGGAGAATAAGAAGAGAGTCTAGGTGGTTTTTTTTTTTTCGTGTACGCACTAGTAAACTTGTTCGTGTAGGCGATCCGCTTTACACCGGAGAATCGGACTTGACTTTTGTGGCGCGGGTGGATTAAGAAAGTGGACGGTAATAACGCGATTGGAAAATTGTACTTTCGCACTTGGGACTTTTAAGATTGTTTATATATCAAATTATTTACAATTTTTAATCCAATGTCGTGAATATCGTTCTCTTACACAAAACTATATCAAAGCATAAAAAACCAACTCTCGAAATATTTAATAATTCGCGATATTTTATCATTTAGTTATCAAAATAAAACACGCGTTATGTTAAACAACAAAATTCTCTTTATCCGTTCGCTCTTTGTACCTCGGTATGCAAAAATTAAAAAAAAAAATCAAGAGAAGCTTATACATACCGTATATATACATACACACATATAAATATATGTAAATGTATATAAATGTGACATTCTTTCATAATATACAAGCCTATATAGCTATATTAATTAATTCCTGCGGTACAGACGCACGCGCGGAGGGAAAAAAATTTGCGTCTTCGTCATCGTCAGAAGCGACCTTTTTTATCTCTCTCTCTCTCTCTCTCTCGAATGGTCTTATGTGCACACAAATTTCTCAACGTAAATGCAAGTAAAGAAAATATAGAAAAATAAGCTGGTTGTGCGATATATCTTATGCACAATTAGAGTTTGTCGTGTTAACGTTGCCAATGCGAGATTTTCATCTATTTAATGTGTTTGAAATTTAAGCTTTCATAGAAGCTTGCGCGATTTTTTACAGAAAGAAAAATAAAGCCATTGACATCTTCTAAGTTCAAACTGTTGATTATTAATGCTGCATTTGAAAAAGAAAAAGAATTATCTAAGACTTACGGTTACGCGAGAACTGATAATATCACTGAAATTGAAGAGTCGCATTTAGAAAATATCACATATGAAATGTATACACAGTTAATCTGATTTTTAAATATTCATTTCCAAATTATTTAAAAAATTTCATTAATACCTTGTTAATTTGATGCTTATTATTTTTCTGAATCAACGAGCATATTTAAATAAAAGAAAATGTACATGTTATCTTCAAAAACTTTAATTCCATATAGTTTTTATATTTAAAGATAAATAATTCGAACATATAAGCGCGATTTATTTCAATTAGATCAACCATCAAATTCGAAAAATCTTTCTATAAAAATTTCGCAAGTAGCACAAGTACAATCATAACAACAATTCGCCTTTCAAAAAAAAAAAAAAAAAAAAAAAAGATCGGGGCAGTCGAAAATCGTTCGTAAGTTGTTAAACTGATGAAAAACACGTGTTACGCATGTTACATTGATAAGCGATCAAGAGTGACTCTTGACATGTGTCTCTATGTGTGTGAAATGATCTCGAAATAAGGGCTTTTTATCTATCTGTTGTGTGTTATGTCGCGAGATTAGCTTCTGCTTTTTTCTTTTACCGTCTGGCCTTAATATTTTTCGCGAAAATGTAATTAGCTTTCTGTCTGTGTTGTTATTCGCGTTAGCGTTACCGTTTCTTTAAAACGTAATTTATAATCATCGTTGATAGTATAATAGTCTTAAAATTTATAAAGCTTATAAAAGTCTGTCGTATTTTAAATGTCTATTTTGACGTAAGAAAAGTTTTCATTTTGCTTCGAAAAGTAGAAATATCATAAGAAGTATTCTACAATGAACAAAATATAATATTCTAAATAAAACAAATGTGTTGATAACTTTCCATATTGATTATTGTAAACTATATTTATCACAGTGACTACTTTGGAAATATTAAGTTGATTGTCATTGTACTTAAAAAACATATTAAAACTCATTTTTTCATATAATATTTTTATAATTAAAAATTTCGCATAGAAAATTTTCGCTATATTTTCAATATTTATCAAATAAATGATACTTTATTAAATAAAACTTACCTAACAAATAGTTGTTCCTGATTGTTAACTCGCCAAGATACAACAGTCGCACCTATAAGAATCAAATTTGTTAATTACATTTTAAATTAATAAAAAATGTCATACATACATATATATAAGTATATGATTTTTGATATAACAAGAATTTTTTAATTTAAAAATAAATATATTTAAAAGTAGAACAAAGATTGGCTTCTTTATATTAAAAATTTCATTTGCATACAGTATTAATATATCGGATCTCTCACATAATTGCATAGAAGTCTAGAAGGCTATTTTGATCTATATTTGTATCCGCGGGAAAACTCGTTTGAATCTTAATCGTCGATTCGCCATGCGGCTCATTACTCATTTAGATACGATTTCAATGACGTTCGAACGGTGGCAAAGCGTATTCATTTACCAATGTATGTATATACATAACATAAACGTTAGTGGAAAAATATTGTTATGTCACACATACGATGTATGAGACTTGAGATAGAAATCTCGGTAGCGGTCGAAAATAAAAATCTTGCTTAATTTTAATCTTATCAGCCCAAAAGTCGACGTTGTTTTGTATTTACTCTCGAAATGTAGTTAATTATTTACTTATTAATTTAAAAGATTGACTATTATTGACTTATTTTTTCATTTGCTTTATATTTTTAGATATAATATTATGCAATTAATTGTAATATTTTAAATATTTAAATATAATGCACAAAATGAGATTCTTTTTTAATGAAATTTATTTATTAAACGATATATAATTATTGTTGAAAGAAGTCGTATAATTTAAAAAGGTTTATTTTAATAACGTACAATTTTGAAATTAATATTGCATTTAAATCAAAGTTAATGCAATAATTAATAATAAGTTTCAAAAAACACGTTTATCTGTTATGCATACATAAACTATATCTCTATAATGTGATGTAATAAAATGCGTGACAGTATTTAAACACTTCATATATTTCTTAACGTGTACGTGACACATGCAAAATATAATTTTTCAGAAGAACATAGATCAAGTTGAGGAAAGTTTTAATGCTAAAAATTTATTTCTCAATCGACAATTAGAAATATTAAAGCACAATAATAGTTAAAATTTAAGGTTTAAAAATTTAAAGATGAAAAATAAATTTCTCGCAACGTTTTACTGTCCATTAGTCACCATTCATTCTTTAATTTTTTACACTTTAAAGCATATCAATGAAGAAGTTTTTTACAAACGCATTTTGTGACGATAAAAAATCTAAAAATTACACTGTCATTCTACGACTTTTAAACCGGTGCAACTTTCCCGCGAAAAGTGGCGTTTCAAATTTTCCCTTTTTTTAAATTTTCAAAAAAAGGAGTTACAAATCACAAAATTTAACCTTCCAGACTTCCTTTCAAAATTACACATCTCACACGATAAACAAGCGATTATTATCGAGTCACAATATCCATCGAGTCTGATGTAAAATAAAAAGAAAAAGGAATTTTTTTTTTTTAATCTCACTGCTCGCGATGTCATCACACGTCGTACGGTGGTTATGTGTACGACGAAACGCGTGAAGAAAAAACAACATAGATGTAAACGCGCACAGGTTCGATTAAACTAACAAAATCGACGTAAAAATTGAACCTAATGATTCAATCAATAATTAAGGGTGTCGAGCACCAAATAATCAAACGCACCGTGTAGATTGATCGTGCAGGTGGTATTGTTACCCCGGTCGAGCACGACAACGCTGGTAGCCGCTGCCATGTTTGAAGCGCGAATGCCGCCGCTGCACTCGCACCAAAAGCCGGTCGGTCCCGACCTTAGCAGCGTCGATGTATATACGAAGGTTAGAGATACGCGTGAGAAAAGGAGAGACGAGAGAAAACACCGGTTTGGTCCGCTTGGTGATGCTGGGATCGCATCCAATGATTTATCAAGGTTTGTTCGGTTTGTTGCTTAGGATGGTTGCCCGGGAAAATTTGAATTTAAGCTTTTTTTTAACATTCATATTTAATTTCAAAAGAAACTTTTTATAAATAAAGTACATGTATATACTGATTTATTTATATTTAATTAAAACGTCAAATGTAAAATAATACAAAGTAAAACGTGTAATATGAAACAGAAGAATAGCGAGTAACAGTGTTAATTGAAAAATGAATTTGAATCTCGTATTAATATTAATGTAATGAAAAATGACTTTAATATAAGGCTTTATGCTTATCAATTTAAAAATCCATAATAAATTATGTTTTATTGAAATAAAAAACAAAAAAAAAAAATAAGCCTTGCACATAAACAATTATACATTATCAAAATATTTTGACAAATAAAATACGTCGTTTAAATATTTATTTTGAAAATTAAAAAATAATAAATTGAATAAAATTATCATTTAAAGTCAAACTTTTAAAATAAAAATTTTATTGAAACATAAAAAAAGTGTAAAGCAAATTTAGATACAAGTTATAGCAAAAAATAAAATAATTTTTCTAAAAAACAATGATATGAAAAATGCTTTGTTAGAAAAATAGCAATGATAATAATAACTTAAAATTAAGTAATTAAATTGGCTGAATAAAAAAAAAAAATATTAAATATTAATTCTTTCGTCGTAAAAAAAAAAAAATGGAACGATAAAAATAAAATAACTTTATCGAGAAAAGTCAGGCGTTTCACGTTAAATATGTTACTGTATTTCATAGACATGTGTTTATGTATTTTATATGCGCTTTCGTTACATTCTTAATTTTTTTTTCTTTTTTCTCACTTTCTTTTTTTTTTTGTTTTTTGTTTTTTATACATAATCAAAGTCACGCGCATTTTTCTCATATTGTTTGTGCTAAATTATACACGAATCAATTATACAATCCAGTGGCACGACATTCGTAATTTATATTGTCTCTGACTAGGAAAATAACTTGTCTTGTATTACACTGGATATATCCCTCTATCGAGATATACACGTATATATTCATACACTTATTTTATAGTCATTTATAAATATAGTTTGGTTAAATTTTAAATATTTCACAATGTAAATAGAATTTTTATAGTTTGAATTTTAGGTGGTAACAATTATTCTAAAATTTTATTTTTCCAATGTAGTGAAATGATTCTTGATTATATGAGATATAAAAATGAAGATGTTAATAATTTACTTTATAATGGAGCGTTTTTAAGTACTAATGTAAAAAACATTAGGTCGTTTAAGCGGATAATAAAATTCAACCCAACCATATTCACTTTAACACTTTTCCAATAAATTCCTTTATATTTCTTTTTCTACAATGGATTTCCACTTTGTTTTGTACATACAAGAAAATTGCGCTTACAGTAGTCGCGAGCCAACTGGCAATGTATTATATCGTGTAAAAGTTTCGAAGAAGAAAAAAATTATTATCAAATAAAAATCATTTTCATTCGTATGATAGAAATTGATTATATGACTTTTTGTCAACATTATGATGTCATTAAATTTATTTTGTATATGTGTGCATTATTTTTTAATTGAGTAACGGTGTACAATGCAAGTTTTAAAAATATCGCAAGAAAATTGAATATCAATTAAAACTTAAAATTTGTTAAGTAAAATATGTAACAAGTAATCCATATTTTCATATGAAATTATTGATATTACAAAACATAATAGTAATTTTATTTAGTATTTAAATTTTTACAATTCAGTAATTATTATTTAATAATAAAATTCACAAATATTTCGTTGCTATTAAATGGTTAAAATTTTATATTGTTTTGTAATCAAAGCACAATCTTATGTACTTAAGTTGTAAAAGTTTGATGTAATCCGCAAAATCAGCTTTCTATCATGAAGAATGATTAACAAAAGGACAGAGGGAATCAAATTTCCCTAGTTTAGAATCATCATACTCGGCGATATTTCTTTTTTTTTTTTTTTGTTTTTTTAGTATTACAAGTACCGAGTATAAATTTCGAAAGTTTTTGTAAAAGTGAGTTTACACGATCAATATAATTAATCGACTTACAGTCGCGATGCGATAACTTTATTATAAGTGCATATATTTATGTATATATAATCATATATAAGTACAATTCAGTCGGACTTTTATCATTATTAATATATATATATTTTTTTTTTTCATTTTAATTAATTTTTTTTTTTTTTTTTAGAATAGAATCGCATTACATCGAGTATATAGCATCGATGACTCAAAATCTTCAAAATACGCTTTTTACTATTTACGGTAACGTGGATTTTATGGATTCATGTATCTCGTTTAATAATTTTTGGTTAATAACACGCAGGATGTGCCGTGATCAATGAATTTTAAAAGATTTTATTTTTCAAAACAAGACGATGCGTATTTTTTATACATATTTTTTTATTCATCGTAAAATATTTTTGCGTTTTCCGTATTTTTCGAAACTGCGTAACAATTTTTTTGGCAATGATTTATTCGAACGAATTTGTTTGACGAATAAAAATTTTTGTATTCTTTTTTAATCGATGTGCATAGATGCGTTTCTAATGGAAAAAATTTCGAGAAAAAAAATATATATATATATTTTTTCTTTAAAAAATATATATATATATATATTTTTTAATTCAAATACGATTTTAAAATAAAAGAAAGAAGTAAATTTTTTTAATAAATATCAATAAATAAAATTAAATAACGTCTTGTTTAGAAGAGAATCCTTCATTTATTTATTTTAAAATTCATGTGTATATACGTGTGTGTGTGTATATATTGTTAAAAAAGAAGCAGCTAAAATATTTTTCGTAAAAAATAACGTTTACAGCAAAAACATAAACGTCGAGCGTCGGCTTGAATACCAAAGAAAATGCCGAAAATTTTTTGGCATGCTTCATAGAGCGTATTGCTTTCGATTCATTTTTTTTATTTTCTTTTTTTAGATTTATTGAAAAATTATTGGCATGCACGATATATATATATTGCTTTTTTTTTTTTTTCACAAACGCACGGACCTTTTTTTCAGTTACTTGCAAAAATGAAAATTTTTTTATTTTCTCTTTCTCTCGTTTCAAGTATTCGTTGAAGTAAATTAATAAAAAACAAATTAAAAGTTAAGTTTTTTGCGCATAATTATGTTAATTTTACTAAGTTAAGCTGACATATTAATAATATTGACATATGTATATATATATCTAATTAAATTGAATAAATTTTTCATTTTTACGGAGACATATACAAGGAATACATACATTCCATGGATTTAAAGATGTTGGTTTCAATATACTATCAACTAATTATTTGTTACGTATTGTTTACTTAAACATTCACAATATGAATATAAATACGCGTATAAAATTATGTTTACAAAAAAGTATGACATCGATATTAAAAATTCTCATTTTTGAAGTAACTATACAAAATCAGACTACTTTTGCCTTTTTATTTTAATTCAATGTATTGAGATGAAATGCAGAAAAAAGCTTTAAAGCGATTGCATCATAGCTTGATTAATAGTATAATTATTATAGATTTTCGGTTTTCATCTTTTTAATTATTATTATTATTCCGCAAATTTTTGTAATGACTAGATCATATTAGCATGAGAGTTACATGTATGTGTACGTTAGTGTGTAAAGAAAATGAACAGTTTTTGGAAGGCTGATAACGACGAGCTAAAAAAAATGTGTACGTCATTTGTTTCGTCAAAAGTTGCCTTTTTTATGTATAGGCTGTGTGCAATTTATAAATTTTTCTCTATTTTTTTTACAAAGATATGACACGTACTTAACTTTTTTATTTTTTTTTTTTTTTTTTTTATTTTAGGCCTTTCTCGAGAATCGCTCTCTATTAAATAATCATTAATTTGATTATCTACCGAAGTGATTACTTTGAATTTATTACTTATCTTCTTTTCGTTATTATTTCTCACAAGTCACGAAAATACATTGAAATTTTGTCTACTTTAATAAAGTAATAAAATGAAAAATATACGATTAAGTTTATTGAAATTTATCTTTTCCAAGTTAGAGGCATGTTTACGGAAAACGTTTCTTTTCTGAATTCTTCTTTTATAATGGAGAAATTTCTTTGAAGGTTTTAAATCTACGCAAAAAAATATTTGAGGCTTTGAACCGAAATTTCTCAAGTTTTCATGGAATTTTTACATGAAAATATTTACTAGAAGTTTGATGAGTTTGGGTAAACTATATTTTCTTTTATCCTTTTATACAATCATTTTTTTCTATATTTTGACAATCACTAATTTCAAAGAAGTTTCTCCGTATCAACTACATCGATAAAATATTACATTTCAGTAAAATATCGTTACATTTTGAAGGAAGAGTGTTCAGGCCTGCTTGAACATTTGATTTCATACTTTATTTAATAAACGCTATTTATGTACAATTATTATTGCCCGAGAAAAAATTATATTTAATTACGCATAAAATAATACGTTTTTAATACATCACCTGCAATCGTTACTGATTTTACTAAAACATTATTATTAAATATTTATGTATTTTTTTGATTACTAAGAAATAATTATACATCAATATGATGGAACAATGAAAATACGTTTCAATTTAAAGTAAAATAGCCTTACATTGCAATATTATCCAGTTGTTTCGCATAACATAGCAATTAATATTCAAAAAAGTACAAGAAACCTATCTAATACATGCGTATGTGTATTAGTTGCTCATCATTTTATAAATATATAATTATATATTATATATTATTACGTAAATTTTTATATAATGTATAAATCTCGTACATAACGTAATATTAATACATGTATACATAGCATTTCATGATATTCAATATTATTATATAGTATGGTACGTTTTACGTAAAATAGTATGTGCATACATAAGTAAGAGTAATCACATATAATTTCTTCTCTTGGCTTGGTAGTGGCGTTCGGCAAATTCATCCTAAATTTTATATAACACAGATTTTGGCGCAGTCCTTGTTTATGCGTGGAGAATTTTTATTAATATTTAATTCACCGCGTGATATGACTTTGACGAATGTGTGGTCCTTGTGAAAAATTATTATTTATTTATCTTTTCGTTTCTGTTGCAAAGTATTTCGTCACCGCAAACAAGTCGAAAGCTATTAAGTATACAACATAACGAGTTCCATCTCTTTAAAGAACGTTTTACATCCGCCATAAGACAATTGTATACAGACATTGACCTATTATATTTTTCATTTCGCACATTCAGTTTTATATAATTAATAAATATACAACATACAATATAGATAAAAATAGCATTCTTGGCTCGATCGCATTATTTTTGTTGTTGTTGTTTTTTACCTCAATTAAATGTAAGGTAAATTCGATGTGATTAATATTCCATCGTATAGGACGTAACATATTAAATTCGCCGCTTGCAAAAATCATTATTATAATTGGCTAAAAAATCTTAAATTTGATTAAATTGACTAAATATATATATATATATAGTGCGTATATAAGACGATATATATGCACAATAAAACAATAAAAAGTAAAATGACAAAAGCCTCGAAAAGTCATCATCAATCATTATGAGACTCAATATTTTGGTGTTTAATATTGCGATACTAAGTACTAAGGGCTGGAAATATTCGTTTTACTTTTTAAGCCGTATTTTTAATAACTGGACATTCACTTTTTACATTTTTTTTTTTTTAATCTCCCAGTTATTTATGATTCTTGTGGTGTATTCGATTTCGTTTTTAAGTAACATGGTTTTTAAGTCTTGTATACAACTTTTGGAAATGAGAAATACAAAGTTTCATTTGCCGCTTGATGGAAAAGTTCCAACATATAAATCGTGCGTTTATACAGAGTGTAATACAATATTTATCACTAGTTTTTTTTTTTTCTTTTTTTTTTTTTTTTTATTAGTGTACTCAAAATTAATTCGTTAACAAAGGCAGACTACTAAACATTAAAAAGATTGATATTCAGTATATAGTCGTACAAAATAAGATACTTTTGAAAGATGTTTTTATTCTTTATAAAAGATGTTTAAGATTATTTTTCTTTAATAATTTTTAATTATCAATTAAAATAGTTAATGATATTTTTTCGTCATTAAAAAAAATTTTAAAACTATTATTTTTGTTTTACTAAAAATTATTTTCTTTCTTTGAAAATAGAAATCAATCTTCTTAAATAATTGATCTCGTAGACAATATTTATAAAAATGATAATAAATTACATCTTTTCCTATTTTAAATTATGTTTATGTAAATTTCCTTAACTTAAAATGTTTAAATAGCAAAAACCATACATCAATGTAATAAAAAATATTTATCTAGTTTAAAAATTTTTCTACAGCAGTATTCAAATTTTAATAATTTGAATGTTGACAATGCTTTAATAATCTTAGGCGATCTATAGCAGTGTTCAAATTTTAATAATTTGAATGTTGACAATGCTTTAGTAATCTTAGGCGATACTTTTACAGTAAACAAACAGTTAATAGTTGCACGATCCCGGAGAAATGTATTTATATATAATTGTATACAAGTTTTACAATTCTACATTATACATTTGTTACATGTAAAATATTTACTTGTATAAATTTACAATTATATATAATGATTCTAAAAAGTTTATTGGATCTAACTGCACTTAGTCATATGGTATTTATAAACAATTGATAATACTTAAATTACAGTTAAGAACGCTCTTTCGATATAATAAAATTTCTTCAAGAAAAACGCTGGAAAAGCAATACATTTTTATTTTTATCTAAATTTAAAAAGATCACTTATTATTACAGATATCTCGTGTAGTAAAGAATTGTTCAGAAATGGTTCTTTGTAACGACAACAATTGTCTCATGAAGGTAAAGAAGAATATCTTATCTTATAATTTATTTAATGGCTGAATCAGATATTTATCTGATACTCTCATTTGTCAAAAATTTTTTATAAAAATCATATTTCTTAAATTTTTAGCAATTCTATAAAAATTAATTTATTAAAAATTTAAATAAAATATTGATAACGACTAAAAGTAATATTTTCTTAAGATTTAATTAATATCGACAAGACTTCGTAATTTTAACGTCAAATTTAACATCAAACGTATTTGAATTAAGTTTGAACTGAAATCTGTAAGGATTGGGATACAAAAAATTAAATTTTTGCAATAGTATATTCATTACATTATTTAAAGTAATCATCTAAATCAATTTACTCATTTAGATTTTGCAGCAATATTAATTTTAAATAAAATATTATAGCCGTAAACACAGTTCGAATGTCAATCATTTTAAAATAAAAGCATTATAAAGCAAACTCTTGTAACAATCGAATATTTTGACTATAAATATTATAAGTATTGTGCACCTTTTCTCTGAAAATACTATTTATTTTATTTTACATTTATTATGTTTTTGAATTACCATTTCTTATCGGAAGAAATTTATAAGGAAAATTTTTTTATAATAATTCTATATAATGTAAAAAATTTTTGCAAAATTGTAAACAAAACTTTTTAAAAGTAATTGATGTCAAGTTATAGGAGACTATCATTTAAAGTATTAGTTGCTTAATCATTTTTATCTGAAATTTACATTTTACGAGCGAGAATCTATAAGCAACGTTATTTTATTCTATTAAAATATCATTAATTACTAGATTTCTTGATTATAGAAGATTTTTCGAAACGTCAATCTTTTTTTAATCATAAGACTTAAGTCTTTACATTTTTAAAGCAAATCTTTTGTTACACAAAAAGTTAAAATTGCGCAAATCAACTTTTTTTTAATATGCCTGGTGACAATCTATAAAAAGTCGCACCCATGATTGTTTTACCGCACAATATAACAGCGTAATGCAATACAGCAAAAAATGGCAGATTGAATTTCCATCATTAATTTGGAGTTGCGCAATTTTTTTAATAACAAATTATAGATTTGCAAATTTGATTAAAATTCTAGCCCTATATAATTATTCGGAAAGACATTCTTTTTTTCTTCATTTACGTACAAAAATCAATCATGGCAGAAAAAAGGCATTGATCAGAGTATAAGAGCGTTCCTTTTACAAAAATTGTACATTCCAAAAAATTAAATATAAAAATAAAAGTTTCATTTAGTGTAAAATTGTCTATAAAGGAATTTCTTAATCAAGATAAATCAAGGAAATAACCTTTTCTTTCCGAAAATCAGAAGAAAATGGTTTGATAAAAAAAAATGTTTAAAAATTCATATGTTTTGGAAACATTAAGAATAATGTAAATTAATTGTTTCATTTGTTTAAAAATAACTTATATCTAGCGCTCAAAGATTACATCATTTCAAAAATTTTAAATGACTGTTATATACATTAAATATTAAGTTACAAACGTTAATTGTTATCAAATTTAATAAAAAATTAGAAGAAAAAGTACAACTTGACTAAAACTAAATTATAAAAGTTTAAAAAATGTGCACATATTTATATACAATTTAAAATTGATCATTATAAAATAAACGTAAACGTTTATCAATAAATAAAGAAAAATAACTATAAAATTCAATTAGAATGATTTAAAAATTTTTAAATGTAGTTTTAAAATGAAAATTTTTTATTTTTCTTCAAATCTATGCAGATTTCACAATTTTTCTTAATTTTTTTATTCACTTTTGGTAATTATTATATAAGTTTTAAATATTAATATTGATCTTCAACTAAATAATAACAATTATATTGAAAAATTTCGAAATTATTTACTTAATCAATTTGAAAAATTCTTCCTTTATTTTAATCGATTGAGGAAGTTAAAAAAAGCTTTAATTAATGTAAAATATTGCTTCTGAATTATTAGCACCCATTAAAATAGCTCAAAGTCATAACGATTATGAAATTTTGCAAGAGGATCGCTCTTATTTTCGAAAAATTTGAATGCGCACAAGATACGTCTCAGTCTCACATTCAGCACATGGTTTCGGAGGCGGGTGCCGCTATGCTTATGCCCTTGTCATTAGGGTCGGATTCGGCGGAGTCGCGCGTAGCCGCGGGTCTCGCGAGGGTTTGCTCGATTTCGCGATTAACGTTTATGGTGGGCGGTGTGCGGTGGCAACGTCGTCGCGTAGTCGTGTCCTCGTCGATGGCCGAAGATCGGCGCAATCGTGGATGATGCTCGTTGCTTATGAAGAACGAGCTCGTGCCACCCGTTTCTTCGTGACCGCTGTGCTCTTCGTCGCTTATGTTATACCTAAAAGTGTGAAAGGATATTTTTTTTTTTTTAGTAATACGCTTTGAAATCGATTATTTATTCAAAAAAAAAAAAAAAAATTTTATGTATGAGATATTGGCTTTTAAAGATTTATCTAAAAGGACTAAATAACAATGCTGTAATTTTATTACGCACTGGTGTTACTTATTTAAATTACAAAATTTATTTTATAACTCAAGAAATGATTATAGTTCAATAGTTTTTGTAGATATTTATAAAAAGCTGAAATAATATAGAATTTATAATTTATGTTAATTTTAATGTCACTTTTTTTTCAAAGTGAGATTCTTAAAGGAGCAGTTGTTTTAATTGCATTTCAAATTTTTGATATCTTATTTATTAATAACAAGTAAAACTAAAAAATAAAATATATTTCGATTATATTAAACAAAGTCGAATAAAAAAAAAAGCAGACATTCAACCTCCTCTGAATAAGATCCTCCATTTGTTGATAATCGCATTCTTCAGCATCGCGCAGATGTTCGTTTTCAATTTGCCAAGCAATTTCAACGGCATTTTGATTGCTACGCTCCGACGTACTTCTTATACGACATGGAGGAGGCGACACGGGCGGAGTCCTCGGTGGACTAAGGAGACCGCAGTAGCTCTCGAGTTCGTCGGTGATGCTCGTGTACTCGGCACGCATTGCGAGCAAAAGCGAGCGGGAATTCGAGGAGCCCGACGATTGGATAACCGAGACTCGGGGCTCGGCCCAAGTAACGCCACGCTGAAAGCTTGCCGAGGGCACCACCATACCCGAGACGCTCGAGGCTATCGCTGCCGCGGCCGCCGCGTCGTCCGCCAAGGATTCCGAGCGTGTTCGGCTGTTCTGACGGCTCGATTTCTCCGCTGAATCCTGACGCGAGTCCGACGTCATCGTCGCTTCGCCCGACGTGTCGCGCTCGTCCGATCTCTCTGCCTTTAATTCCTTTAGCTGTAAACAATTTTGAAATTAATTTATAAATAATATTATAAATAAACGTTATTTTTTCTTCAAACATCAGGTTAAAAGATTTTAAATACTTTTATCTAAATATCTGCTATGTGTATTATTCAACAAAGTGAAACAATACTTGTAATAATGTATTTTATTAATATTGACACACAATATTGATGCAATATCTTAACGATGCTTAATATTCCATCGCATTAATATTGAAACAACATTGATACAACATTGTAACAACATTGGTACAATGATGTATCAATATTGGAACAATATTGTAACAATATTGATGCAATATTGGTGCAATAGTGTTGGAACATTAAAATTGTTACGATATTTCATAAATATAATAGTTACAATATTTATACAATATTTTGTCTCTTAATAATATTGTATCTGTTGCATTAATATTATATTATATTATATTAATATTATATAATAATGATGCGATATTCATACAATATTGATGCGATATTGATATAACTATCAATATTGTAACAATATCGCATTTATATTGTATTAATATTTTCATAATATATTTGCAACATTGATAGAGTTGATACAATATTGTAAGGAGACAGAATTTGGATAGTATTACTGCTTATAATAATGTTTGCGTTATTCCATTTATTTTAAAAGACGTCTTAACTATAGTTTTTTACTTATTTAATTACCTCAAAACTTTAATTTTTATTATATCCTTAATCTATTTTTTGAGTTTAGAATTTCCTTTATTGTAAAAAAGAATTCAATTTTAAAAATTATTTTTTTCGAGCGTTACTTAATGATGATTTTAAACAATATTTTAAACTTGTCCGTTCTTGCGCGAATGTAGAAAATTTATAGAATTAGTTAAGCTGAAATTTATGTAAGATTCTAGTAGTACTCATAATTCAAAACTTTTTCTTTCGCGAGACTTCTCGAAACAAGAAAGTTTAAAAATTTCCATTTTGCTTGATGTATGCATTACGCGTACATATTAAAAGCACAAACTTTAAAAATATTTATTTGAAAAATGCATTCTTATTTATTTATTTTTTATTAAAATAATATTAAACATTGTTACAAGTTTATAAAATTAAAGACAGAAAAATACAATGCCGATGAACAATGGTACGCTTAAAAATAAAAGGAAATGTAAAAAAATAATCGATTACCTCGCCGATAGCTTTACTAATATCGCTTTCATCGTGACTGGTATTTTCCTTCGATTCATCGTGCAAAGTCGTTATCTCACCGCTCACCGACGAATCATTCCTACTCAAATTCTCCCTGGACTCGGCGACCGCTTCGATCGACTGTTTGAGTCCGATAGTTGATTCGTCCTCGGACTGGGATTGTTTTTGCATCGCCGTGATCTCGGGTACCGCCATGTTCAGATAAGCAGCGTCGGTCATCGCTCGTATGAGTTTCTTTCTTCTCAACGGTATACACGGCAGCTGAGAGTGCGAGTCCGCCTCGGACATGCCGGCCTCCGAGCGCTCGGAGACGCGCCGCGTACGAACGAGTTCGACGTCGAGGTGACGCAGCGCCTCGGTGCTGCTGCTGTTCTCGTTGCCAGGACCCGAGCCTCCGCTGTTCGGCATGTAGGTTGCCATGAAACGGTGAATTACCCCCAAGTGCGCCAGAGTTTGCTCGTTTAGCTCCTCCAGCTTGCGGATGCGAAATTCTACGGTCTGTTAAATTGGTGTGCAAATTTTGAAAATTTTATTCTTCTTTTTTTTTTTTATCTTGCTTTGCCCTTTGTTTTTATTAAATTTTTTAATCAAACGATGCTGCGTGCTTTTTTACATTTAACGATAGTTTAACGTTTGTATTTAATGCGTTTCATGACATTGAATATCTGCATATAGTTTTATATTATTCATAAAAAAAAATATGAAAAATAAATTACTCACATTTAAACTGGTTTTTTTTTAATTCTGTTAACAACCTTAATATTGATATTTCCATGAAATGTTTGAAATAAAGTTGAACTTTTTCAAAATAATAAACAAGTCAAGATGCAAACGATTGTTAATTTTGAAATTTCTTAATTTCTCAATTTAAAAAAAAAATATAAAATTAAAAAAAAAAAAAAATAATAATATAAAATTAAATGAGATATATTCTTATGTAAATGTTAAACTTATGATTCAATTGAAAAAAATTTTATTATTTTAATTTCAGAACGAAAATATTACCTGCAACGAAGATAACTGATTGCTCTCCTTCTTTTCGATATCCTCAATTTTTTGATGCATGTTTTCAACTCGTTCGGTGGTAAGCTTAACTCGTTCCTCCGTTGACATTTGGAGTTTGAGCTCTTGCTCGCGGAAATAGCCCTCGACGCAGTCCTCCTCGAAGTCGTACAAGCGCTCCTTGTCTTCCACCTCGAGGAACAGCTTTAAGCCGTTGTCGCACGTCTCGCCAGACCTCATTCGACCTTGTGTTATGTACCTTTTTTTTGTTTTGCAGAACAAATGTTGGTTCTTTTTTTTGTTTGTTTGTTTGTTTGTTTGTTTGTTTGTTTGTTTTTTTTTTTTTTTTTCTTTCAAGAAAACGTTTAATTGCCTACGGTCGTTAGCGACTTTTTTTTTAATTTCTCTCTTTTTTTTGTTTGTCAAGTAATACGTTATGAGCAAATTAATTTTAACTTCAATGTTTACATAAGAATAAACAATAATAATTAGTTTAGCGATGAAATTTAATTCAAGAAAATAAAATTTTTTTTTTTTTATTTCCACGACAGCTTGAAAAATTATAAAAAATATTAATCAATGCTTGAAATTCGATGATAATTTCAACGAATATTCTCGTAGATATAGTTTTTCGTTCAGTCTCGTAAATGTATTCCGTTTATCGTTTAAAATAAATTACTGAAATTTCTAATAGACTCGGTAATGCTAAAATCGTTATAAAATCGTTCGATAAAATTTATACGCATTCGTAACGTGCGAAGCAAAATTAATTTTTTTCATTAATTTAACTCGTCAAACTTATAAAAATAAAATAAAAACGATATCTCGTTCATCTGACAATGCTAATATCCAACAACAAAATCTATAAATTATCCCACAACAAAAAAATAATTACCTCAGCAAGTATCTGACCAACAAATAAAGATGCGAGACGACGATGAGCGGTGGGGGTAGTACGGGTTTCTGCTCGTATTCCATAACGACGGTAAAACGTTGAAACATCCAGACTTGATGGGCGACCGCATTGACCTCGATAAATATATTGTTGAATACGGCGATTAAAAGATTAATGAGAAGTATATTAGCCACTAAGAGGTAGATGGACATTGCTGCAGGGGTTATCCAACGACCTGGCAGACAGGGCTCCATACCAGGATTGTTATCGCAGTCCGGATCGATACGATCCGCGTATACTTCACCGTACAGCATGAAGTAAGGCTCCAGAAATATCTAATATCGTGCATTAAATCGCTCGTTATAACTATATAATTTTTATATTTTACGTTATCATTTAATCGTTTTTATCTTGCAATACCGTTAATTAAATCTTTAAATTGTATAATTAATCGTTGGCTTTGGAATAGTAAGAAAAAATATTTAATATCGTTCAACTAATGGTATTTGAAAAAGTTATCGATTCAAACTTAATGTTTCTAAATGCTATGAATACATTTAACGTTTTTTTTTTTTTATAAACTCAAATCATTATGTTTAATTTATCGTTGTTAAAACAGAAATCATGCGACTTGATATGCAAAATTATAAAAAAAAAAAAAAATATAGGCAAAAAACTACATAATTACATCTCTGACTATCCTCCAATTGGGTTCGGCATTGGGATTTAATATAGCTTGTCTAGATACACCAAAGCTCATCAATACTACCAATAAAAGCACCACGAAATATATCATATTTTTCACCATCTTACCCATCATAGTTACCAATGGACCTGTAAAAGTAATTTTATTCAACGTTAAGTTCACGCACTTTTATATAAAAAATAAAGCTGTTTATTGTAATTATTTGAAAGATAAATTTTTTTTTTTCTATAATATAACGAAGCAAAGATAATTTTTAAATATAAAAAATGTTTTATCGTATCGACGTGTACAAGAATACAATAAATTTTATTTACTCTATTCCCATTTTAACTTGCAAATGAAATTAATGTATGCAAATAAGATATTGATTTATTTCTCACATGAATAAGTTTATTAACTGCATATGTGTAATCATTATATTTTACAAATGATTTACTTTATGCTTCAATAATTGAGATTATTAAATGAAAATAAGTATTTTAAAAATATAAAGTTTCACCGTTTCTTAGAAAATATTTATTTTCGTATTTAAAACAATAAATAAATCGATAACGTCAAATTTGATATTTATTTTGCTCCTAATTAATTTATAATACAAAAATATATAAGTTACATTTTCAATAAATAAAATAACGTTAGAACTTCGTCGATGTCAATAAAGTGAAATTCAAAACCTTTATCATAATTTAAAAATTTTAATTTGCCAAAGGAAACTCGATACCTTAGAATGCAGTGTAATAAAGCGAGCACAATTTATTTTTTTTTTTTTTTTCTTTTCTTTTTTATTGAATTCGAAAAATGTTATATCAATGCTGAATCCTTGGACTTATGCATTCTTTTACAATGCCAACCTACAATATATAATATAAAGATAGAATTCGAATAATCTATTCTAAGAGAACGCGAGTTATTGGAAAACTTGCTGGAAATTCAATATACGCGCGAAGTAAAGAAGTACATCTTTAAAACGTAATAATGACGGGTGATGTAAATTATATTCCTTTGCGATGAAAATTTAAAAGTTTGAAATAATACCTGACGTATAGAATGTCATTGTTAGATGTAGGATTTCTTTATCGTTATTTTGCTTTAAGAAAAGAAGTCGACGAATTATTTTATAAATCATTGAATTCAATATGAATTATTTTAAGTAAATTGGTAACTTAATAACATTTAAAAAATTTGATAAAATTAACCGAATAAACGAATTTTTAATACAATTTACAATAGTAGTCAATGTGTAATACATTTTTTAATAAATTAAGAAATCAAAATAAAATATATATTAAAAAAAAAAAAAAAAGTAATCAAACTCACCTAAATACTTATTAACACCGAGTATATTCAGCATCCTTAGATACCAATACATACAATCTACGCAATAAATAGTCCGTCCGACGTCGAAAGTCGCTTGCCTCAATCTCAACACCAATCCAATAATGAAGAATATAATAGCCCCGGCGTCGCAAGGATTCCACATGTTCCATGCCCATACGCTGAATTTGTGAGACAAAGCGACGGGCTCCGAGGTGGCGATTTCCCGCATCTTTTCGCATCCCATCGTACATATGTAAGCTATCGCGTAGATCTCCGCCCATGATGGATCGTCGCCCATACGCACCAGGATTGAGTACGAGAACAGCAGCAGGAATATAACGTAGGCTATCTGTTTTTTTTTTTTTTTTTATTTTTTATTTTTTATTTTTATTTTATCGTTTATAATTAGAACTTTTATTTTTTTTTATAATATAATTAAAAGT
This sequence comes from Chalcis sispes, assembly GCA_949987625.1. Classification (NCBI taxonomy): domain Eukaryota; kingdom Metazoa; phylum Arthropoda; class Insecta; order Hymenoptera; family Chalcididae; genus Chalcis; species Chalcis sispes. The sequence continues at coordinate 9,182,270 of OX465094.1, read as the reverse complement.
TAAACATTTTCTTGCTAAAAAAAATGTCGTGTAATCGAATATATATTATGCAAGAAAAAAAAATGTCACGTCACGTGAAATTCTATTTCCCAAATGTTTTCAATTAAAATTAAAAAAAAACATGCGCGTCATCGAAGTATGCTTAACTTGTCGAGCCGAGGTCTGACCGAATCGCGTCATTTCTACTTACTCGCAAAAACATTTTTGGGTTGATTGATTATCGTGTAAATAATAAATATCCTTGCGTTAAATTTTCAACACCAAAGATGTTTACGAGATCAATGATTAAATAAAAATTATTATTTCATCATTATTTTTTTTTTCGGCTGACGTAATAAATCGTTGCGTTGAACAATAAATTACATAAAATTAATTTTTTACTTCATTCAAATGCATAATTTGATGTTAAAATATTGAACTATTTCAAGGAAGCAATTTTGTTTAATTAATCGAATTCAACTATTATTACACAAATGATAAATGATTATTCAACGATAATGCGTAATTTATCATAATTTTTATAAATAAAATAAATCCACGAACAAAAATAGTAATCTACGAACGTCTTAAAAAATAAAAAAGAAAATAATAATAAAACAAAGCTAATATTTATACAAGGAATATTTTTAAAATTTTAGAAATTTAGCTCAACTTAAACTGCGTGAAATTGAAATTTTTTAAAAACATTTGTTACACGTTGGAATAAATGTATTCAATTAAATGGAGATTATATTATAATACTTTGTAATTTTTATTTATTTTTTTTTTTTTTTAATGAAAAGAAAAAAAAAAAAAAAAAAAGAATTGCAGGAAAATTCGTAAAACTTTGGAAATCGTATATCTCGTATGGAAAAAAAAATAAATAAAACGCAACTCACGGCGTTGGCCCAAAACTTCGTAATCGGCGCCGTGTAGAACTCGTAAAGCTTCTTCTTCAGTCTTAGGGGTCTGCTGCTCTTATTGTCGTAATATTCGGACAGTATACCATAAGCTCGATGATTTCCGTCGTCGTTGTCGGTTAAAACCTTGCCGTTCTCGTGCACGATCGTTTCCTTGGGTACGGCGTTGGTGTGCTCGTTACCGATCAGTGCCTACGTGTTGGCAAGCCGAGAAACAAGAAGAAAAAAAAAAGCGCGATACGCTCTTTTGGAAACACTCATAGGCGACACACATTTATAGAGATAAAGAAAGCGTTTGATTGACGGCACAATTTTTTCTTTTTTCTTTTTTTTTCTTTTTTTTTTTTTTTTTATTTTTCTTTTCTTATATATCTTTTTTTTTTTTTTTTTTTTTTTTTTTGTTCAAACTACGTTAAATTTTTTGCTTTTGGGATTTGCTTATTTATTCGTGGAATTAATTCATGTTTTCATGAAAATAGTAAATCAAAGATGCGCTTCGATAAAAATCAATATTTAATAAATTATAATTAAATTTAAATTTTTAGCGCAACGTGTACTGCGGTAAACGACAATATTTTGATAATGTAACGTATTATGTCAGCGATGAATGTACGGTAATTATTGTTGAAATTTCTTTTACAAACAATATCGATGAAAATTTAACGTAGTTTATTCAGATAATACTTTGATTATGAAAATGAAGTATACATCGAAACCTTTTATCTTAGCAATTATTTTCTAAATGTCGTTAAAAAATTATACAAAAAAATAGTGACAGTTTTAATAAAAATTATTATAAAAAGATATTGTTTTTCACACACATATGTATAAGCATTACTTTTTTTTTTACAGAAATATGATAAAACAGAAGTAGTAATAGTTTTATAAAAATATGTATAAAATTTTTAAGGTAAAAATATATACAAGAACCTTTAGATAAAACGTCGTTGTGTTCAGAATTACTATTGCTGTAGGGTTTAATAGAGGAAAAAAAAAAAAAAAAAAAAAAAAATACATGACAAACATTATAAAATATTTTATGCGATATATATATATATATATATATATATATATCGAACAGAGAATTATTTGTGTATACATATATATGTACGTAGCGGAAAAAAGTTCTTCAAGCCGATAGTGAAACAAATAATCGTTGACAGTCACAAAGCGTTTTGAGAAAGAGACGGAGATAAAGAATGATAGGTAAGCTTTTTCATTTTCAAAGAGAATACATTAGAATGGTGGCTCGTTATTTTTCAGTTGTACTAAACTATTGCTCTTGGAATATTGTCATCGTCGTGGGTTATTCTGTGTTTGTCCAGAGCCTTAGACATGATTAAATTCATTGTACGGTGTAGAGAGAAGAAAAATGTTTCACGTTAGATGGAACGTTTTAAATAAGAGACAAAGAAGGAAAAATTTTTAATGCACGATGCGATGCTTGATGTAATTAACACTGATGCCATTTTGCATGTTGCGTTAACGATTTAATAATTAAAACACACTTAAAAATATAATATTCATTCTAATAAATTATATATTTCAGATTAAAAAAATACAATGTAACGTGTTATTACTGTTAAAAGTAATCTTATGTGCACTAGGTTTAATTTGTTAAAAAAAAAAAAAAAAAAAAAAAATCAAGATCAATAACAATCAAGATCTAATGTATTGCCTAGAAATACACCTGTTGCTGCAATAAGAGTGCTTCGTATGTAATAAAAATAATGTAAGCTATTTGTGATTTATGTGATATTAATAGAACAATGTATATTTATTTTAAAATTTTTAAATTGACGATTATTTATTAAGTAGGACAATAAATTTTAATTAATCTCTACATATGCATCTATAATTTTAACGTGTTAAAGGAAAATAGGTAGCAAATTTTTAAATTTCATCATTTAATTTAAGATAACAGAAGTATCACAAACGATAATATACTTTTAACGCGTTTCCAGCCGCGCGGCTGAACTTTCCGTTCAAGCCATTTGGTATTATCGTTGTAAAATGAAGACTTTTTTAAAAATACATTATGCAGTCAATTACGGGAATCTTAATACTATGATGAATTATTAAAAAATTCTTTATTTTACAACGATAATACCAAATGGATTGAGCGAGAAGTTCAGCCACGCAGTAGGGAACGTGTTAATTTATTCGAGACATTTGATAAAACGATTATAATCGCATTAACTCGTATTATTATTTCAAACGCTTCAAACGCTTATTTCTTTCTTTTTTTTTGTTTTCTTTCTTTTTTTTTTTTCGAAAAGGGCGAGGAAAAAAATTTTCTAATTTAAATTTTTATAAAGTCAACGCTTTCTCTATTTCGAATAATTTTATTTAAGCGCTTAAGTTTTATTATTTTATTAAATTTTATTTATCCGAGTTTATGAATTTAAGAAACGTCCCGTCGCGTGTTATTTTAATACGAACAGTTTAATTAGGAGGTAGTTCAATGAAATGAAAAAAGTTGACGAATAAAGAAGAAGGAAAATAAACGAAGAGGCATCTTTATAAAATCTTTAGTTTAAATTGTTTTCAATTTTCGCGATTGATTCGCTTATTGCCGCAATATTCTGAATATAGAAATTCGCGAATTTTAAAAGAGAAAAATAAAATAAATAGTATCTATAAGGTGTAGTCGATATTTAATTGTTTTTTAATCAACTTTTTAATTATTTTTTGCTTTAAATGAGGAGCTTTTAAAGCTCGATTCTTGTATAATATGCTTTAATACGAATTTTATTCTTTGGTTATTTATGAAGTAGAGAGAATTTTTAATAAGAAATTTTCATCAAATATTTAATGCATAATAAAGCTCTTTAATAAACTCCTCTTTGTTAATAACGAGAATTAAGCAATAATGTTGAAACTACCTTTATTGATCGATTTACAAAATATTATTTACCAGAATATCGTTTTACTTTACAACATTATTTTCACAAGCTCTAAATATCAGCGAAGTTTTTTCAAAATTATTTTATCGCGGTATGTACAACCTCGACAACATCGTATTGTATATTTTTGCATAGTTTAAACGCAAACTATATTTTAAACTTTAATACGAACATAAAATCTTACGACATCTTTGTGTTGTTAAAGTTTACGTATAATAAAGTAAACGCCAGTCAATGTGAATTTATACATGAATATATATATATACATATTACATATTACATATCTTTCCGGATATAAAAATTTATTTGTATCGCGTAGCGTTAAATTTCATTTCGTATGTGTTACTCGGCAAAAATACATTTTTACACAAGCAATACTTTATATGCAATGAAAATCAGACTGGCGAAGATTGTCACGATGAGAAAAAATAAAAGTAGCCTTACAGAGAAAGTGAACGTGTGAGATGATTATACCTGTGAGAACCAGCGGATAGTATTTATGCATATACACGCCTGTACAATATTCAACATATGCATGTATACGTGTATACGACAATAAAGTTGAGGTGATTATTGTAATTGTTACTGTATTTTTTATCGCTCTTAGACCAGATGTTACTTTTTATCAGGGACGAGAGGTTAAAAAAAAGAAGAGCGAGAAAAAAAGGGGAGTGAAAGGTAGAATAAGCAAGATAGATAGATAAAGAGAGAGAAAGAGAGAGAGAGAGAGAGAGAGAGAGAGAAGTGCGAGAGGGTTGTTCAAGCGGTGGTACGGTTTTATACCTTGGCACCCTGCTGACTGCTGGCTTTGTAGCGAATGCTCAGGCTCCTGCGCGGTGGGCGTTTCTAAAAAAAGTAATCAACGCGGGACGCACCCAGATAACAGGCCTATATCTGCATTTTATATAAGATGACGGTGTACTGGATATATATGTATGTATGTATATATACACGTATGTATATATATGCGCACATGTTTATGTATATATGCACATATGCGCATGTATGTACGAGGGGCAGTTTAGAGTAGTCGGGGTCAAACGATTCGCGATATACTCGTATAATTGTTCCTCTTATCGATGTAACGAATGCATATATAACGGGTGTTTGAAATTTCGCGTTTGCTTCCACGATCAAAATGCTATAATAGATACCTCATTGGTTTTATATCTTTGTTACTTCGTTTTTTTTTTTCTTTTTTTTTTTTTCTCTTTTTTTTCTTTTCTTCGTTTCTTTCGCCGCTTTTATTTCGGTGACACGATTTCGTGCTTTACAACCCCGAACGTTGGAATTTTTTCTTTGTTTTCTTTGTTTTTCTTTTCGCCATTACAGATTTTCAAACATGATTTTGCTTTTCTTCCGTTGACAATGGCTCTTTGAAAAAACTATTATTTATAATATAAAATGAATTAATTTAACCCGGTGAAAAAGAATTATTTTTCTCAATTTATAAAAAAATGTACTTTTAAAAGGCAATTTTGCAATTTCGATAAAATATTCTTTTTACTCTTCATAGTAGAAAGAAGAATCGAATTATAAATGGTGCATCCACTTAAAGCTTTTAGTTTCATTGTAACGATCTTTATTAGTAACATAGGCTTTCTACGCTATATATTCAGCATTACTCGATTGTTTAGTTATCGTTAGCTGCAAAGTGCATGTAAGCGCAAATAATTAATATGTTATAAGGAGTTGGAATAATCAGGTAAATTACTCGTTAATCAATAAAGTAAGCAATAAATCATAATGTAAAAAAAAAAAAAAAAACAAAAAAAAAAAAAGGAAGAAAACCAACGATATATCGTTTCCACCATTAGCATAAATAATAAACGACAACCCAATAATATTTTATTCGTGTATGAAGAAAAAAATTCAACAATAATTCCTCTCCTTTTCCCACCAACTTTCTTATCCCGTTGAATAAGAGCCTGTATTTTACAGACTGCTTTCTCCTGAGGGCCTCTTGAACGAGGCTCTAATGCATTAGTCGATATTACATTACGGAAGGCGCCCACGCGCGAGATCGGGGACGCGTATAGACTTTAGTGATTTTCCTCGATGCCTTAAGAGACCGGTCCTAATTTCTTCTCCTGTTTCTTTTGTTTTTTTTTTTCTTTTTCTTTTTTTTTACCTTTTACTTTTTTCTTTGTGATTTAAATTAAAATTCTTAATCATCCGTTCGTTTCGTTAAATTGGAGACTTTGAAAAATTGGCCTTCTGAGAAATTTTGTTTCTTGATAAATGATTGTACGCGTACAATCTTCTATTATAAATTGTATCGATTAAAAAATTACTTCATGTTTTATCTCGACTCAAACTTTCTACTATTACGTAAAAGTTATAAATTATTAAAGAATAAAAAAAAAAAAAAAAAAATATATGTATATATATATCAAATTAACGAATTATCTCGTTAAACGTAAACAATCAAGAAAAATCACCAAACTCCAAATTCTTAAATAAATAATTAATCGACATCGATAAACGTTTTCTCTACCTCGACATCCGGTCCCGTTGGAGTTCCGTGCTCCGACTCGCTATCCTCGTTTTCATCCTCCAGAGCAATCAGATGCTCCTCGGCAGTTTGCGGCATCAGTTGCAATTCCTCTCGACTTTTAAACTCCAGCTGAGTTATGTAGATCGGACAAAAGAGGCCCAGTATTACCTGAAACGTCGAGTTTTCATTGTATGTACGTATGAATGTGTGCAAACGTGTATCGTTATCTTTTTTTCTTTTCGCGTCCGTAGAAAATGAGAGAAATTGAGATGAGGGAGAAACTTTTCCCAATAGTCGATCTCGACATAGGAAAACTTGTCGCGTTTTAGAAATTGAAGGAAAGCAGATAAGAGATGTTCGCGTGATGCGTTATAATATATTGCGGATTGTAAATGCCGAGAGAGAGAGAATGGGATAGGTGAAAAGGAAAAAAAAGGAATTTTTATCAAGGTTTCGCATGATCAAAGGAGACATTATCTGGTTTCGTTGTCAAATAACATCATTTGACTCCTCAAAGCGTTTATCAGATCCCGGAGATAGTAAGTTCGAATTCCGTCATCCATGAATTGACATAGGAGCATTGAGCTGTGATTGCTTTATGGAGTAGTTTCATCGGTTACGTATTTGTTCGCGTGTGTACATGTATATATGAGAAGAATAAGTATTGAAGGTATGTATATAGAAATACGATTTATTTATATTATACGCACGTAACGTGCATTACATTTCAATGAAACTAAAAATAAAAAAGTTATTTAGTGACTTATCTGTAACTGCACTTTAAAGGTTTATTGGAATATAAAAAATTTATTATAATTTTTTTTTTTTTTTTTTTATATTTGCTTCAAACGATTCATAAACGTTTTATAGATAAAATTGAGTAAAACGTTTTCAATTTTTTTCTTGCGTCAATTCATAAACGTACAAAAAAAGATTTCGATTAAGAAGAAAATTGGATTTCAGGTCGATATTTCTATTTTTTTTTTCATTTTTTTTTTTTTTTTTTATCGCGGTTAAAAATAATCTACGAAAATTCAATTTACTGAATCAATTTAAACACAGTTTAGAAATTTTATTTTTAAAACGTTAGTCAATATAACACGCAAAACGTTTTATAGTTTTGATAGTCGACGTATTATACGGATCAGTTGTTTAAAACAACTTACGTGCATACGGGTCAGTAATAACTTTATCCGCGAGTTTATACAAAATTAACATAAAACAATATCATCAGCTGGCACAATTTCAGACTCAATTTTATATACGGCAAAATGCTCGTCGCGCAGCAACGGTCTCGTAAAGTTATTAGAAAAAAAAAAAAAAAAAAACAGAAAAATATAAAAACCAAAAAATTGATACAAGTGACTCACTTTGAAATTGGTGCTTTTACGCGTGCGCAATCCGCCCATCCATAAATCGGCTAGGATAATTTGGCTGCAAGGATGCGCGAGAAGAGCTCGATGATTCGCGGTCACTGCGAGGGAAAGGCACGTTTGGCCGGACCAGTTCTTCAGCTCCGACGTTAGTAGCTGCTGAGTTTGATCGTCGTCCTGTCTGTAGCAATAGTCTAGCAATTCCAGAGCTGCATGTATAAAAATTAATTGTTTTATGTATGAAAAAAGTTGTCGAACGTACGTTCTTTGTTGTTAGCTCGTCTGTCGCGACACGGACATTATCTACTTAAAAAAAATGAACCCTCTTTATTTTAAATTAATTTAATTAATTTAAAATATTAATTTTTGTATTGTTAGGTAAATAAGTAAAATCAGCTTGACCAAAGTCAAACTTCATAATCAAATTAATAATCATATTAATGATTAGCTGAAATTAAGTGTCTTATTAAGTTAATTTATGGAGTTCTAAGAAGATTTTACCTATGAATTATACAGTGATGCTTTAAATAAAATACTATAGTCGTTAATTTTTAAATGATTACTTTAAAAATATATAATTTAATAGTTAAACATAATAAAGATAATTTAAAAATGAATGAAAATAAAAATTTTACAGATAAATATAATTACTCTAGATTAAATAATAAAACGAAAATTTTGTTCACTAATATCTTGACTCACCGATATTTTCAAATTCCCTGCCGTAACCTTTGAGCTCGTCGTAAACCTCCGTCTCGAGATCGTCCTCGGCGGCCTCGTGAGCCATCGCCTTGTACAATTTGAGAGCGACGAGCGCCTTGGCCAACGCTTCTTCTCCGTGCTGCCACATAAGCAGCGCCATTTGCTGTCTCTTGGTCAATACCGACCATATAAGCAATTCGTTAAATGGATAATCGAATAACGCGGTCTCCTGGGTCGCGGGAATCGTTTCGGCGAGTAGGCTCATCGTCGATTTGCCACCGGAGCCGGAAAACGAACGACTGTTTAATCCGATCGCGCAGCTGTTACGATGTGCGTGATGCTGCTGATAACCACCCGAGCGTTTCATCACTCTCGTGTACAAGAAACGGAACTCCTTGCGCGTGTACTGAGACCGATACGCTCCCCCCATTAACTTGTTTATCACGAGGCCGATGTCGTGCAGGGTGTACATGTAGCCTCGCGGGATGTGCGGTCGGACGTCCCGTAGGATGTAACCTAGAGTATTCGACGGACCCTCTTTCTGCGGGAGCGAGAAGATCACAAAATTTTTATTTATTTTATTTTCGTGAGCATTAAGCGAGAGTACAGTTTAATTTCAACTTGATCGATTGTTGAGCTGTTTAATCTATTTTTTTTTCTTTTTTTTTTTTTTTTTTTTTTTTTTTTCATTGTCCTTGAAAGAAAATGATAAATGTAATTTGATAAATTTCAATAATTTATATTATAAACGACTGTTACGATTAAAATGATATTTAAACGTTGTGTTCGAATAATTTCAGTACACAAGACTTCGAATGTAAACTATCGTTCGAGTTTGTGCAGAATATACGGATGAATGTTTTCAGCTTTCGGATTATCTAATTTACCGTCGAATTATGCGGTCTGCAGCGATGTCTCAATTTGACCGCACAATCGAAATTAAACAGCACTCAAATTCTATGGACACGATTGCCTACTCTAATTCATCGGATTATACGAAATTGGAGTAACCTACTTAAAAGTCCTTAAATTACATCAGACAAATACAATTTAGGCCTTTAATTATTGAGAAAACTTTAATTCGGGCGTTAGATAGACTAAAATTTAGCGCAAAAAATTTGAAACTAAATTTAAAAAAAAAAAAAGAAATTTTAATCGAAAAAAAACGTAACGTAGAACAAACCGTATTGTAAAGTTCTTCGAGCCTCGGTATCGAGAGAAATTTGCGCATCGAAACGCCGTTTTCGAGAAGGAGCTTGACAAAGTCGATCCGGTCGTGTTGTAGGGCCTGCATCATCGATTGCTCGAGGGCTCCGGACGGCCATTTTTGACCGTAGACGAAGATCTCGCTGCGGGCGATGTCGACACGATTCCAGATTAACGCGAGAGATAACTGCTCCGCGGGCGATAATTGCTGGGACTTGAAAAGCGCCGTAAGAATCGTTTGATCTAGCTCTTGCGGCTGATCTTGCGATATCCTGAAAACCGTTATCTGAAAAAGACAAGAAATAATAAAAAATAATTTTAGCATGTGGAAGTGACGAGGTTAATTATTTTATGGGCCGATTATTCCTTTTGAAATTAAAAAAATTTTAATATCTTTCTTTTTAATTAAATTATAAATAATTTTTAGCGAATAGTCTATTATTTAGACTGAAAAAAAAATTAAGAAAAAAATAAAAATGAATATTTAATGCATTTCAAAGAACTTTTTATTTAAAATAACTACAATTTATTTAATTTAAAAAAAAAAAAAAAAAAAAATATATATATATATATATAATTTGATAAAATATTAAAAGTAATTTACTAAAGTATTTCGAATGAAATATATTAATATTTTAATATTCTTATGTTTATAGTTTATTCAATCGAGACGAGTACTTACCAAATGTTTTCTGCGTACACATTGAAGTAATTCCGAATACAATTGATTTGCTTGTTCAGGAGAAACTTTAAAAGTTCGCTTTATGGTGTCCAATAAATGATCTCTCATACTTTCAAGTGGTCCCTCCTCTTCTTCAGTTTCATTTTCAGAGGCGTATCTTTAATAATGCCGATAATTTTATTAAATAAACAAAAGGATAATTTAAATTTAAAAATATGAACTTATGTTATAACTTATTATGTTATTATAAAGTAAAAATCTTTGTAAATATAAATACATATATTAATCGTATTAACAACAACATTTAGTTATTTAAAATTAGTTAAATGATTTAAAAAAAAAAAAACAATTTCAACGACGAAATTAACATCGATAAATGGAAAATAAGATTGAAAACGTTACTTGTGCATGAAAGCAATAAGATCAGCCGCGCGACCGGAGCCATCGCACACAACTACAGGTACGGGTGGTTCGTCCGTCACGTATTCCAATACGGAACGTATTGTGTTCGTTCCACCCTCGATAACTAGTGCTACCACGGGTATACTGCTGTGCGTGTCTACGAGAAATAAGGAATAAAAAAATTATATTTAATAAGTAACTTTGAAATAACCTCACTCTCGCTCGCTCTCTTCTTCGTTTACATAATAAATATTATCGAATATGCATAACTCGAAGAAATTTTAAAAGATTGTAAAATTTAAAAAAAAAAAAAAAAAAAAAAAAAAAAAAAAAAAAAAAAAAAAAAAAAAACAAATAGATATATTATCGTAATACTCACATGGCTGCAGCTTCAAGTTCGATATATACTTTTCGAGCTTCCTTCTCAATACGATTTCGGCGCCGTATCGGCCTCCGGTACCGTTGTCGACCAATAAAAAATACGCGTGTCGATTGTTCAATACGGCGAATTTCGACCTGTTGGATATTAATAAAAGTAAGAAATAATCTTTCGTCGTTGAATAAAACGCTAGGCATTAATAAATCGAATTAGATCGTAGCTTTTATCGTTCTAATGCTTCTACATTTATTTTTCTCGATCTACTCGATTAGCCGATAAAACAATCGACGTTTTTCATTATATAGTATATATAATAAAAAAAAAAAAAAAAAAAAAAAAAAAATACCTTCGTTTAGTTAAAAGATAGGTATAAACGTATTCGTGATAAAAGACAGTACATTAAGGTTAAATGAAATTCGGCATCGTCGATCGGAGAAGAAAAAGTCGAAGGTAAAAAATTACCATGGCGATGCGAGCGAATCGTACGGAACTTCTCTTCCTCTTCCAATGAGCTCGTGGCTCTTCTCCAGTATACCCCACGGTGCTATTCCGATACTCACAACGCGGCCTTGTCTTTGCGCTCGTTCCAACAGCAGGGCATCGCCTACTTGCCTCGTCACTCCTGAATAAAGATTGACGGACGTGTACGTCTATTATCGTTCGAATTAATTTTAACGAATCGAATCGTCGAAAAATTTTCGTTCGATTAAATTAAGAAAGCTTTCCTTTCAACGTTAAATATCGAATAATAAAATATACCATATATATATATATATATATCGTATACCTGTATTCGTGCCACCGGTAAAGATCCACGCCCCGGTTGTCTTCGCTGCTTTGAGCAAACCTTTGCGCAGAACTTTCTTTAAGGTCGGTTGTAGCTCGAAATTTGAACGACCCCCGTGGACCGTTATGAGAAGTTTCGGTAAGCCCAAGTTCCATTCACGGCATAAAAGCTGAACTATCGGCTCCGGCTTTGTGTCGTGAGCTAATCTAACGTACTGGAGAATGGAAAATATATTTTTCGTCGTTTATATGTACATGTACTCGATATTGGAATTTGCTTTGCGATTTCTTACTTGTTTTTTTTTTTTTTTTTTTTTTTATCGATTATTGACATTTATTTAACAAAAGAGTCTATCCCTTTCTCTCTTATTTTTTTATTTATTTATTGAAAAATTTATTTTCGTAGTTTTATCTTTTTTCTTGATTTTTAAATAAAATAATATGCGTAAGGTAAAATATTATTTTGGCAAATAATTAAGTATATTTTCTTATATATAGCTATTACAAATTTTCTCTCGATGTATTAATTCGAGCTAAAAGGTAAAATTTCTTTCAGTTTTTTTTTTTTTTTTTATAAATTTTATGCGTTACAACAGGGCAAACGTTCATCAAAATTCGAAATAAATCAATCGGTTTGCTAAATAAGAGAGAAGTTGTAGTGTAATTCGCATTTTGGTACTTGCATTCTACGAAAGCTTTTTAATATCGGTTAGCAGAGGTTTACGATTTTCTATCGTAATCGTGTTTTACGTTTTAACTCGATGAATTACACGTGTATGCACGATAAAATGTAAAAATTAAGCTTCTATAAAAATGACGAAAATGTCATTAAAAATAATTCTTGACAAGCTCATTAATATTTATGAGATAAAGTAAATAATTTTAACATAATGATTTAATTGGAAAAACAATTTTGAATTATTAAATTTGAATTATAATTTATATTGAATCGTGTAAAGGAAGATTTATTAATGCAAACAAAAACATTTTAAAATAATCGTTTCAAATCATTTTTAATTATAAATTATCGTTTAATCATTTAGAAATTAATTTTTTTTTTTTTATGCAAATAACAATTATAATTAACTTTAAAAATGAAAATTCGTTTGAAAAAATTTAAATTTATCAAATTAAATTACGAAAAAATTTTATATTAATTATGCATACTCGGTTAAAAGGAAACTCGTGCATCAACTTAAAAGAAACAAATAATTACACTGCATTTCACTCCCGCGATAAATTACAATTACTTCGCGTATTCATTTACACGACGCGCTTAACGTATACATAATCTTCGCCCTCGAGGGTAAACGAAGCGAGAATCGTCGAGCGTAATAACCATCATAATAATCGAAAAAAAATAGAAAAAAAAAAAAAGAAAGTAAATGAATAAATAAAAAAATAATAATAAAATAAATAAAAATGAAAACGAAATAAGAAAGCGAAGAAAAAAGGAAATGAAAAGATTCACCAACCTGTGCTTTAGTCGGATGCGGTAAGCCTTGAAATTCGATGGTACCATAAGCGTCGGTCGGAAAGTGTTTTGTGTTTTTACCGGGGCTCCATTCCTCTCTCTCTTGCTCGGCGGCGGCGTCGCTCGCGAAGCCCTGGACGTCCGCACCGGTGCCGCAGTGGTGGGTGTACGAGTGACCACAGCAGCACCTGCAATTTCCGTTGCGTGTATACGTATGCGTAAATTTTGTGCGTCGTTTTATACATGGTATATATATATATATATATATATATATATATACACACGCGGAGCGTAGGTTCAATCGGGTACGGATAAGATATCAAGTTTGCTTCGTTTACTTATATTTGTTTACTCATCGATGTTGTTGTTGTTGTTATTATTATTATTATTATTATTACTATTATTATTACTATCATTCGGTAAATTGTAAAGAAAAACTCAAAGTTTCAAACTACAGGGTAAATGAGGGGTTAGGATAATAGGGAGTGTGGGACAACTTAATTTACAGCAAATCCCTATGAAAGCAGCATTACTTGTTTTTGTAAAACCTTGTTGTTATCGTTTACGTTACATTTGAGCTTAGATATCAGATTTACATTTAATAGCTATACAAACTATGTTGCTTTTCTTTTTTTACTACTATTTTTTTTTTCTTTTTTTTATGTTTTTCTTTGACAATGACTATCATACAAGCGAAAGCGGTAATGTATTCTGTATTTATAATGTGCGACGAGGTTATTAATCAAAGTTGTGAATGTTCTCACAGACAGATAAAAAATACACACAGTTAAAGAGTTTTTTTTTTTTTTTAGTTACGATTACAAACAATGATATAAACAAAAAATAAATTAATTTTAAATCATAGGGACTTGAAATTGCGTTGCTTCGAAATCTTGACTAATTAATTAAATAATATCTGTTTTTATGAAGCTCTTTTATTTTATTTATCGTGTAATTTAATTAACAAATTACTTTAAATTAATGCAATATCCAAAGGAATCGATTAAATAATTCTGCGTTAAAAATTAATATCTTGTTTACGAGTTTCTTTATAAATAATGACATTCAATTTATAATTTTCATTACTTTTATGCAAAATGTATTTTTCAACTAAGAATTATTTTTCTTTTTTTTTCTTTTTTTTTACATTAAAAGATTAGAACTGGCATAAAGTAAAAAAGTAAACAAATAATAAATAAAATATTATCTCTGATATTTATCAAATTTAGCATACAATTTTGGTAATGTACAACGCCTTCGAGTAAACGCAAAAAAGCATGAATTATTCAAAAGCTTACAGAATCTGTGATAAATTTACAACAGATTTGAAAAAGCTTTTAAAAATGAAAAATTTTTCTCTTCTTATTATCATATGAAACACTGTACTTATAAAAACGATTTTATATTCCACGAACCTAATAATACAAGCAGAATGACTTGATTTCTTTTACATTTCGCATTCGAATCAATTTATTGTCGAGCTTGAAAATTTCGAAGCAACGCGTGATGAAATAACGGACGTAGTGAGATAGACAGATAAGGTGGACAGAGTAGATCGTAGCGTTTTATTTTTTTTTCTTCACGTAATAGAAGCAATGCAGAACACCTGGCTCTTACGATGCTTCCACATACACACACGCACACACACACACGCGCGCGCGCACGCACATATGTATATACACATACACATACACATATATAGCTTTCTTTAAAACTGTTATCCCTTCCATTCTCTATACTTCCGCGCTTGATATGCGCTCGCGCAACAGGTGGATGTACAATAGATACACACCTATACATATACAAGGGTTACTTACGTTTGCTTATACGTGCGTATGTACGTGTAATTTATACCTATACGTGTATGTGTATGTTTATATATATATATATATATATATATATATACAAAATAAAACCGAGCGAGCGGTTTTACCGCTTCGTATCACACAGCGAGCAAACGTGGAGGAGAGGATAGCACAATAGGCTGGGTGCATATACCGGCGCATCATGTTAAGGGTAAGCCGTTGGCGTCCTACATCCGCTCACCTATACTACTATACCCCGTTTGAGCGCCCACCCACGAAGAGTAATTCTTTTGACCCGTTTATCGTTTTTGCTTCGTTAACGAGCACGAGTCTTTCTTTCATTTCTTTGTTTATTTGTTTGTTTTTTTTGCATTTTTTTTTTTTTTTTTTTTTTTTTTTTTTTTAATTATTCATTTTATTCCAAATTTCTCGAAGGTAAATAAACGATGTTGGTATATTTAAAATTGGTCGGTGAAACATTAGCTTAACGTTTATTGAGAAAATTACGTTTGTGCTTTGATCGAGCAGAAAAAAAAAAAAGGTTCAAAAAAAAGCTTATAATCAAATGACGTATGTTGATCTATTTTTTAAACATCCACCCTATACCTTTATTTTTGAACTTCTATAAAGTCAAGTATATCAAGAGGAGCTATTATATTAATAATTTACGGGCTAAAAATAAAATTTCACACAAATTATTATTCATTATAAAATTATCTGTTCCACTTTGTATAAAAAAGAAAGTATACGGCAAAACGAGAGTAGATAATTTTAAATTTAAGCGTAAATAATTATTATTTTCAATCTTTTACTTTCTTAAAAGTACGATTAAACTTCGAAAAATTGGGAGAATGTTAAAACGACGTTAAAAAGAAAAAAAAAAAAAAAAAAAAAA
The DNA here is from genome assembly GCA_949987625.1 of Chalcis sispes. Taxonomy (NCBI): domain Eukaryota; kingdom Metazoa; phylum Arthropoda; class Insecta; order Hymenoptera; family Chalcididae; genus Chalcis; species Chalcis sispes. The sequence goes on along the minus strand of OX465094.1, from coordinate 9,166,264 downwards.
AAAAAAGAAACGATCCATCCGGACACAGGCGAGTTCGTGTAGCGCACCCAGCCTCTTGTTTATTTGTGCCTCACCTTGAAGTAGTGATCACGTCGTATTCTGCCTTCTTATCGCCTTTTACGTCTTCAAACCTACAAACGTAATGAGAACAAAGAAAAAAAAGGTAAATCATAACAGAAAAATGATATGAGATAACAAAATTTGTCGTAATGAGCAATGACAGCGAGCGTGGATGATGTGAAAATTAGCTTCTCTTTTTATGTATGCTTTTTTTATTTTATTTTTTTAGGAGATTTGTAAGATTTTTCTTAATTTTTTTTTTTTTTTTTTTTTTTTTTTTCATTCGAATGTTTGTTCAATGATTGCAATCAGTAAGTGTGAATTTTGAAAACGATTCTAAGATAATATCGACGGTAATATTAATAGTAATAAAAAATACGTATGTTATATATGTGTATTCAAGTGGATGCGTTATCTTGTCACCGTCAAAACACTTATATCTAATCGAACGTATTCGATAATACACGAAGATAGAGAGCATCGACGTTATCTGAGAAATTTCGTTACAATGCAACTTTTCTCATACAAAAGGATGCCTCGCATCGAGATTCACGTTTACGTTTCACATTCAGCGGCGAACAAGTTCGAGCGATAAACGAAACGTTTATTCTCCCATCCGCGTTCACAGCCGTCGTTGATGTTATTGATGACAATGGAAGGGCAAAATTTTATGCACGCGCGCGCATACGCGACACACACGCGTAACTTGTCCAACGGGATATTTTAACCCGCGTATACGTACGCGACGTGCGAGAGAACGTTTTACATACGGGCCGTGATCGTTTTACGCGTTTATCGTAAAGTTCGCCGCGCGAAACGGCTGCGTCGTTCTCGCGTCGCATGACGCGTGAAATTACGAATATCTTACGTGTACGTGTACGAGTGTTTACGCGTGCGGACGAGACGCGCGACGACAAATTATTGAGCCAGTGAACAGAGCGAGAAAGAAAATAAAAAGAGTAAGACGTAAAGATCTTAAAAGGGAATAACTGTCTTCTTTTGATATTTTCTTCTTTTTTATTCAATGGGATAACCGATTGATTTTTGAGTAATAAGTAGACGATATTCGGCGGTGGTAATAAGTATAAAATGTACGTTTGCACAATGACGATAAAGAGTCTATTATATTCTTTTTTTTTCTCCTTTCGCGTTCTTGAAAATAATCGTCGTTTGCACCTTAATACATGTATGAACTATGTATATCTGCATTTTATCAAACGATCGCTATTAATGGCAAAATTTTTCGTAAAGAAATAAACGTTTGCATCGTTATATCATACAAAATGATTAAACTGATCTCATTAGCTCGAAATATTATCCGGTTTTCCGATAAAATATTCAATGTTATATTTAATATTTAATAACGAACGAAAGCTTCTAACATAAATTAACGAATTTAAATGAAAAAATATTTTAAATAATAAATAAATAAATCATCTCCAATGAGAATATAACTCTAAAATAAAACGTTCGAAATGGAAAAATGTAGAAATGATTTTTAAGAATTTAAACAAATGTTTGAATGATAAATTCACCATTACGGTAAAGTTTTAATGAAACGATAAAATATATAATCGCACGTGTGCGCCGTTGGTCGATGTCAAAAACAAACTGCACCGAATAATATTGGGTTACGTACAGTTACGCTATCGTTCAATAATTTTGAAACGTCCTTGTTAGAAATTCAAGCAGTTATCGTCCAATTAGCTACAGTTTACAGCCAAACTGTTTCGGTTTGAAACTAATTAATAAATGATTTAATTTCTATTACAGGGGTATCTATCATCGTGTGAATGATAACGCGATGTTTAAAAAAGTTTCTGTATCTAAAAAACAATTTACTCGCGAGGCTTAAAATTTAATGTTTTTATACTTTTATAATGTTAATTTTATTAAAAAATTGAGAGATTTTTTTTTTTTTTTTGTAATTAATAAATGCAACAAGAATGTTTTCAATTCATACGAAAGCTCAAAATGTTTAAAATTTGATATTTTACTAATGTATTTAACATTTTTATGAATTTTTTCAAATGATGTTTTGAAAATAATTTAATAATAAAGCTTATTAACATTTTAAATAAAAGTGTGTTTTAAATATGTGGAATGATCAAAAAATTAATTCGTTGAACAAATACATAATTCATACTCAAATTTTCTTTAAATATGAAGAATAAAAAAAAAAAAAAAAATTAAAATAAAATTTAAATCCATTTAATAAACAATATATATATATACGTATAACATTAAAGAATGAGCGAAGCGAAACTCTTATGTACGTTTGTCAAAGCTTTCTTCTTTTTTTTTTTAAAAGTCCTTGTATTAGTAGAGAATAAACTTAATTTTCCAGTTATGTTTCTCTGCTTTCTTTTGGCTCCCTCGTCAATTCATTATATACATCGCAATCGTGTACGTACAATCGTTGTACGTCACGAAAAGTAGAAAAAAAAAAAAAAAAAAAAAAAAATTAAATAAAGTAAAGGAGGGTAGGAGGAGCAAAAAAAAGAGAGAGAAAAAAATCCTCCAGAATACTTCGGAAAAAAATTAACGAGATAGTATTAAAAAAAAAAAAAAAAAAGGAAGAAGTTTAAAAAAAAAAAAAATACAATAAAAGGGATAATTTTTCCCGTTGAAACAATGCCACTCACCGATGCTCGTCCTTTGCGCTCGGGATGAACTTGGTGCATTCTCGCTTCTGGAAGGTAGCCTCGATCCAGCTTCGTTCCGTCGTCTATATTAAAAAAAAAAAAAAAAAAAAAAAAAAAAAAAAAAAGTAAACAATGACAAAGATTCTTTTCTCGAGTCTAAGGGAGGTAATGTCGAATTCATCGTCTCTCGTTGATAAAATGAATGCACCGGCGCTGACAATGGTTTTTATAAGACTAATTGCAATTAAGATGGCTTTTATTATCCCAGAGAATTCTCAAAAGTATTTAAATTTTAAATCTCTCTTTATAATACTTACTCAATCTTGTATTCATAAAGTGCTTTAATTGCTTTTGAGATTTGTTTTAAAGAAAAAAGGAATACGATATATTAAAAGTTTAAAGAATTTAAAAAATTTTATTTACCAATTATACAAAAGATCATTATTAGACAAGGTATACGTGATGAATTCGGCATTCATTGAATTATCAAAAGCAATTAGTCTACCGACGAGTCTCGATTACCTTTCGATCTACGATACGTATCAAAGCAAAGATCGTCGATTAATTTTTTCGTGCACATACTATACATAGTATAGTAGTGCGTGTATTAATATCTTTTTTTTTTTTTTTTTATTTTTTTTTTTTATTTATTTATTTTTTTTTGTCACGAGCACGTTATATCTCACACGAATATGTACATAAAAATGTGCTATCTATGACATGATTATTCACAGTGTTACAAACTCATACATCTAATAATACGTGTGCATAAACGCGAGTGTGCGAGCTACGATGAAAGATTCATATCGCATGCATATGAGATATTGTACAAATCCCTGTACCGATTCTCGTTCGTCTATTCTTCTTTTTTCTTTTTCTTTCCTTGTTCAAATCTTCTCTTACTTTTCGGTCTCTGTGTACGTTAGAAGCGTATGAAAATAAACGACGACGTAGAATTCGCGTTTGCACTAAACGACGAACGCGCATTAAACGTGTAATAAGAATGTTTACGTAACGTAATTAAGGAATATGTATATAATAATCGACTTTATCTAATATTCTCGGTACTTTATGCTTCCTCTTTTGCTTCTTTCATCTTTCCCATAATCAAAAATAAAGTAAAAAAAATAAATAAATAAATAAAAAAAAAAAAAAAAAAAAAATTAGAATTGTACGCAATTGAAAAAAAAAAAGTGTGTGCATTATGCAAGTTTGATGTCGCAAAGATTGTGTATCAATAATTGTGATAGATTCGTTCTGTTACTATGCTCTCGTTACAAATAAATTTCTAAGGAGTAGTTTTGAATATTGTATTCGTATCGTGTTCCTGTCGTATCGTTTTTATTACGTATACGGTTAAAAATAGAACGCTTATTTAATTTTAATTGACGAGATTATAGATTGAGTAACACAAATTGTCGATCGAAATTTTTGATTTTTATGAATTTTATTAAAAATATTAATGTTAAAAATAATGTTTTGGATAATTGTAAAACCTCATTTAAATGAATATATCGTTGTTGTAAAACAATAATTGCATGTTAACAACGTAATACGATCTAAATAGACTTTTATTTTTCTATCTACAAAAGTAAGTCGTTTGATAAAATACTCTTAATCTTTGAGATTATTTTATACTTGTACGAGATCCAGTTGATAACGATAAACAATCGATTACATACAATCTAAAAATTAGCCATATATCTTGTTGAGTTTTCGTTGCTTTTAAATAAAAATAAAAAGCCTTTAAATATCTAAAATTCTGTTTTTCATTGCAAATTCTACTTATCTATTTGTAACTTATTTGTTACTTATGTAATATAAGTTGCTTCAAAATAAATTATCAAAAAATTATCACTTGCAAAATATTACACACCGTTCGATAAAATAAACATGAAAATTAAAAATAATCGTTGTAGTAAAATAAAACGAACGAATAAAAAAATATTATATTATAAAAGAAAAGAAAAAGAGAACATAATATTGATGCTGACAAATATTTATCAGTCACAAATATTTAATACAATTGGCTTAATCCAAAATTCATATAAACCTCCTTCCAATATTCCCAGCCAATTTTAAAAAAAGTAAAAAAAAAAAAGTATACCTTTGTCTTCTTTCGCTTCGTTTTCGGAGTGTTAGCTCCGCAGATTACGCTTCCAATAGCCATCTTGCTGCGCGTCCACTCTTGCCGTATTCAACCTAAGTGTATCACCAATTGTTGAAAATAAATAATAATAATAATAATAAGAAAAAAAAAAAAAAAAAAAAATTAAGAGAAACGAAATACATAAGAGAAAAATAAAAATCAGTGTATATGTTAAAAATAAAATAAATATTATTTCCAAGTAAACAACTCGGGGTGTATATAAACTCGAGCATAAAAATTCTTTTTATCATTCATATTACGAAAGATTTAGCGTTCGGAAAATAAAAGAATTAACGGTGGTACATGTAACATTTATAGCACGTAGTAGTTGTACGCTTTTCTTATTCTCGAGAGAAGAATAATACATACATACATACATGATGCGTGTACGTATATCACCTAATTCCTACTGCCATTATTTTCGAATAAAAACCAACCTCGTGGGTGCAGCGTTACTGTTTTTCCTCGCCATCACCAAGATTTACCACTTATCATCCGAGCGACCGAGTTTTCGAGAGACTACGATTGTCCCTCTTTCTCTCTTTCTCTTTCGAGAAAGCACGAGAGGAAGAAAAAAAGAGGTAAGGTAGACGAGCGAGACAAAAAAAAAAAACAAAAAAAAACAAAAAAAAAACAAAAAAAAACAAAAAAAAAAAAAACAAAGAAAAAGCAAGACTTTATGATTCGCTGGTCGATAATACAAGCGCACATCGTTTGAAATAAGAGAAAAAGGTAGAGAAAGAAAAATAGAGAGAAAAAAGATAGAGAAAAAATAAGAACTTCAAATGGCGCGTTAAACGTCGGCTGCGATCGAACGAAGTCGGCCGAAGCAGATAAGATAAATTTGCATCAGATAAGAGGAGGAAGAGAAGACGAGTACACGTGTACATATATATATATGAAGGCGTATCTTGACGCACATACGCACGCACACGCACATCAAGATACGATTCTTTTTCGCTCGGGCTGTGAAACGATCCAATTACCGGAGTGAAAATCTCTCTTTTTTCTCTCTTTCTCTCTCTCTCTCTCTCTTTCACCGATCCGCGTGATTTCTAAAAATGTTTGTATATTTTACACGGCGGGCGAATTGATGCGTAAAATGACATTTTATTTTTAGGATGCGAAAGCCATCGGTGCGCGTGTGTATACAGGCTTGTTTAATATTTTCGATATGTGGAAGAATCTTACACGTGCAGAAAGTGTGTAAGAATCGAGGTATGTATTATGGATAGACGATAAAAGTGTTCGCGAGAGTTCATGTGCGATGCGATATTGAATATTTGATAATATTATACGGAGGATAAATTTCGAAAATGATAAAAACAAAAAAAAAAAAAAAAAAAAAGAATAGAAATGATAATGTTTCTCGTATTTTAAGTCAATGTTCCGTTTGCCGTGATAAGATTTTATTTGCTTTATTTATACAGAGTATATAAAAACGAGCTTGAGATTGTAAATCCCATTATAAATTTTCATTGTCCTGGGTATGAGAAAAGTGCCTCGTGCGCTAAAAGTATCAAAGCTACTTTTCCATAATTGATTTTACACCGAGTGGTACCTAATTTTAGCGTTGAATATTTATCGAGCCCAAATTAATTGGCCGATCAATTTTAAATACGTTTAAAAGATTTATGTTGCGTTAGAAGGAATAATTTTACTCTTGTCTTTTAAAAAAATAATAAATAAAGTATATTGTTATCGTGATTTGAGTGCAATTATTTTATGATTTCTCGTATTATTTTTTTTTTTTTTTTTTTTTTTATTATAACAAAAATTATAATATCAATAAATTGCGTCATTAAATTTAATACAAGAAATATTTTGAATCGAAACCAATTAGATAAAAAAATAATTCCAGTTATTATGAAGAAGAAAAGTTTTTAATTTATCTATTTTAAAAGAGTTTTAATTTATATACTGCAAAAAATAATTAATTACTATTGAAACAAAATATGATTATGAATTCGTAAATAATTTTCATTGAAAACAAATAATATATTAATTTTTTTTTTAATTTATGCATATTCTTGATTTTAATTAAAATTTAAATTTTAAAAATAACTGAATATTTTAAAACTATGTGCTCGCAAATTATAATAATTTACCATGATGTATAAAAAACTTCTTATTAGCATAACAGAACGTTAGCTTTTTTAGTTTATAACGAGAAAAAAAAAAAATATATGTATACAATGAGACATCTAAATAATTAAAAAAAATTTATTTACGTAGAAAAAGAAGTAAATACAAATATACGCTCTACTTATGTAGAATTCATCACTTGTAGAGTAAGATAATCTTAAAAGATCAAAATAAAGGCAAAATTCTTTCATTTTATTAATTAAATTAATTTAATTAGAAAGTATATTTATTTTTTTTTTTACAATTAATATACAAAAATAAAATGTAATTAAATTTATTCGCAAATATTTTTTTAAATCAAAAAATACATAATATCTTTCGTACTCTTGGTAAATTTCAAAAAGTATATTTGTATTTTTATTCAATATTTTTGTAAAATTATGATTTTATTTTTTTCGAAAAATTTAATTTGTCTTACTTCACAGTAATAAATTCGTTCTGATGATGTGTTATACATATACAATAAACATGAAATAAAGATGTATCCATACGAAAATGAAAATCAAACGGTGCGTGTAGTTGAAACTTTATACTCTTTGGGTTATCAACAATAAAAATGTAATCGTGAGACCGCGTGAGAGGTGGTTTAGTGCAGAATTACAATATAACAGGTGATTTTGGTGATAGCATGGAAATTCGTTTTATTTATTTCTTTCTTTTCTTTCAAATCTCCCGGGTTTAATATAATTTGTAGTACATGCGCAATTTGAAAATAATACTATTAAAGCCGAGCTATGCCGTAATTTAAATTGCGCGAACGTACGTAATTAAATAAAGTTATTAAATACTAATTTATCTCTGTACTTGTATATTTAATTTTTAAGCGTTAATTTTTCTTTATATTTTTAAACTTATTTTTATAAAATAAATCTTTCGAGTTGAAAGTAAAATTTTACATGTAATCACGTTTTTAAAAAATGAAATGATAATAGTTGTGTTCATAAGCGAAAATTATATAATTGAATGAAAAAAAATTCTCTTTTTATATTCTCTTATTTACTTAAATATAACGAAAATACATTTTTGAAAGAATAACTATATTAAATAATTAAAATTTTTAATATTATTAAGTAAAAATTTATTTTTCTAATAATTTGACATAATGAAAATATAATGCAAGATGCATAATGCAAGGAAAAGCATATCTCTAAATACATATTTCAATATTACATTTTCATTTTTTCTAAATTAAAAGTTTAAATCCAATTTTATTACGAGTGAAAAATAAAAAACGATATAAAATGAGGAATTTACTGCATTAAGTTAAAACAAACAATTCACCATACCTTTTTAAATTATTTTCATTCAAAATTATACTTTAAAAATTCTTCTTAATAAATTTAATTTACTGCATAAAAAAAGGATTAATTTTACGTCGGAAGTTTCTAATTAAATAGCAAAATAATTAAATAATGTTTGTAATTTTCGCCTTATTTTATTATAATGCTTAAAACTGACTTTTTTAAAAGAATTTTCAGAAAGCGAGCTTTGTATAAAGAATTAAAAACTTAAAAACAAAATTTTTATCCAAAATTTGTTTGCGATTTATTGCTGCTCTTTATATATTTTATTAGTTTTGTTGCGCGCCATTGAGCACAGATATTTAATAAAAAGTTTCGTTTAAGTAAACTTCTCACTTTTAAACTTTGATTATATAGATTGAAAGAAATTAACTCGCCTGTAATCTACAAATTATATTTCTCCTGGGCTTAAGCTATAAATTACGATCAAAGGATACAAGTGACACTTTTAGAAAGTTAAAATTGCGTAAAATTGTACTAAATTGTTAATGTGCATTCGACATTTAAAGTAAAAGTGAATAAAATAATCTTTGAAATTAAAATATTAAAATATGTAAATATAAAATTCATTACAATTTATTAACAACGTGGGCTATTTATGAAGATAAAAAATCTTTGCGGCTTTTTTCAAAGGAAAGATTCCAGCAATTTTTGAAACGAAAAAGAACAAATTTTAATGAAAAGAAAAAAAAGTGCCACACGTCTCCCACGACCTCCAAGAATCTTGCTGTGTATAAATGCTGATTATGCGAAAACTACTACGGTGGAAAAAAGAAGAAAAAAAGAAGAAAAAAAAAAAAAAAAATAGAAAAAGAAAATAACCAGAACAATAAAAAATTGCGAAGAGTCTCGTATGCGGCGTGTGATATTGCGTGGAATACTGGCCGTAAATAAACGTATGTACATACGTGTGTGAGTATATACATATACATATACATATACATATAGTATACAAATGGATATAAGGGGTTGGTTAAAAGAGGGGAAAAAAAAAAAGAAGATCCGCGCCTCTTCTTTTTTTTTTTTTTTCTACCCTTTTTTTACGTACCACTCGGATGCTCTTACTCTTGTGAATCATCCCTTTAATTTACGCTGTAGCTATACCGTACTGGGAGCCGACGTCGAGGCGCACATCTTTCTTAGCGGCGCTCTCCCTCTCTCTCTCTCTCTCTCTCTCTCTCTCTCTCTTTCTCTCTCTTGCTTCTGTATATGGGTTTTAGATGGCGCGCGCGTTTTTCCTTGGTAAGGCCGCGCACAAACGTATACGCACGCCGAGCTTTTGTTCTTCTTTTATTTTATTTTTTTTTTTTTTTTTTTTTTTTGCTTGACTTCTATTTTCGAAGAGAAATATTTACGCTGCGACGGAGCTACTTTGGAAAAATTTTCTCTTACTTTCTTTGCGTCCCTCGTGCGTAATATAGCCTCGTTTTCGTTGATGCCGATGGCTTTATCGCATTTTCATCGACTAAAGTTATCTAAATCTGTAAAAAAAATTTCGACAAAGTGCTGTAGATTTCGTTTATTTTCTTTTTTTTTTTGCCTTTTTTTCTTTTCTTATTGTAAGAAAAGTTTTATATGTCGACGGATAGAAATATCGTACTTTGCGATAGATAGCTGTTTTGGAAGTGAAATTATGTAATTTTTTTTTTATAATATTTATTGATTCCAATATAATATAAAAGAATATCAATAAGATGAATAGTAATTTTATCTAAAAGGAAAAAATTTCCATAGATATTTTGGCAAAGAAGATGTAGATAAAAATAACAAATTTACAGATTTACTATATAAATCTTTCATATGTTAATTATAAAAATGAATAAAAAATTATAGTATACATACAAAAAATATAATTTGAGCGTGGGAATAAAAAAGGCTAGAAATAATGTTACACAACCTATAATAAGATTTTCTTAAATAAAAAAAAAGTTTTCATTTGCAAAGTGAAATACAGAATAAAAAAGAGAAAATCATTACCTTTAAATCTTAAAGCAAAGTTGATTATAACAAATTTATTTCTAATATGGTCCACCAATTAAATTAAGGCTTTGTTACTACATAATCATATAGTTGATGGCAGGAAAGATTTGAGCCGTGGATTTTTTTTGGGTTCGTGTATGCAACACTTGCTATAATTAAAAATTAATAATACGAGATTAGATTATTTAATAAACAAATTTAACATTATAATATATTTCAACATGAATCGGGTAAATCTATATTTTATTGCATTTATTTATTTAAATCGATCGTGAAATTTTCTTTAAAAAATAATATTATAATATCATACGAATAGCTTTATTTAATTTTCAAAAGTTAATTGGACTACATAGAATGCAAAAGTAATCGGAAATCCAATGTGAGATTTTTTTATATCGACGAGAAAAACTACCGTTAACTATAAAAGCTTATAATTTCTTGTTAAATATTTATTTTTAAAACAAAAAAAATCAAGTTTTTTTTTGAATATTTAATTTAATATTAATTAAAATATAATTTGTACTAAATTAAATATATTACAGGAATTAAAAAAAAAAAAAAAAAAAAAACTTGCCCTAACATAATACTTCACTAAACTATCTTTATGTATTACATTTATAGTATTAAAAAAAAAAAAAAAAAAAAACATTAAAAACAGTCTTACATATCCCTGAGACTGAATTCGTGTATTCACCGAGTCAGAATACATAAAGATAGCTTAGTGGAAGATTCTGTGTAGGCAACTTTTTTTTTTCATTTTGCGTCTGCGTATTCAATCCAGTAAAAAATTTATTATACTCGTGTCGACAAATAAGAATAGTTTGGTATTTCTAAATAAAATGATAAAAATGAAAAAATTTTTATTTTCGTTCACTGTTTTACTTTAATTGTCTTTGTATCAATGGGATAATTTACGCATTTTTTATATTACACATTAATCAATTTAACAAGCAGGAACAATTCTTAAAATAAAGTGGAAAATTTAATTTAAATTATTCATTATTTCAAAAATACCTATACCTTGTATATCGATTATAATGAATTTGTTAATCTAAATAAAAATGTTAATGTAAAAATTTTTATAGCTTATTAAGCCGCAATATCCAAAAATATTTTTTCAGAAATAATTAGCCTACAATAAATCAATTTTTTTTTATCATAAAGAGATCAAATTTAAGAGAATTTATAACTTTACTTTACAATTATCTGATGAAAAATTATTCTTTTATAGCGCGAATTCCTTTTCAAACAAAAGAAGACAGTAAATAAAAAAAAAAAAAAAAAAAAAAAAAAAAATAAATAAATCACATTTTAATTTACACATTTTAACGTAACACATGTTTAAAAAATTTGAATGAAATTATGCTTCTTATGCAAAAATTGATGAGTAAGAAAACGTTAGATTCCATTAACAATAAGACATTAAAAAAAAATCTATCGCTAAAGAAGTATAAAAAAAATCTTACAAAAGTAAGGCGCGCCTATATTTATCTATCTATCCCGGCCAACTTTTAAAATTTTTAGTAAGCTAAACGCGGTTATTTGCAACTCGGAACTTATAAAAGTTTGATTGGATTTAAATTATAAGCTTCCAGCGGCTTCGAAGTGAGAATTCTATAGAAAAGAAAATTTAATTCTTTAGCGTGGAAATGGCTACAATTATAAAAACGGGTACAGAGAAAATCTATTTAGTCCTTCCGACATTGAAAAAATGAAATGAAAAATACTTTAAAGTTACTGAGGCGGCGTTTAATTTTATTATTGTAATATTGGCAGGTTTATTGCTTTACTATAATTCATAATTGCTCTTTGTTCTCTGCTTTAGATCTCTGAATGTTGAAATATTATGCAAGAATGAATGCTATTTTTTTTTTTTTTTTTTTTTTTTTAATAATTAATGCGCGCTTAAAGTTCCGCAACACTACGAAGAGGACAAGTACAAAAGGTATTTAGAAAATTTAACAAAGACTTTAGACTTGCGGTGAATTTTAGGAAGGAATTTTGTTTGATCTTATAATAATAATAATTTTTAATGCATTTCTACGATTATTATAATTATTAGCAACGATACTTTAAGTGGTACTTTAAGAAATTCCTTATTCATATAAATATATATTTTATAAATTATATCATAATTTTAATCTGCAATTCAATTTCTTTACTTTATTGTTATTTTGTTATTAAAAGCTTTGTTTAAAAAATTGTAAAAAAAAAAAGATTTTAATTGTAAAAGATTTTAAAAAAATTTAAGCTTATCGTAATAAAACCTTATTATATACAATTTATTATGTAATAACAATTTTATTACATTTATTAAATACAAAAAATCTAAACAATATAAAACGAAAGTTTTAAAGTTTAATGTTGTTTCCACTCGACAAATCTCGACGTTTTATTTTCCAAAGCTATACCTCGGCTTTATTCAGCTCGATAAAAAATCTCTCTCTCTCTCTCTCGACCTCGCTAAAATATATATCAGAGGTGGAAAATCTTCCTTAACGAAATTCTCGACGCAAGCTACAAGCAGACATTGAGAGAGTTCGGCAACAAGTTTTCCACGATATAACGATTAGTGATGTATATATGTATGTACAAGCTATTGCTGCAAAAGTAATGTAATAACTTTAGAGTCTGTGCGACGTTGAATCTCCGTCATCTTTGACGTTTCTTTATCGTTCTCATCATCGTGGTACAAAGATGTTTCTATCTTTTTCTGTTCTTCTTCTCAGTTTACGCTAGAATGTTATCCTCTTAAAACTATGTCTGGAACGAACTCAAAAGGAGTTACTCGAGTTCAATCATGGAACAAACTCGCGTTCTTCCGCGTATCGGCGTAAGAACAAAAAACGAGAATAAGACAAGGAGGAATACACTGAGCAAATCGAATAAACGATACGTACGGAGAAAAAATACAGAGAGAGAGAGACGTTAGCTTAATTTGTCGACCTCGATCTTGAATGCAAACACTCGACGATGATTCATCAGACATTAAGTTTAATGACGAACTTTTTCATTTACTCCAATTAACTCTCTTCTCTAGCTGCTACATTTTTTGTTCTTTTACTTTTGCACGCGTATATAAATTTTATTTCGAAAAAAAAGCCTTGCAAAAAAATAGTAACAACTCTAACCATCAAGACTAGTTATATTCACGTAGAAAGGAAGTGTAATAAAGTGAAAACTTTTCACTGTACAGGAATTGAAAAAAAATTCAAAAAGGTAACGAGCTTAGAAAAAGATTTTACAAATTTAAAGCGGTTAAGGCTGAAGAAAAAAGGAAGAGGTGAAAAGCGAGTCGCCGGCGCTTTGTTTTCGTTTCGAGCCGCCGCACGATTGTGTGACTTGTATTCCAAAAACTCCCGCGGGAAAGTGTTTATTTAACGTTTCCATTATAATATTCTGCGAGCGATGCAGTTTCCCGGGGTGAAAAAGAATTATGACGCAAGAGAAAGAAGTCGTTGCTTTGAAATCTCTTTATTTTACTCTTTGTTCGTACGTACTAAACGTTAACGGAAATTAAATAATTAATTTTTCGCCCTACTCTCTCTCTCTCTCTCTCTCTCTCTCTCTCTCTCTCTCTCTCTCTCTCTCTCTTTCTTTCTTATTATGTAATTGATTGATATTGAGAACATAATGCTTGCGTAAAATTTAGATTAATCACAAAATGAATTTCTATTTGTCTTTTTATTAAAACATAGTACTTTCTGATTAAAAAAAACGGGTCAACGAGAAATATCCTTTTATGAATAAGTCGTAAAAAATTTTATAATTCAAGATGATGATAAAGAAAAAGGTACAAAGATTTAATAGCTGATGTATTTTTCGCGCCGTAATGTATTGACTTTTTTTTATTGTTATCAAAAAATTAAAATCATCAAAACAGCCACTCCAACAAAGAAATCATGGTAATGTGAAAAATAATATATATATATATATATATATATATATATATATATATATATTAGCTTTAAAAATGAAAATTTTGATATTGTACGAATCAGAGACTTGGTAAATGTAAATGAGATCATTTATTATTTTAATGCCTTGCAAGCTTCGCAGAAAAGTAAGAATTTCAAGATATCAAACTTAAAAACTTTTTTTTATTATTACAAGTTACGACAAGAAATGAATATATAATATAAAAAATAAAATTATAAATGGAAAAATTTTTTAATGTCGTTGAAATATTTAAAAAATATTTTCCTGATGCAATACGATGCATAATTTTCTTTTATTAATCAACATATACTTTCACAAAGTTTAACGGATACAATGTGATGAAAAATAAACAAAAAGTATAACTTTTCTTAACGTGAAAATAAGATAAGATGCGAGAAAAACAATAAAAATGTCATCTTTCATGACGTCATAGCGAAATTTTTTAGCCTTTCGAAGCTTTTGCAAACTTTCTTGGCTTTGAAAAGGAGAAAAAAAACCATTGTAATAAAAGTTGCAGAAGATAGCTACGCCGGTTTTGTTTAAACAGCGTCTCCTGGGAACACCTACTTTATTTTTAAATTTTTTTCTATAATCCTGAAAGTCTTCGGCTATTTATATGAGCATATGGCGATAGCTGCATGAAATATTTATTTTGAATGTTCTATATATATATATATGGATATTATTTGAAACTTATTTTTAATAATTGATTATTTACAAAATTTAATAATTCTTTTACTTATCAAGTGTAGTATTATTACTTAAAATTAATATGCCGAAAAATAACTAAATTTCGATTAATATTGTACAATAGAGCAAAAGTGCTTTTCAGAAAATTATTATGTTTACTATAACATAAACGTAACTAGCAAGCATTGCAACTGCAAGAAATGAACACTTTATTAATTTAAATTTCCACTGAAAATACTTTTTTGTTTGTTCGAATTTAAATTGAAATTTATCGTTTTAAATATTAATTCTAAAATTTACATTAAATTGAAAATTTAATTTATTTATCAATATTTCGTTTCATCAAAACTTTATGGGCCTGAAGTTTGCAACGTTAGAGTGCAACGAAATAATTTTTCACAATTAAATAAAGCTGCTAAACATGTACAAATTATATTTTAATCCGTATCTGAATATATGGTTATGTTATAAAATACTAAGACTGAAAAATTATAAATATAAATTTTAAACGAAAACGGCTTTTAAAAAATTTCCTTGGACTGCAACGTTGGAAACTTCAAATCCATAAAACTTTAATAACTTTTAAACATTATAAATTAAAAAACATTGCTTTCTCAGTTGAAAATTCATCATTATGTATACGAAGGTAAAAATATTTTCGATTATAATTTCTAAATACAATGATAAATTGAACTCTATAATTTTTATGTGTAATATTGGCGATATATTAGAGTAAAAATTTTACATAATACTTAGCATATTAAAATACGTTAAATATAAATAAAAAAAAAAGAAAAATATAAAATTTTAAAAAACTTTGGTATTGATGATACTTATGAAGAAATAGATACCCTTTTATATGGTTCATCGAAATTTGATATTTTGAAATGTCGAGTATGCGTAAATTGAAAAAGGAACAGCGTGATCACAGGCGGGAAAATAGAGAAATTTTCAAAGAAATGTTTTATAGGTATAACATTTATCGACACTCCCAATATGTTCTGAATTTTTAATAAATCATATAATTATAAATCAAATAAATTCAGTATTCTAATATTTTTTAATTTAAAATTATTCAATTTACATTATAAATATTAGTGAAACAATTAATAAAGTACTTTTGAAACTTTGATTATAAGCTTTATTTCAATTTTTTAAATTAGTATAAAAATTTCAAATGTGATATTAATAAATTGTAATGATAAAGTCAATTTTCAGTTTTATTTAGAAACATAGTTATACATTTAATAGAAGATATAAATAACTTATCATGTATTTAAACCATTTGAAGAATAAAAAATGTTTGAACAAAAGTAAAGAGTATTTCTAATATATTTAAATTGATTTTACAATAAATAATAATTAAAATAAGTATATCGTTATAATAATAATTAAATTTTATAAAAATATATAAAATTCAATATTTATATATTTTTAATTTTTAGCCTGAAATAATTAACAATGTTATATTAATAACTGCCTCTTTTATATAAATAATTTATTTTAAAATAATGATAGTGTAAATTAAAAATCATAATTTTCTTTGCTATTAAAATAAAAAAATTTAATAATATTTAATATTTACAAACAAATTATTTTATTTGTGAGAGCGCTACTCAATTTTAAATAACAATTCAACTTTATATTAAGTAAAATATAAATATCGATACGTTTATCGAATAAATCTTATATAATCAACAAAGTTAAAACGAAAAAAAAATTTAAAATTTGAACAAAATACTTTTTGAACTACCGCTTTAATTTAAAATAACCGAAATTCGTGTTACCTTCTTTCTTAACAAGGTAGAATGTAATAACACAGTCCTCTAAAAAAAGATACTAAACGAATTTGATGTTACATAAAAAAGCGGAGACTTCGCGACAAAGAGCGAATTGAATGTGCAAAGTTACTTAATATAAAAAGCAAAGGAAATGTTCACAAAGAATAATACCTCCAACAAAGACGAGAGATCGTGAGCTTTCGCTGTCCGCGTGTTGGCACACGGCAAACATATTTCTCGCGATCGACGAGTGATGATACAATTTTGACAGCTTGGCCGCCGTTGTTGCTGCTTTTGCTTTTAGTTCTTCGCCTTCTTCGTCTTGATGACAGTGGCAGTTCCAGTCGCTTATTCTCATTGAGGATTGCGCCTCCGTCGTCGTTGTTGCTTTTTTCTTTTTTTTCACTTTGCTCTCTCTCTCTCTCTCTTTCGTTTACTCTCTCGTTCTCCCTATATTGGAGCAGAGAGATATATTGTATTCTCTTCTCCTTCAGTTACAATTAACGCCAATCGTCGGACGCTATTCGCGTCGAACGACACGTTCGCATCACGCGCCGTTATATTTATTTATTTTATCTTGTTTTTCTCTTTAACTATATTTTAACGCTGTCTCGTTTAACAATAATTACGGTTAATTATTTAAAGAATACTTTTATTCAAATTCATTTTCGTTTTCTAGGTTATGGAATCAAATAAAAAATGTGTGTATGTGCGCGAGAGAGAAATTTCGATGCTTGCACAAACTCGATTGGCTTTCTTCGATCTGTAAATTGGTTAAAACGGAGCGAGAAATTTTATTAGCGTTTTCGATAAAAAATTCAAAATTCTTAATTCTTATGCAAAACACTCGGTATTCAGAGATAACCTTTGCTACTGATACAATTCATCGTGCTCCGTTTTGCTTTTTTCTGCTCGTGGTGGAGTTTTAGGTTAGGAAACGTGCTACTTTATCTTTCTCTTTAAATTGGTTAATAAGTCACTCTTGTATCATTAATACGCACAACATTAAAAAAAAGATACAGAACTTCACTCATTACGTATTTTCTCACACTTTCGTTAGCTCCGAATTGAAAAGTTTTTATTTCTCGCAACGTACGATTACACTGTACTCACTCGATATTTATTTATTTTTTTTTAAAGGTTATATCAACGTTTTAAAATTTTGCGAGTGCGAACAATTAAACATGAGTAAAAATATGTAAAGGGCAAAACCCAGTGCTTTCCTAGAAAAAAAATTTGAGTTACGCGATGAAAGAAAAAAAAGAAAAAAACACACGATCAAGCAAGAAAACACGAGGACGCGCTGAGGGTAAGCGGACTACTGACTTTGCGAATACATATCTCGATAGCCTCGAAGTTTAGGCCACTTGGAGCGCAGCAGACACCGCGTGAGTGCAAGTGAGATCGACGACGTTTACAGACGTCACGCGACACCACTCTCCAGCGCCACCGAGCTCGAGCTACTCTCTCTTATTCTTTCTCTCGCTAACCCATGCGTTGGAAAGAAAGAGAGAGAATCGCTCGCAGCCCAGCTATACATGTACGTGTGTACGCGTCTTCTGCTTGGCCTCGCGACCTTTTGCCAGTCAAGCTTGCTAGAGGGAGTTCGTGAAAGATAGGGTATCTGTAAGCAGAGTTATGTCATTTTGATTACTGGCTGCCGATTGGTCCAATCGATTCGCGAATTTAGAATCGAACCGTTCAAATATCTTTTGCAAGATAAAATGAACCTACTTTTTAGCCATTTAAAATTAAATTATATTTGGATTAATTTTTTTATGGACTATTAATTTAATTGAATATTTGATTTCGTTTAAATAAAATTACTATTTTATTTAAAATAAAAAATTACTTATAATTTTAAAATTTTAAGCGATTTGGGATTTTATTACATAATTTTTACATTTCTCGAGATTATTTATTTTTACTTACTACACAACATTGGTGCTGTGCATTATATATGATAATAACACGATGACATTATGTCTGAATATACATTGATACATATGAATATACATTGATCTTAAAAATAAAAATTTATAATGATGGGGAAATAATTTAGTTTCAGTGCTATTATTTAGACACCTTGCAAAATTGCATTCTATATATTTTTTGAGATTTCGTTGATAAATCTAAGATAACAATATTCAAGTTTTGTATGATAGAAAAAGAGAATAACGTTCATTTTTTAAATCATGGCGGCGACTTGCCGATTCTTTCCACGAAGGTATTCCGAAACAACGAGGAAAGCAAAGTAAGTTGAATTTATTTCACTTTGAATGCTTTAAATGTGACACTTCTAAGATATATTTATAATAAGATTTATTTACAGTGTACTGTTAGTCGTAAAATATAAATAATATTGAACTGGATACACAAAATTGTATCTTTTGTTACATATTTACTGTGATAACATTTTTTTAAAGCGTCTAATTTTTTAAGTCTATTATTTACGGTTATTGCAAGGCTTATAAAATAAATAAAATAATGCTTTACTTTTTATGAAATAAAATGTTGCAATACTGAAATTATAAAAAAAATGTCAATCATTTTATACGGAAAATAATTCAGTGTTGCGAGCATAAAATCTATTTAAATCTCAATGTAAAAGAGTTAATCCAAAATGAGAATGAAATCACGAGATACAGCCCTTATACGCTAACTGAGTATTCACGCTACTTGAGATTCCCTTGCGATCAATTCAGCTTAATAAATTTATTCCATTCATAAATAAGCAGCCATTCTAAATCTTAGCATCCTAATTAAAGCTCTGATCTCAATGAATGACAATCGAAGCATTTTTTTTAAGCTAAAGTGTAAATAAAGCGCCAAAGTGAGTGAGAACGAGAATACATGTATTAGAATAGTAAAAGCACACAGTGCAGTGTGCATGCCGTAACTCAACCTAACCTAGCCCTGGCCCCAATGTCTGGCGCACATATATATCTACATGTATATATCTACATGTATTGGATTCCCCTACTTTTTAGCTTTCGTTGCAAAGCTAGAAAAAGAAGAGTAAAAGCAAAAGAGAAAATCGTTTAAGTAAGGCTCAACAGAACATTGTTTTAACCCGCCGATGATATTTTTTAAACTTAAAGTTTATAAAAAAGAAAGCTGAGTTTATCGTTCAATTCGTCGCGTAGACGGCGTTCAATCGTTTTTTCGTTTGTTTCGATTACATAGTGCATTTAAAATTGTTTTAAGTATTCAAATTTTATGCTTATATTTACACTAAGTAAAATTAATGAATTTATTTTTAAATTTAAACATTTTTTTAAATTTGTAAAAAATTTCTTTTCTTTATTTTAAGAACAGTTGAATATGGAGTCGAGTTTCTCATTACCTACACTACAAATATTAAGATTTTTTAGTATTGCACAATACTAGCTGTTTCTTTTTTATAGCAAGTAAAACTCTCAAGGTTTTAATTTTTAAGAAATAAGAACACTTTTTTGTATTAATATTACGCTTAGAATAAAACTAAAATTCTAAAATTTCTTTCTTTTTTTTTTTTTTTTGTTTAACATATAACAATAAGATAGTTTTATTTTTAGAATTTCATTCAAATTATATAAAAATTAAATCCTAAAATTTACAAATAATTAATCTTAAAGGTAAAATATTTAAATTTTTTAATATTATTTAATAGACAACATTTTCAAAATTATGTACGCAAAAGTGTTCAAAATTATTCAATGAAAAAATTATATTGGCGCTGTTAACGCTCATATTCTACTAAAATCGAATACTAAGTAATAAAAAATCAATTATTAAATATCTAATAATACACGTTTTAATTAAACATCGTTAAAAAGTTTAAATGAATTCCACAATCTATACTTACTGTTATTGAAATTCGCAATTTAATATCAACATAAATTGTTTTCGGTTTAATTAGAACAATAAATAAAAGAAACTATTTATATTTTTTCTTGTAAAAATAATAAGAAATTGAATTTTAATTAATACTAAAAATGAATTAAATAATAAAAAAAAAAAAGGTTTAAATAAAACATTTATTGTTGATTACTCACGTTATCTATTTATATTAATAACACAAAAAATCAAACTAAACTTGGAAAATAGCTTGAAATTTTAAAAAATAAACGTTAATTTAAAAGTATTTTTATTGTTTTAAATTTTTGACAAGAAAAAGATCTTATCGTTCGGCTACATTTCTTAAAAATGTTTAAAAGTTAAATAAAATAATTTAAATAGTATAACTGTGTAAAATTTATTAGTAACTTTTTTAAATTATTTTATTTTATTTTTTATTTTCAAATAAGACATTTTTATAATAGTGTGTAACTTAATTTTATGCTAAAAAAAGCCTGTTCTTATTCATTAATGAACTCGCTTTTTTTTGTTTAAATACTAAATTTTGAATTGAGGAAAAAAGAAAATAAAAAATCTAACAGAATTTTCACCAGCATGGAAGCACCTTACTATTTTCTTATCTACGAAATTTCGCGGAGCGGAAAGTCCACTTTTTTAGTATAAACATAATTTATCTCTCCGTTCGAGGGTATAATATATTTTTATTTCACATAGAAGCTAAATGTCAGTGCATCCGAGTAATTAACTCATTAAAAGAGAAGATTTATAGTATTTTGAACATAAAAAATTTAATGCTTATTGTTTTTGTTTATAGCTTGTGATTTTTGGTACTTGAAGTAACATTCAAAATAAACGTCTGTTAGTGAAAACTTATGTATATGCAATACGACAGTTCACTTAGAATATTAAAATTTAATTATTAATGTTATTATTTACCTTTTCATTTGACTAAGAACGTTGTAAATATATAAATTATTTATATTATATGATAAAACTTTTAATTTAAAACAGTTTATTACAAGTAAAGTATACCTAATTATTTTATATTTATAATGTTAAATAAATTATAATGAATTTCGTTTACGTAAAATTCATGAAATTTTCTTCAGTTACTGGAACGTAATAATTTTATACACGGCCAATATAAATGTTAAGTTTTTAAGATAATCCTTTAAATGTTTAAATTTAAAAATCAAGTAATTTAGTAAGATTTATAATGATAAGTTTAAAATTATATAATATTATATTATATTAGAAGACGTATATATGACCTATATGTCTTCTAATAAAACTTCAAATTCCATTTCGTTGTAATTTCACATTATATTTTTTAGTAATTTATCATAAAGTGTGATGAATAATTGAATGTGGATACACAAGATACTAAATTTCTATACTATTGTGAATGTATTTTAAAAATGAAGACTGTTTATTCATCACATTTTATTATTTGTTTAACATTAGTTAGAAATACATTTTTTCCATTACACTATTAAAAGTTTAGCATAATAGAAAAGAAAATCCCGTTTTCAATATTCTTAATTAACGTTTCTATTGTTCTAAAAAAAAATAAAAAAAAAAAAAAAAAGTAGATTTAATAGAGAGTAATTAATCGGATTTTCGATTCATTTGTTCCATTAAAAGTAAAAAAATGTGAATAAATTGAAAAAAATTTTTCACGGCGCATAATTAAAATTACGTTTATGCATATTGCGCAACCTCTATTAAAAAAAAAAAAAAAAGCTTCAAAAACAAAAATCCTCGAACTAACAAATTTCACTTCGTCGTTACGAATTTTTATAAAAGTTTCCGCATGAAATGTTGAATGGTAAATGCAAATAAATGTGTCAACAGCAGTCCAAAGTTTCCAAAATACATATTTTTAGTTTTAGGTAAATTAATACAACGTCCGTTTAAAATTTTATTAAAAAATATAAAAAACATTTTTTATAACGAATAACTTTATGAAGTGTACGTTATTAGTAAGTGTATCAATATTAAATAATCATTATTGAAAAGTGTACTAATAAAGTAATAAATAATGTCAATATAATATCGAAATGTATATTTTATCAGATTTTTTAATAACTGTTGAGAGTGAAAGGGGTCTTAGTAATAATTTTAACAATTTAAGAACCTTTTGGTAGTAATTATTATTATTATTATTTTCACTCTTATGTCACTCGCCAACTTAATATTGAGTGACTAGTTTCTGTCGTTTGTTTAATTGTCTTTTTTTTTTTTTTGATTGTAGCAAAGTGTAGAAATTTAAGTGCAACAAGTTTTGACTATGTTTGTATTGTGTTATTCTCGTGGCAGTCAAAAATGAAAATTTGTGTGTTCGTCGCGGATGAATCTAAATGCCAAGAGTGTGAGAATGTATCTCCACGAGTGTATAAATGTCACTTCGACTGTCTGAATGTATCTCTACGAGTTTATGAATGTATCTCCTCGAGTGTATGAATATATCTGTCTTGTTGTTCGAATTTAAATCTACTCATTAGCTCGGTTTTGCAAAGGGAAGGGTGTGTAGGTGTGGCAACAGAAGGTAAAAATCTTATTGGTTGCCTTCTTGATGCATTTATGTATGAGAGATGTGCTCGTAGCTAAGGTGGACATCTGAGCGTGATGTGTTTTTGAGAAGTTTCGAACAGTTAGAATAGAGGTAATGTCATAAAAAAAGGTTAAGCGATTGGACTGCAGATGTGTTTTTACGTGTCTAATTGCTTTTAGGAAAAGATAAACGTCTTTACGGATGTCTTTGTCCTTGCACGTCTATATAAAATCTGTTTTGTCTTATTTAACGAAGCTGTTGTGCATATGTATTTGTTGTGGTCTTATAATTTGAAGCTGTAAAAAGTAAATGCGTTCTCAGTCACGTACGTGTTGAAAGTACAATAGTATAATTCCTATAACAGAACGTCTTTTGTGATTTACTATAAATTTCAATTTCTACATGTGTGTTTACGCCGTAACAATAACTTTGACATGAAACATATAAAAATAAAAATGCATAATAAATATAAATATATTTTTTGTTAAAATTAAACAAAAAATATTATTCCTATAATATTTGTAAAATCTTATTAGAATATCATTCAATAGTTTTATTTGGCTAGCAAATCGATTTAATTTATTACGACGATAACAGTAAATAACTGAAAACGAACTCGAGCAAATTTATCACCGCCGAAAAAAAAAAATTTTTTTTTTTTTTTTTTATTTCTTCTTTTCACTTTTTCGTCATTTCCTTTGAGGATTGTAAAATTGCTTGGAAGCTAATCAATCTTTTAAACAAGAATCAAGCAAAACAACGCTGATTTTTCATGGCGACTAGGGGAACGTTTTAATTCTTAAACACCGCTAATAAATTTGTGTGCCGAAAGATTAGCGATTCATTAATTTTTATTCGTTTGACCTAATTATGTGGAATATCCTTTTATGCGAATAATTTTCTTTTTATCTTATTGAAAAATTTACGTTAATTTTATTAGTTACATGAACTTTTATTTATTTTTTTTTTCATCTCTTTATTTGAAATTACAAATGAATTTAAAACTTCCTTAAAAATAACATCCTCTTCTCAAATTTTTTGACATTTTTTGAGATTTGATATTAAAAATTTTTACTGTAACTTAATAATCATTGTTTAAAAGAATGATCAGTTACTCGTATGTAACTTGACAGTTAATAAAATAAGTTTAAATAAATTAAAGGAAACAATTGTTTACACATATTATTTAAAATATCTATACAACATCCAAATTAAATATTTAAATACTATACTCGTACTTTAACATTGATTTTTTCCGCCAAGTCATTCAGAACGTTCAACATCAATTACATCTGGCAAAAAAAGGAGTCCATCGCTCTTTAAACATTTTTTTATAAACACGCAACCACTATACATGCAAAATGTTTAACCACATAATAAGTACTCGGTAATTGGCGACTTTTCAGCAAAGTAGTTCAAACAGAATAAATTTCTCTCCATTAAACAATACGCGCTTTTCAAAGCCGCGATTAACACGCTCGTGTTATTTTTTTTTTTCTCCCACAATAAATTGATTCTTACTTCATACGTTGCTGTTTCATTTACCAAGCATATGTATATATGTTTCGGCAATTTTATACGCGCGACGAAAGCAAAAAAAAAAAAAAATAGTCGCAATATCTATACCGATCTTTAATATCTCGATACTTTCTTTTTTCGATCTCGCATAGATACGCCAAAGAAAAGGAGGAACAATCAAAAGCTCTCGAGGAGAGGAGCAAAAGCCTCCGAGGAAAAATCGAATACTCCTGTATGTGTAGGTTCCATATAGATCAGGGCCTATAAAGAGAGATACTTTTCTCTCTCTCTCTCTCTCTCTTCGTATAAAGGACATAGAGGCCTAAAGAAGAACGGGAGAAAGCGAGAGAGAGAGAGAGAGAGAGAGAAAGCGCAAGTCACGCGAACTTTGTTGTGCTTTTTTCTCTCTTTCTCTCTTTATACGGCAAAAGCTCACAAGATGCGTTACACACATGTGCCCTCGTGTCTACGTCATCGAAGCTCTCACAGATATATGTACATGTACATATACAATAAACTCGAGAGGGAAAGAAAGTGGAAAACAGAGTAGCGGCTAAATTTTCATATTTCGGTGAAATTTTTGTACTCTCGTATGTACGAATACGTGTATATGCAGCGCGAAGACGAAACATTTATATATTTGCATGTATACGTTTCTCTGCAACCTTGGCATTATTCCTTCGATCCTTCGCTCGTAATTTATGTGGATCGCGTTTTACTTGCGCGTACGTATGTATGTATGTATACGCGCGTATAGCTATCGTTAAGATCGATCCTAAGTGAATGTGTATATATATATATATATATATATATATACATATATACGTATAGAATGCACAAAGGAACCTATTCCAGGGCAGATTTCCAGGTAGGCCGTTATTATATGTATATGTATATAACAAGATTGGATTCGGAGAAGCTTGGTTTAATTTACGCACTACTGTGTGACGTAACGCGTGATGTGCATATACACGTGCGTTCGTTATAACGTCGTTTTATCTTGATGGATGTGTGAGTTGTGCGCCCATGCGTGTACGTGTATGATTTTGAGTTATAATGGGCTTTGTTGAAACGTTAATTGGATTATTGATTTTTGAAACGATGGTTGCCGGAGCGTTTAGCAATTCAAGCTTTGATTAATTACGTTTATATATGTACGAACGTTGCTTCTTTTTTTTTATAAAGCTAGATTTGCTTATACCAAGTAGTGCACCGAAAGAGCTTTGATTGATATTAAGCGCAGTTGCTGAGAGAGGAAGGAAAATCGGATTTATTGTGCGATTAGTTACAACGGTAATTATAACAGTAAATGAATATTGATAAAAGCATTGAGTTAAATTATTAAGTATAGAATTTCGATTTATTAATTATATAATTATTAAATTGCAAAGTATTGCAATATTGATTTGTATTTTCATTTCAAGATAGAATATATCGTTAATAACTTACGATTGCGGATTTATTTTGTTCTCATTTAATCATTTACGTATTGACTTTGAATAATATTAATACCAAATTTTGAGATTTGTATATATTTAGAAAATTTTTTTAATAATATACTAACGCGTATCTTGATGACATTCTAGATTCATTTTATGAATATTATGAATTATTTTCAATTCATTTTATGAATTATTTTCAGTATTAAGATAATATAAGTTATAAAATCAGAGTTATTTTTACTTGAAAAAATTAAAAAAACTTTTTTAATTAAAATTCATTAAAAAGCAAAATATTATGAATTATAAGAATTTTTAAAAAAAATAAACATTTAATTATTTATTTATTTATTTATTTATTTTTTTCGTTTTGAAAACAAATTAAATAATGCATTAACGACCCACGTATAATGCTTAAGTATTAATACGTTGCAATTGAAAATCTCATTTATCTTTTTTCGGTAACAAAGTATCATGGTAATTTAAAATGAATAAACTTTTTAGTTTACGTATAATTATTATTAATAAATTCATTTGTATAATATATATGTAAAACCTAAATTTTAATGCGCGTAAACTTTGTACACTCAGTCGATAATATTGTGAAATTTTTATGCTCATCAAATTTCACGTATGATCTGTAAGATGCCGCTAGTGGCGCGGCTTTTAAATTTTTAATTGAATAATTACATTGGCGCGCTTTTGTTTGTATCGATGATGCGTCAATCTATTTTTACACACGTACATGTCAGACTTGAAAAAAAAAAAAAAAAAAAGAATTAATAAAAAACAAAAACCACAATGTTTTTACGCCTTATCTTTGCTATCTTATTCAAATGAAGAATGGAATTTATCTTTTCGTATGGAATATTGTATCACGAGGAATACATTTTGTTTATTTTTCAACAATATCAATCAGACATTTTTCGCTTTCAGCATGAATTTGCTCGCTTTTTCAATCGAATTTCTTGAAAGGAGACGCAAAGAAAGTATAAATTTAGAATTGAGCGTAGGTAATCAATTGATTGATATACATTGACGGACAAAAATATATGAAATAAACGTTGGAGGTGCGGCAAAAAAAATTCGAGAAGATTCTCGGATTATTCTCGAACATTTTCGAAAACCTGATTTATGCGCGAATTTAAATTATTTGCGTATATTCGCGATCCAAATCTCATGAAATTTGTAACTTTTAAAGTTACCGGTCTGAAATATTTTATTTTCATCGCAAGACGCAAATGCAAATTTTAACTTTTGTCATGTGTTTACTGCAAAATTCTTTTACTGTAAAATCCTTTCTCGTTGTGAAGATAACATATAAAAATACATAAGCTTTTGTAATACTGCAATAGTAGTTGTTATTTTTAAAAATTCTTAACAAACATTTATTTTATATATTATTTTTTCATTACATTCTAAAATAACTGCAATGTTTTTATTCTTAAAAATGCATCATCTATTGCTATTTTAGAAAAATATATTTTTAAATTATGATTGGTTAACTGAAAAATGTAATTATAAATGAGTCAAAAATACGATATAAACATTATTTCGAATTCTAATTTTAATAAAATTAACTCAGCTTGAAGAAAATAGTATAAAATTAAAAAATGAATCACAAAACTTATTAAATTTTTTCTGATTTAAAATACTAGTATCATTTAATTAATCTATAGCATTAGATTACTATTTAAATGAAATACAATAATAAAATTAATTGAAAAATTATTTTTTTTTTTTTTTTTATAAATAAAATAACTTTTGAACAAACGGAATTTTATTGCGCAAATAAAATTCAGATAAAATTCTGTCGGCACAAGAAATGTACCTTTGCCATGAATTCCCATTTATTAACACATTTGCGACGGGGCGTGAAAAAATGATATTTTTAAAGAATAGTTAAACGATAACTTAAATGACGACATAAAGCGTCATCCGTACCCAAGTGAAAATCTTAATTAAGATAGAAACTTGATGACACTATAACGAAACAGTGACAGCATACCATCTTTTGACCCAAAAAGTTCATAAGGAATATTTGCACATAAATTTAAATGACTAGTCGTGTCAATGATCGCGCAAGTTTATATTTGGATGTTTAGTCGCTATAATATAATGAAAATGATTTTATAATTACATCGATTATCTGCTCTGATGAATTATAGTTACAGCGGTTTTCATATGACACTATTTAATAGTATATTTATTAAAGTTTCAATATTTACGCTATTGATTCAAACATTAAATTACTTTGTTTTTATATTTGTTTTTATTTGAGCGAGAAAAAAAATTAAACCATATTGTCCTCATTAAAAAATCTTAGAATTCATAATTTATATTTTTAACAATTATTGTTGAAACAATAAGCTATTTACAATAAATATTTTAAAAAATTTATACCTTTCCTTGACGCGTTAAAGAATAGAAATAAAAAAAAAAAAATTTTTGTTAGCACTTGATATAATTCTTACCTAGTTTAGAAAATTCTTGAAAAATTTAGAATTTTCAAAAGAGGTTCAGAAAATTATAAAAATGAAAATTTGAAAATATACTTAAGAAAATGTTTTTAAATAAACTTAATTTAACAACGGTCTATGATCATAATTAAATTTATTTTAGTAATTTAATATTATGTCACATATGTATATACGTATATTATACGTAAACTTTTATTATTAATATTAAAAACCATAAATAAAATACAAAGCAATAAATAAGTGTAGTAATATTTTTTAACAAAACTAGTTGCAGCTAAATGTCTTTTAAAACATTAATCTATCAATTAATAGCAATAAATAATTTATTGTTATTTACAATCCTTTTATTAAAAGAAATTTTTTAAAACAAATATATTCTAACGTATTCGCCCATTCATTATATATTATAAAACAAGGACATATTATAATGCAAAAACGACAAGCGAGCGAGGAGAAACAAACACACATTGATAAAGCAAATCGTGACACCGCCCTAAAAGCTACCGAAACTAAACAAAAAAGAATGGATACGTCGTCCCATAGTGAGCGACGCCAGCCGACAACGAGTTTCCTTATAGAAACTTCTGCTATTGACACTGGTCGACCTTGAGGAGCGTTTTTTGGCGCACTTTTATATAATTTTCCGTGGCGCTTTTCTCATCGTCCCGTCATCTAACTTTGCTTTTCCAAATCAAGCGCTGCTGATTCACCTATCGAGCGACGCGCTGCCGATGTAAACATAGTTGGCTATGTCTAGCTCTCATTAAGATATTACGCGAGTTTATTACGTGCCTTCCATTAAAGGTTCACCCTCAGTTTTTGTTTACCGAATATTCCAGTAAGGGTTTTTTTTTTTTTTTTTTTTTTCATTACGTTGCGCAACATTTTTTCAGATAGATTTTTTATCGTATAGCAAGAGATTGAGAAATTTATCAATAAGTTATGATAAACATCTTATTTAAATTACACATCAATAAATAAATAAAGATTATTTTGAGCATTTAATTTGATGAAGAATATACAGCAATTTAATTTTATGCTAATTATACTAATCAGAAATTAAATATTTAATAAAGAAAATCAAAATTTTAATTTTTATACAATTAAAAATACCATTAAACGCAATAAAATATAATAAATTGTAGCTTGAAATGTATATTTCAATAGAAAAAATTCACATAAATTCTACTACGTATAATATTTCTCATTTATATTCTTTATGAAGACTTATAAATGCGATATACGTACAAAATACGTATTTGCAAAATAAAAGCTTGTTTAATCTAAGCAAGCAAAAAAAAATTTGGTTGTTTTTACAAAAAATAAATTCTAATATAAATATTAAATAAAATAAAATACATATTTATTTTTTAATTTTATAAATATTAGTGGTATTAAAAATAATAATAATAATATTAAAAAAATAAAATTTCATTATCAAGTTATTTATAAATAAAATAGAAATTTTCATTGAGTACTTATATTTTGCACTTCGGATTATCTATAATTTTCTTTATAAATCAATAAAGTCTATCGAGAACTTTAGCAATTTTCAAATTAAACTTTTTTCCATAACGTTAATTAATAAAATTAATAAATTATATAAATAAATAAAAGAAAAAAATTTTCGGAGCAAACGTTCGATAAATTTCTCGTCCAATTCCAGAGCTGTCTCGAAACGTTTAGAAAATAAAAGGTTAGCATATCTGTCTGAACATTTGTAATGCTTACAATAAATATTTGACTGTCAGAAATAAAACAAAAACGGAAGATAAAAAAAAAGCGTTTCGCTTCTTTTTTATTTTATTTCTTATCGTTATCTTTTATCGTAAAAAGTTTTTCGTCTCACTTTTTCAAAAAGTATATAAAATTCCACGAACTCTCCCGATCACTGTTACTAACCCGAGTACAAATAAACGTTGCTGCATCACCCCATCAATAATAAGTGCAAAACGAAACGTCGAGATAATTCGGGAAGGACCAAATGGCGCGCGTTCTTTTTGTCGAGTATACAGTATACACATAGCGAGAACCGCCGGCGACGTATAACTACGTAGAATTTACGTTGTGCGGTAGAGAGAAGAGCGCGGAAACCTCTCGAAACTGCGCTAAGGTATAAAGCCGGCCGGCGAGCTGCGCCGAGCAGTCAGTATCAAATCGAGCGTTCATACGATAACAAGTGAGTTTTAAGTGTTACTTAATGTGTATTACATTTATTCGTTAAATTGTTTAAACATTCGTAGGTGAATTTTTTCGTGTAACTGTTGTGCCTTGTATTTTTATTTACGTTAACGTACACTTATTGGAACGGAAGTGTTGATTTTCTTATATTCGTCGAGAAATTTCATATTATGCATGAACGTTCGTTAACGTTGAAGCTTGTTTTTAAATATTTTTAAACATTTTTTTTATAGAAGCTGTTTAATCATTGTTTAGAGGTTATTTGAAAAATAATATAATTTAAATTTGATTTTATAATTTTTTAGTAGCGTCGGATTTTTGAAAGTTAAAGTTATACGAATATAATACTTTTAAGCTACAAGTACAGAACAAATTATTAAAGCATAATTTGTAAAATTATTTATTTTAAATTAAGATAAATTTTTGTTTTAAATAGTTAGTAATTTTATATTTCAACGGTTGCGAGTATATGTAGTACGTTATAAAACGTTTCTCTATACCTACTTAGAGTATTTTTACTGTATTAAAAAGAAATCGACGAATGTTTAAACTCGTTTGGTTTTTTCGTAATCATTTTTGTTAATGAAACTTGAAAATTATTAGCCCCAATTTGCCGTTTAATAATTTAAAAAAAAATTTTAATATTTAAATTAAGCATTTTACTTATCTCTAATCTTATCTTCGCATTCACAAATTATTATTTTTTTTTTTAACGAAAATATTTTGTATTGAACAGTCTTTAAAATGTTTGTAATTGTAAAATCTTCAATTATTAATATTAAAATTTACCTAATTTTGAATAAACTGTCAATTCTTATACTAAACATGTGATTTTTTTTACAGGTGATTTTATAAAAAAAAAAAAAAAAAAACAAACAAAATGGCATTGATTCCAACAATGTTCCATGGCTGGTGGGACGACTTTGACAGACCAAGCCGTCTGTTGGACCAACACTTCGGTATGGGTCTCACCCGGGACGATTTGCGGAACACCTTAGCTGTACCATCGTTCCGTAATTATCTACGCCCATGGCGTAACATTCTCGAACAAACGGGGGGCGTATCAAAAATTCAGTCCGACAAAGACAAGTTCCAAGTGAGCATCGACGTGCAACAATTCGCCCCGAACGAGATAGTCGTAAAAACTGTCGACAACACCATAATCGTCGAGGCTAAGCACGAAGAGAAAAAGGACGAACACGGTTATATCTCACGGCAATTCATGCGCCGTTACGCCCTTCCCGAAGGTCATGACATCGGCAATGTACAATCAACCTTATCTTCTGACGGTGTTTTGATCATCACTGCGCCGACATTAGCGCTGCCTGCAGCTGGGGAAAAGATCGTCCCCATTAAACAAACCGCAGCGCCGGCTATTGTTAAAAGCACTTAAATAAGCTCTTTTCAATTTTTTTTTCAACTTTTTTTTTTGTAACTGCGCAGATCTAGTACTACTCGATATTTTGTCATTTGGATGGTGCTGTTGTGATTGTATGTTTGATGCAGCGATGTATGTGTATCCTTCTGAATTTAATTAAATTCTGTATTGTTTTTTTTTAATTCGAAATTTTTTTTTATGCATAAATTAAGTTCTCTCAACTGCAAGCATAATGTTTGTTCTTTTTCAGTTGGAGATATCAATTATTATTAACAAAGCACTGAAAATAATTATTAACAA
This sequence comes from Chalcis sispes, assembly GCA_949987625.1. Lineage (NCBI taxonomy): Eukaryota > Metazoa > Arthropoda > Insecta > Hymenoptera > Chalcididae > Chalcis > Chalcis sispes. The sequence continues at coordinate 9,133,884 of OX465094.1, read as the reverse complement.
GTTATTTTTAGATTTTTGAATATTAAATTTAGAAGGATGTATGTGTGCATTTTTGGTGTTCGATTTTTCGTAGGTGAGAACATTGTACTTTGTGCATTTGTGTCGAAGTGTGAAGTACTTTGTGAACGTTTTCAAATTTTTAGTTTTTAATGTGTGCAAAGTAAACTCATTAAGAATGGATGTGTGTATACTGCTATGAATGTAAATGAATGCAAAGCGTTCAAATTTCTGCCAGTTTATAATTGTAAACATACACGCAAATCAACAACTTGTCAGACTGTTAAACAATAATTTTTATATCTGAAATAATGTTAAATATCGCTTAAAAAAAAAAAATATTCATACCGTTTGTGATAACTTTGATATTTATTGTAATACATCGAAATGGCACAAATTGAGAACATACGAACATCATTCAGCGGTTTTTTCCTCTTGTTTTTTCTTTTTTAATAAAGTGTACTTGTTTAGATTTATTTAAGTAGTCATTAAGCTAAATATGTCATTGTTTAATATTTTCATCTTTTTTCATTTAAATAAATGTTAAAATTAATTTTAAAAATGTAGAATTTATTTTTATACCTATCATATTTATAAAATATTTTTGCCCATAAAAATTCGTTTAATTTGTTCGACATTTTTCTTTAAAATAGCAAATTTAAATGCTCGAAATCGTCTAATTGTTTACTCACCGGTAGCCGATTGTATAATTTAAATGCCGTCAAGCAACTGACGTCATTTTAAAAGAAAAATATTTTCTCTTTAAATAAAAATCTTAATTTAAAAATAAATACAAATAAAAGATATATAAAGATCACAAATCGTAAAGAATAATACGGTATTTGGTTCGATTTTGTTATTCCTTACTCATCTACACATATCTAAAATAATCTTTTGAACGACGCATGTTTTACATAATCGCAAGCCAAATAACGTTACAGAAAATTTTATTATTCGCAAATTGGTTAATCCATGTAATGAATCGCCATTTCGAGATCGTTTCTAATTTTGGTTTAAGAGCACCCTAGAATTACTTGGGCGCTTGGCCAGTTACGCCGCTTCACTATCCCCGGATGCGGTCAACGACACTTGGATCTTCATACGCTGTTGCATTAGCTTCGTTGCACTTTCTTTGACGGGTGTGTAGTAGGAAGAGGAAGAGGACCTAATTTGGAGCGCTTGAAACATGAGAAATTGCGGAACTTCCGATAGTTTACAAAATTTTTGAATTAGTTTTTTTTATACAAAACGACCATTTTCATTTATATTTATTAGAGGTTTTAATCCTACGACATAAATTTATTTAATGCTAGCAATCATATTCGATTGAAACTTTACAATTAAAAAAAATAGACCTTCCATAATAATGGAAGAATACAATTGTTTTTAGCACAAAAAATTACCGATTAAAGTTATTATTGTAGTGTTTTCAAATTTCTTTAATTGTTTTCAAATTAATTTAATTCGTGGAAATTTTCAATGAGCGTGGGTGTTTGATTTCTATACTTACCAAAATAGACATAAGAGTGCGTAGCAGTGAAGAAAATGATCAGACAACATAACATGTGGATGAAAATGTTGCATGTCATCAACATTAGTTCGTAGCGCATTAAGTGATAGTATAATTCTTTTATGTTTCTTTGATGTAAAAACATATAATATAAATTTGGGTTCTAAAATGCATTTTAACTATTTAACTACTTTTTATTGAATTGGATTTTATAATTTATTAGACTTTGAAAGTATAACAAACTTTCTCCGCGTAAAAGCGAAGATGCACGCAGCGAGTATTTAAGGTTAGGCGTGAGAAAGACTACTACAGAAAAACTATACCTATCATTCTTCCCACTAAGTTTTTGTCTTTTTAAAATTAGGAGAGAAAGGAAAAGAGAAACGGAAGCAAAAGCAGCTGACAGAGACGAGGGTTGCAGCTATAATAAGAAATAAAGTGAGCGGTGTAAGTTTCAACGTAACTGCTCCCAGGCCGTTCAATTTCTTTCTACTTTCTTTATTTTATTTCGTCTGCAATTTAACGTCGATCCTGGTGAACGTCGTCACCAGAAACATGTGATAATTATATCACGTACACAACAGGTGGACCCGTGCGATTTACTTCTTTTTCAGACGCGTACCACGGGCATACAAGAAGTGATCTTCCCTGTAGTAACCTTGCTAGTTCAACAAAGCAATCGAAAGGTGACAGTATAGTCAAGTAGCACGAACACCGCAGTGTTAAGAGTGGCTGCTCACAAGCTGCGTTCAGAACAGCACGTAAAAGGCACAGAGAAATTGTGCGCATGTACTTAGGCGCAATCGACAATTATGCGGAAAACGATTTTTCGCTTCATAATTTTTATAATGTAAATCTTTGACAATAATTGTTCGACGATTTAATTGATCAAGCAATTAAAATTAAATAAATATCTCGATTTATCGGTATCGCGAGAAACGGGTGTCACTTCGCGAGCAACAGTGCGCCAAAGTAAAGAGGCTTTGGCAACAGCGCTTCATATCAATAATGTAAACGAGAGTTATTTACTCCGTTACAATTATGCTATTTTATTTTTTGAGAAATTATTTTGATGTAAAATTTATGGATTTTTATATTCCCCTATTTCTATACCAATGATTTTCATAATATATAGATTTAATTAAAAATTAAAATGTAATATTTACATTCTGTCTCATTAATCAAATTAAATTAATCACAGATTTCACTTGGTATTAGAATAAATACAATTAATTTCAAACTGTATTATCATTAAAATTAATCTTTATACAATAGCAGAATTAGATTTGCTTAGAAAATTATATTAATTTTTACATGCAGCAGGCATGAAATATTTTATGTACATATTTCTTAATGTTTTTACTTTCTAATCAGTGTTTTGTTTATAATTATTATACGCTCAAAATTTTTTGTAATTAAAAATAATTATAGTTTTAGTTTAATTAAAAATGCTTCGAAAAAGGAACATTAGTATGAAAATTCTAAAAGAATTTGATGCATTTCCTAAGATTCCAGAAGATTATAAAAAAACGTCAGCAGTTGGTGGGACATGTAAGTTATTAATTAAGTTTATTTAAATTTTTTAATTTAATTTTAATAGATTTAAGAGTGTTATCATTTGCATATGCAATAGGTCTATTTAATAATTTATTTTGCAAATTAGTTCTACATATAACAAGAAAATATATTTATATAAATTTATTTTGTTTTTAGTTTCATTGGTTGGTTTTTGTCTAATAATTTATCTCATCTATGCTGAAACAGCATATTTTTTAAATGGCCATTTACAATTTCAATTTGAACCAGATATTGGATACAATGACAATTTACAACTTAATATTGATATGACTGTAGCAATGCCTTGTAATCACATAGAAGCAGATGTCTATGATAGTACAAAACAAAATTTGATGGCAGATAATCAGTTAACTAAAGCAAATACATGGTGGGATTTAACTCCAGACCAACGTGCTCATTTTGAAGCATTAAAACACATGAATTCTTATCTCCGAGAAGAATATCATGCTCTACATGAATTACTGTGGCGATCTAATCAGCTAGCATTTTTTAACGCTATGCCAAAAAGGTAAAAGCATAAATTAATTGAAAATTTAAAATTTTAAATAATACTTAAGTTTATGTAACATAATATATAATTATTATTTTAGAACTTATACACCTAGTTATCCACCAAATGCTTGTCGAATTTATGGCACTATGATAATACATAAGATAGCAGGAAATTTTCATTTGACTGCTGGTAAAGGAATATTTCTTCCAGAAGGACATATTCATGCTTCTCTGCTTAGTGTTAGAGAATATAATTTTACACACAGAATTCATAAATTTTCATTTGGAAAACCTTCTCCAGGGATTATTCATCCATTAGAAGGAGATGAAAAAGTTACTTCTGATAGTACGTTAGAATATTATAAATGATATATTTATCAATTTTTTTATTTTTAGAGTTCATTTATTTTCTTTTTAGATATGATGCTGTATCAGTATTTTATTGATATTGTACCTACTGATATAAATATGTTACTGCGTAAATCAACAACTTACCAATATAGTGTAAAGGATTATGAAAGATCTGTTAATAATGTTAAAGAATCAACTAAGTTATATGGTATATTCTTTAAATATGATATAAGTGCATTAAGAATTAAAGTCACTCAAGATCGTGATTCAATTGGTCAATTTCTTGTTAAATTATGTGCAACTATTGGTTGTATTTTTGTCACGAATGGTAAGAAATTATACTTTTGCAATTGCAAAAGATGAATAAAAAAAAAGAATGTACAATTTAAAATTTTTTTAAATAGATATAAACATTTTTAAATGGTTATACATTTTTTTTGTCATAGGATTATTAAATATTTTTGTACAAAACTGCTGGTATATATTTTGCTGCAAGTTTTTACAAAATAATAGTGAAGAAAATTAAGGTAATTGCTATGGATAACACAGAAAAACATGTTTGAAAATCTATTGATTTAATAGATATATCGACGCCAAAAATATTGATAAAGTTGATATTATTTCTAAGCTGCAGTGAAACCAAAAAAAAACTATTTTAATACAGTATTTTTACTTCATTAGCATAAAAATCAAAGATCTAAACATTATTGCATTAATTTTAATTTATAATATTAACCAATTAATTTATTTTTTTGTCAGTTTTTAAAAACTTTTGTAAGCATGCATAAAAATGCAGTTTTATTTATATTTCAAAATGTACAAAGAGCAAGTAAAAAAATGTTGATAAATCTGAATGCTATAATAATTTTTATAAACGTGATAATTTTATAAAATTAAGTATACTATATTAAATTTTTCATAGTTTAATAATATATTAAGAATACAAAATTTTAAAAAAAATTTATTTTTGTGACATATATAATAAAATTATTATAAAATCAAACGATTTGTTTTTGTTTTGTATAAGTTTCTTATATTTTCGTATTATAATAAGTTTTAAAATTATGTTTTTTGTTTCAATTAAGATTATAAAATATTTTATATAAATTTCTCCTAATGTAGAAAAAATTAGGTATGTATAATTAGATGCACGATAAAGGTTTAAGATAAGAGGAATGTTTAATTAAATAGAAATATCAATTGTTTGTAACGTTTTACAGAAATTTCTATAGGCAAACAAATTTAATGTTTATAAGAGTATTTAATTAAATTATACAGATAGGTTCAACATAATGTGAAGTTTTGATCTCTCAGACCTTTCAGGATCGAAAATATTAATAAAAATAATTTTTTATTGTACTTATTATAAAAGTGCTAATGTATAAAATTTTACCGAATCAATATTCAGAAAAATTTTTATTTTTTATTTATATTCTATGTATTTTTTATAAAAATTTTTAAATACATTCAATCAATAAACTATTTATCTTTTTTTTGTCTCTTCTTGATTTACAGCATAAAATACAAATGTTTCAAATTAATCTTTTAATTTTATAAAGTATCCAATGATTTTAGAGCACTAAAAAGTAGGACGCGATATCTATCGTTTTAATATCGTATTTTCGGAATATATCAAAATTTGAATGTATTTAAAAATAGACGCTATATTTTTAGATAATTTATAATAATTTTTAAACTAGATCCATTACGAAGTATTAATTAATATATTTTTATGCTTATTTTAATCATATAAAGAAATTGATATTATTTTTCGCCCAATTATTTGACTCATCAAAGAAAATAGAGGCTTATAGAAGCAGAGATTTGTTGGCCGTTCAGGGGGTTGTGATGACCCCACCCTACGGCCACCAGCAAAAACTGCTGTGGAGCATATCGGCATAGTGCGCAGGCGCGATCCAGGAAGAAAAAGTTACACGAATCTGAAAGCATGTCATGCGCAGAACATCAAGTGTACATTGCGAAGCTTTATTCGAGAATCAGTAAAGTATAAATGTTTTTTAAGTTTAATCAAAATATTATTTATTAAAAATCGTGAAGATGCCGGCACAAGAAATTGCTATTGTGCAACCGCCGGCTTCGGAGCCTGAAGATACTGCACCTTCTTCACAACCAGTTGTAGGAATAATTTATCCTCCTCCGGAGGTTAGAAGTATCCTTTTTTTCTAATATTTATTTAATTCTTAAATAAAGTACAGTTATGAAAAAGCTTCTTATTTCTCAATGAATAATTTAAAATTTTCGTTATTGAAAAATTTTGTATGGTATTGATAATTTACATTTTTTTATGATTCGGCTAACTTAGGTTAATGTTTTCAAAATATTATGGCATTTATAAAGGTTTTTATATTTTGGCATTAATCAAGCAATACAATTAGAGTATTTAAAGAAAAGTAATAAAATACGTTTTAATTAAAAGCTATTTTATACCCAATAATGCAATATATTCACTACTATAAATCAGTAAAATCTGCATATTTAAGCATTAATTTTTAAAACTACAGATTTATTAAAAAATAAAAGATAATTTTTATTGCAGATAATGTTGTTTAGACCATTTATTAATTATATCATTAATTTAAAAAAATTTGTATTTTCCTCAAACAATGAATAGATATTGTTGACAAGACTGCAAGTTTTGTTGCCAGAAATGGCCCTGAATTTGAATCTAGAATTCGTCAGAATGAACTGGGAAATCCAAAGTTTAATTTTTTAAATGTGGGTGATCCATATCATTCATATTATCAACATAAAGTTAAAGAATTTAAAGAAGGAAAGGGTCATGAACCAACTGTGGGAGGACAAAAAGGGGTAAATCTAACTGCTCATCAGAAACAACAAGAAATTCTCAAACAAGTAGAACAACCATTTATTCCAAAAGATCCTCCATCTGAATTTGAATTTATTGCTGATCCTCCTTCAATTTCTGCTTTAGACTTGTAAGTTAACAGCTCAAATATAAATTTCAATTATCTTTATTGGCACATGTAATTTATTTTTAATTAAAATTTTAGGGATATAGTTAAATTAACAGCACAATTTGTTGCTCGTAATGGTCGACAATTTTTAACAAATTTGATGAACAGAGAGCAAAGAAATTTTCAGTTTGATTTTTTACGACCACAACATTCTTTGTTCCAATATTTCACAAAACTTTTAGAACAATATACAAAGGTTAGTTATTAATTAAAATTTATTTTCGTTATTACTTTTGAATTAATTTTATTTTAAATTTATGCAGGTTTTAATTCCGCCAAAAGATTTAATTCCAAAATTGAAAGATGAAGCATTTAATATGGATAAAATTCTTGAACAAGTTAAGTATCGAGCGGAATGGCTTAAGTATCAAGATGCACAAAAACGCAAAGAAGAAGAAGAATTAGAACGTGAAAGAGTGGCATATGCTCAAATTGATTGGCATGATTTTGTAGTAGTAGAAACTGTAGATTATCAACAATTTGAAGTTGGAAATTTTCCAGCTCCAACAACTCCTGATGAAGTTGGTGCTAGAGTTCTTATGCAGGTTTGTTGAATAAATTCTATAATTATATAAAAAAATCAAAATAAATTAGTACAGCAAAATAAATTTGTAAACTTATATTGTGAAAATATTAGGAACGTATTGAGGATGGCGAAGACGTTGAGATGCAAATTGAAAGCGATGGAGAAGATGAGATGTTGTCTCGTATTGAGGGTGAAAAGGATCGCGCAAAGGACAATAATCAAGTACAAGATATGGAAGAGGATTCAAGTGACGAGGAAGAGGTCACACCTCCTGGTGAATCTCAAAAGAAAGAGAAAGCGCGCGACAGTATACAGCCACCACCATTACCGCCTACTCCTGGAAATGTTGTTGTCAAAAAGGGTTACGATCCCAAACAACATGGTAAGTAATTAATAAAATATTGGTTAAGGGCAAAAGTCAGTTTTAAAGGTTATTGAACATAAATCAAAATTTTAATTTTTAATTATTTTTCATATTATAATATTTTATCCAATCCAATTTAGAATAATAATATAGTTTTACAGTTTGCAAAATGTAATCTTAAAATCAGTTATTAATTTATTATATCGAATTTAGAAATTCAATTATTTTATTTTTATCTTTTGCAGCTGCCAAAGTTTCAAGACCTACAGCGCCGGATGAATACCTTGTCTCTCCAATTACGGGTGAAAAAATACCCGCTAATAAAGTGCAAGAACACATGCGTATTGGATTATTGGATCCGCGATGGGTTGAAGAGCGTGACAAACACCTCGATAAACTTGCTCAGGAGACTGTATTTGCACCAGGAACTGCTATTGAGGCTAGTCTTAAACAGTTAGCTGAAAGGCGTACTGACATTTTCGGTGTTGGTGATGAAGAGACGGCTATTGGTAAAAAAATTGGTGAAGAAGATAAGAAGAAGGATGACAAAGTTACTTGGGATGGGCATACATCGAGCGTTGAAGCAGCTACGCGTGCTGCTAGAGCAAATATTACATTGGAAGAACAAATTCATCAAATTCACAAAGTACGATTAAAATTAAATTTGAAGGATTACAAAATATTGTATTTTGTTAATTTCAACATTAATAGTATTATTTATTTCATGTATGTGTAATATGTGCAACTAGTAAAAGTTCTGTCTTTTTTTTGTAGGTCAAAGGCTTATTACCCGATGAAGAAAAAGAAAAGATCGGGCCAAAACCTGCAAGTCGAGCGGCAGAATTGTCACATATGGCAGCTGTAGCTTCCAAACCTCAAGCTACATTAAAGGCTCCGCCAAAACCTATACCACAAGTACAGCCTGCTCAACCTCCACCACCACCACAAATAGCCATGCCAGCAATGGGCATACCTCAGCCGATGATGCCGCAGCCACCAATGATGATGATGGCGCCTATGCCTCCCATAAGACCTCCTCCTCCATTGTTAGGTATAATTTTTAATTAGCACGTTATTTTATTACGGTAATGTTGATTTATAAACATTAAATAAAAATTATTTTTTCAGCTTCAACAATGTCACCATTTATGCCCACACCAGCTCCAATGCAGCCTCCTATGCCACCTCAAGTAAATAGTTTTAAAATAATAATTTTGTTTATTAATAATATAATAAACAAAAAATAACTATAATTTTATTTTAGATTGGCATGAAACATCCGTCAGAAGGTACGGAAGATGAGCCACAAACAAAGAAATTACGTACAGAAGATTCTTTGATACCAGAACAACAATTCTTAGCTAGGAATAAGGTAAAACTTTGCTTATTTATTTTTATCAATTTATTTTTATTAATAAATACATATGAAACTATTAGTTAATAATTTACAATATTTATATTTTGTATTTTAGGGTCCAGTACAATTCAATATTGCAGTGCCTTTAATGACAGAAAAAGCGGAATGGAAATTGAATGGTCAAACGCTTAATATAACCTTACAAGCTACAGATTCAGTATCGGCAATGAAAGCACGTATTCATGAATTAACAGGCATGCCACCTGGTAAACAAAAATTACAATATGAGGTAAATAATAATAATTTTAATTTTTAATGCAAAAAAATATTATACAAAAACTAAAATTTATTTATACATTTTCAGGGAATGTTCTTTAAAGATAATAATACACTTGCATATTACAATTTGACGTCCGGAAATATCATTAATTTGTTACCGAAAGAAAGAGGTGGCAGAAAAAAATAAAATGTATAGCAATAAAGAATGAATCTGTTTAAATTTAGTGACCAAATTTTTCAATATTTCTTTTGATGATGTTATAATTAGCAGATCACTATTAATTTTTGTAAAAATTCATATTGCAGACTAGTGATATAATTTATCATGCAATTAATTTGTGTAAAAATAAGTATCTGTATGTAACAATAATTATTGAATTAAAGAAAAAAAAGTTTTTATTTAAAATAGATAAGATATTAGTTAAAAAATATTTTTTACAGTAGAGATTATTTACATTTAAAAATATCATTATTATGTCACTTTTTAGATTATTATCCTCTTAATTCTTTGTTCCAACACATATATTTTTTTATAACTATTATACAATAAATTTGATATTAAATTAAAATACAAGTAGAAATTTGTCAAATTTGCGTTTGTAAATAAACGTGCAAGTTAATTCATGTAAAAGCAATAATTGAAAACGATAAATTGATTTAAAATTAATGAAATTAAGATTTTTTTTTTTTTTTGAGTTAATAAATATTTCGTACAAAAGTCTTAAGTATTGTTTCTATTAATAGTTTAGTTAGATTTAAATATCATAATTTCTATTGTATTTAGATTCATTTATGCACTTTAGAAAATGTAACAGAATTTTTTACAGATGATGTTTTATCATGGAAAGAATAAACTGAACTACTACGTCTATTTTAGATGATGATGAATAATCGTAAATTTATACGGTGCTTTGTTATAATTAATTGTTATTTTTATAGTAAAAGTTGCTACGTTAACGTATATTGAATTTTCTTTATTTTGTCAATCAATCGCTAATGTATTTCGCTAAAAAATCTTTGAAATACGAATCTTTAATCGAGAAAATTTTTAAAAACATTCAATTTTAGCATTTTAAACGTTATTATTCTTATTTAAAACTAGACAATCATAAATTATTGACTAATATCGTTGGTATTTCTATAATAAGTTTAATTAATATAAAATAAAATGACGTTATAGTATTGTTTCATTATAGAATTTATTATTTATTTACATTTTTGGTATTCAAATTTGACATTTTATAAAAGATTTAGATTTAAAACAATTAAAATTTGATGCTAATTTAAAAAAATTTTCTTATTTTTTTTTTTAAATTTTAATTTTTTTTTATGTATTTTTTTATTATTTATAAAAGATTTTATGTAAAATGTCCTACTTATGCATCAAAATCATCGTTATATTTATTTAAAAAAATAGCGTTTCTTTACTCATCATCGTGATCGTCTACTTAAAATATATGCCAAATATCAGTAATCAGAAAATTTAATCATTATAAAATGTTCTGAGGATATCCGTTGCCGAGATAAATTTGTTCTAATGGTAAATCAGACTTATCCAAAGGTGCAATACGATCGTTACCATCGACGAACATTCTTGGTGGTTTTTTTTTCGCGTCCCACTCGACTACACCTATGACGGCGATCGTTTGACCGATTCTCAAATCCATATTGGAAATATCGACCGCAATTTGAGAGGAGATTTGTTACGTTCAGGTCTAAGACGCTTCTCTCCGTTCCATCTTGTTGCTCAAAATTCAGCTTTTGGCTGGATTGTTTTCGGTGCTTTGCAGATGGATGCGCTACGGCGGGCGGTTCAGCCCGCGTCTCATTCTTCATCGCAGATTTTGCATCGCACGTCCGTGCATGACTTGTATCAAACGATGCAGCGGTTCTGGCTGCTCGAAGAGGCACCAACTTCCTTTTCTAAATTGAAGCCCGAAGATGAGGCATGTGAGAAGGTTTTTAAAGAACATCGTCGTCGTAATGCACAGGGGCGGTACGAAGTGCGACTCCCGTTGAAGTTAGAGCCACCTTCCGTTGGAGCGGAAACTCGGCAAATGGCGCTCGGATCTCTTGCTTCTGTTCATCGTCGTTTTGCGCGTGACAGTGAGGTAGCTGCAGCTTATCGAGAGTTTATGGCAGAGTACGAGAAACTAGGGCATATGATACGGATTTCAGATTCCGAGATTCGACAGGGACGCGTGTGGTATTTGCCACATCATCCAGTAGTGCAGGAGTCAATGAATGCATGCAAACTCAGAATTGTCTTCGATGCTTCGCGTCGAACTCGTGAGGGACATTTTTTGAATAATTTTTTGTTTACAGGAGCCCCGTTGCAGAGTGATATTTCGCTAATTCTTCTTAATTGGCGCAAATACCTTTTCGCGTTTAAAGCAGATATTGTAAAGATGTTCCGGCAGATAGATGTGCAGCGAGAGGATCTGCAAAGCAATCGTGTGGGCACCTGATCCCGCGGAATCGGAGCTTGTTGACTATCTTCTGACTATTGTCACCTATGGTACTACCTGCGCTCCGTATTTATAGCTATTCATACGCCATTGCAGTTGGTGGAGGATGATGGTACGAGATTATCCCTGGGAGCTGAATGTCTCAAATACAAGACATACGTGGATGATACATTTTCTGACGTGGACGAGCTTTCTACAGGGTTACTATTCAAAAAAGAGTTGAGCTTACAGAGCTTTTAAGGACAGCGGGCATTGAGCTAGATAAGCGGGCTGTGAATCATCCAGATCTTCTTCCACCACAGGTTCAGCAGGGGTCAGCAAGTAATTTTCCACTAATTTTCATAGAGTAAATAAAGAGCTTCAGGTCATGTTTTATCGAGCCTCTGAATTCTATCACGAAGTTGCTTCGATTCTCGCTAATGACGGAACAGACTGGACTTTCATTCCCCCAAGCTCCCCACACTACGGTGGATTATGGGAAGCTGGAGTGAAGTCTGTAAAACACCACTTGAAAAGAGTTGTTGGAGAGCATACTCTCACTTTTGAAGAGCTCTCTACTGTTCTCGTTCAGATTGAAGCTTGCTTAAACTCGCGACCACTAGGGCCGTTGAGCTCTGATATCGATGATCTTCATGCGTTAACGCCCTCTCATTTCCTTCATAATGGTACTTCCGCATTGCTCCCAGACGCAGATCTTTCATCGGTGCCGCAAAATCGATTGGATCGCTTTCAATTGCTATAGCGTATTTGCAATCAATTTTGGAAGCGTTTGTCTTCAGAATATCTTCTTTATTTACAGGAACGAGAAAAATGGAGAAATCCCACAGAGAATTTTTGCTTAGGTAAGCTTGTTTTGGTTAGAGATGAACGCTATCCTCGGGCAAAGTGGCTGTTACGACGAATCATCGAAATACATCCCCAGGTCCAGATGGCCTCGTGCGAGTTGCAACGATAAAGACAGCCACGTCTTCGCTTCGGCGGCATATTGCACGCCTTTGCCCATTAAATCTTGAGGACACTGATCAGAAAACTTAATTCGGAAATGTAGGTCTCCAGTTCGTCCGTCGGACGAAGGCGGGCGTAATGTTCGGGTCATTTTTACACTTGTTATTAGTGTTGGTCAACTCTTGGTTTTTAATCGTCACCGCTGCGGTCCCGCGCCTCGCACGCCCTCATGTTTTTTCGCATGGCGCGAGCGGCGCGCGGGAAGAATTCCATCCACAAATTCAACAATGTCTTTACGAAGTTATATGAATTTATTAGAATTTATTTCAGTATATTAACAAAAAGTAATTCTTTGTATTTGTGAAATTGTTAAAATAACTATACAATATTTTGATTTAAAATATTTCTGACTTAAAAGCTTTTTGAAGAATATTACGAAAAGGTAATTGCAGTAATAGTTTAAGGATACATACCAAAAAGATACATTTAATATATGTAATTTAAAAATTATCTTCTACTCACACATTTGTGTCTCCATTTTGAATTGAATTAATAGTTTTATTTGTAGAAAAATCGTCAATTCCTTTAAAGATCATTTTATGTAAGATTTTTAATTTAAATCAAATGTAAATGCAATAATTACAAAAAAAAAAGTAACTTTTTTTTTTTAATTCTATAAAACTTTTAAGACTAGAGAAAATTTATAATTTAAAAGTTAGCCAATTATTATTTTAAATTTTTTATTATATTTACATATATGGTACATTAATAAAGTGAAAATTTAAAGTAAAAAAAAAAAATGTCAAATGTATACATAATTTTTATTTAAAAACTTTAAACAATAAGACTAAAAAAAGAGCAACAAACATATAATGATAAAATAAATAAATTACATAGAAATGTAAAATAAAAATTTGAAGCTTGGCTTAACGATTGAAGTATTAATTTGAAAGGAAATTTGAAAGATTGATGTATACTAATAAAGTTTGTAAACTCAGAAACACGCTATTATTGACGACATTGATTTTGTTTGGAAATTGGTTGTTATTATTGACTTTAAAATTTTAGATGGATTATCAAAGCATCACGAAGTAAATTTCATTGAATGTTATTTATTTTATATTTAATCTCAACTGAAAATGATGCAGAACCAATTGCGTAAACGATTAACATTTGTAATTGAATATGAAAAACAAAAGCATTCGATGCTATAAAATACTTATCGATGAAAATCACGCGAAAACGAAGCATAATAAAAACGGGAAGGTTTATAAATATACTGACCAGCAATGTTTTATTACGGAATTGTTGAAATAAAAAGTAAACGATTTTTTGCGATAAAATTTATTGTGATAAAATTAATTATTTAATTCAGCTTGGACGAATTTTCCCAGTGGCCAAACAAAAATTGTCTTGAAAATATAATCACACGATTTACGATGTATATAAGAATATTAGGTAAATAGTATGGCATCGTTATAAAACTTGATATTTTTTATAACTTTAGAAATAAATCATTGTTTTAATCTAAATATCTATTATTTTGATATCATTATCTACGGTTAATTTTATCTTATCTTCATTATGCGTTGATGCATTCGTCTTACCATGTTCGTCTTTTTCTACGTAAAATAACAAACATACCCTTCAATATTTTCCAGTAGAATCGGAAGTGTTGGTTCAGACAATTAATTTACTTATACAGTTTAACCTTAATATATAATCGGCATTTTGGTTATTATTTTTTTTTTAACAAGTTATATTTTATTGAATCTTGTTTCATTTTTGTATTGCGACATGAATCCAGCAATCGACAAACGCGTCACCCAAGCTTACCGACAGCGATAAAACCCGAAAGCCGCGACAAGGATCGTGTCCAAGTCTTTACCATTTCTCCAGTGGTCGGTATACGTCGTTCCGATTATAGTTGTCGTCGCGATCGTTCTCGTCGCGGGCACAAAATCATCGGCGTTCCGACGACGCGCGGGCGAGAGAGAGAGAGAGAGAGTGAGAGAGACGGAAATAGCTAAGCTCGCGATAACCCGTTCGTTCTCCATCTCTTTCTAACTTTCTCGTAGACTCCAGCTTTAGCGGGACACACACGCACGATTTCCAACGAGCGGCGACGGCGGCAGTCTCGTCGCGGCCGCTGGGCTCGGAACGATAGAACGGACGGTCCGCCGGAATATCGCGAGTTCGCCTCCACGAGGGGACAGTAGTAAGAAGCACGACATCGTGTGCGTGTCGTCATAATCCTTACTCGATCCGTGCTTTCCTCGAATAAGAGCGAGAGAGAAAGAGACGGATTTTCCAACGAGCGCGCCTTTTCGGAGGAGGAAACTCCTTTGGCGCGCGCGTTAACTGTTTGCCACCGTTCTCTCTCTCCCTCTCTCTCTCTCTCTCTCTATTTCTCACTCACTTTTTCCGCCTGTATTTAGTTGCAAGTGCCCCTCCTCCTCCCCGCGTGTGCGCGAGTGAGTGAGCTGTACAAAAGCCGAGGCTTTAAAAGTGTGCGCGTGTGTGAAGAAAAAAAATCCCGACGATTGTTGAAGAGCAAAAGAGGGAACGAGAGAGCAACAGGCATTGGTGAAAAAAGAAAAAAGAATCAGACAGCCGACCGGTCAAAATTTTTTTTCGAATTTATTGAAATAGAGGTACGTGTGTGCGTAGACTAGTATGTAGCGGCGAAAGCTTGCAAATAAATAGTAAAAAATAAAAGATTGAAACGTTTGCGGCTATTCGTTCGTTTTTTTTTTTTTTTTTTTTTTTGTTTTCGAAAAGCATCGCGAGCGAACGTATCTCTAAACGAAATTAATATGTAATTATTAGTACTCGTACAGAACGTTTTTGTTGGTTTGAAAATTCTTTCGTGGAGGAGATATAAGTGGCAAAGATTCATTGGTAAATCGAACTTTTTTCGGTAGATTTCTTTGGCGTGGCGTCTATATAAACAAAAATTTTGTGCCGTCGCTCGGATTTTCCAAGCAATGATATCAGCAGAAGCCGCGGCATGTAGGAGAAAACGAGAGAATTTGCAGTCATCGGTATATAGTAAGAACGATCATGAACGAGAGGAAAGAAGAGTGAGCGGAGGAAAAAGAGAGAGAGAGAGAGAGAGAGAGAGAGAGAGCGAAAAGAGAAGGAGAATTCAGTCACGCACACATGTGCGGTGATATGTCTCGACGTTCTTCGGTTCTTTTGCATTGGCTTTTCTGCTGCTTACTCCACTGACACACTAGTCGTGACTTTTCGAGGTTAACAATTCCAAGCGCGATCAGCCGTCGTCGATGTTTCGCGCGAACGTTTGCTGTGAAAGAGATGTCTGTTGTTCGTTGATAATAACTATGCTTTGATCGTTATTACTTGACTTTTCTTTGACTTTTTATTCATTTATTTATTTACTTTTTTTTTCATCTCACGAAGATTGCTGTGTGAAAAGGCACGATGAAGCGTTAATAATTTAACTGTAACTGAATATGGATTGTTAGTTTAAATTATTAAAGAAAGTTAATTTGAATTTCAATCAAAACAAATGTCAAATATGAATTTTAATCTACTAGTAGTTTTAACGATTTTTTTCTTATCTGCAGATAAATTCAACTATTAAATAAATTAATATTCAATTAAATATCATTATCGATAACGAAAATTTCTAAAATTTAATAAAAAAGAAGTCTCGAACGTTTTTAATAAAATCGACTATTTTTAGCGTATAAAATTGGTTTATTACGTAATCGTTAACACGTGCTCTTCCAATAAGTCTTAAAATTTTAATATTTCTATTTTTATTTTTAAACGATAATAATTTTTTTAATAAATATGTAAAATCAATAAGACGATGACAACTAGTAAGATTAAAAAGTTTCAATTATATTATAATTACAATCGCGTTATTTTTATTATTGAATATTAATCGATGGTAAAGATTTTATTACTTCGCGAATATTTTTATCGGAATAGTAGCCGAGTTCAAACGCTGTAAGATTTTACCATAATTATCTGTATTCGATAATAATTTTTTGTTTAAACAAATTATAATCGTAGATTATAGACTTATAATAATGATTAAAAGTTTCAAATAGCCCAACTTTTTTTTTTAAATTATTATAATTATAAATCTATACTTTTTTACTTACAAAATTATAATATATTATTTTATATACAATATAATTCTACTTTAAAATCAATAGGTTTTACAAAGTAATAATTAATAGAGTGACTATACTTACTAGCTTGTACGTATAGTAATTTTCAAGATCAAATTATTTTTTCTACATTAATATTTTATAAAACTATTGATGATTGTTGTATAACAATTAATGAATTTTTCAAAATTTTCAATATGAAAAAAAAGATTATTAAATTTTTATTGCGTAGAAATTAATTTCAATAAACGTTTTTTTATGTAATAATTAGCAATGATAAATGCACATAATATAATAAAAATTAAAAGTTTAGGAAAAATTAATTTTCTTAGTCTAAAAATAGAAAAAATATTATTTTCGTATTAATTTTGTTATTCAACGTTTCGACCCGACAGTCAGTTTATCGTTTCTTATTCTTTGTATTTTTTTCTTTATTATTATTTCCTCTTATTTTCAGTTCTGTTCCTTTTTGTTTTTCTTGGCTCGCGTGCTTCTTTGGCTTTTCTCTACATCACAAAGGAATCAAACTCAAATTAATACAAGATATTAAACAGTTACGATTCATATTATTCATCCACGCAGATTAATTGAAAGTTTACGAAGCTACGGGAAGATTAAAATATTTTTTTTTACGTATTCAGTTTGAAAAAGCTGCACTTTTCATAAAGAATTTTTTTATTTTATTATGCTTATTATATTTACAAAATTAAGCGAGATGAAACTCATTTTTAATAAATTAATTTTTAATAAGGTCCGAATGATTTAAAATTATTTAACAGTTTTAATAATACTAGAAAAACTTGGCAATGGTCTAGAAATCTATTTTTAAACTACTTTGAACAGAGGAAATGATTGACGCGAAATTAAAATTTCGTCTGTTTCTATTAGCTTAGCTTTTCTTAGCATTTGCTAATCATATTTAATAATAATGAATTTATTATTCGCTTTAAACATTTTTCTATGAAGTACTTTTGTGAAGAGAAATTATTATAGTTTAAATTATTATTTAAAGTTTTGATTATATAAAGAATAGTTATTATTTCTATGTCAAATTAAATAAAATTTGAGGGTGAAGTTGAACTTAATTAATTTTGAAGAATGAAAAATTTAATTTTATTATCACTAAGAATGCATTTGAATTTTATACTATAATTATAAATTAGGATTATTTTGAAATAAATTTTTACTTAAAATATCCTCTATTTTGGTGTACAAATTCTATTATTAATAATGTGTACATAAATAGTTTTGGAAACATGCATAAAATTCAAATACATATAAACAATTATACGTAAATAATAACAGTTTTTCATTATGTACTCCGAATTTAAATCGTAAACTTGTTGTTTATAATCTTAAATATCTATTAATGTGACTAATTGACCATAATCAAGAAAAAAAAAAAAAAAAAAAAATAATAATAAAGTAATTATTTATGCCATTGTTTATAATTTTAAAATGTGTTATTTGTAAAAAAAAAGAAAAAATTAAAATGCAAGACTAATATTTTACATTATAGACCAAAAAGTAGTAATATATGAAAAAGTATTTCTGATGATCTAAAAGTTATATTAATAAATGAAAATCAATAAAATTTTGTTTTTAAAAGTATAAAACATTTACCACTTTGAAGGATTCAGTTGATAAGTTTATAATTTTTCCTACAGTTATCGTAGAAGTTCGGGATGATCGGATCATAATGATGTTGATATATTTTCGTGTTACTATTGGTTGATTATACCAACCACATTTATATCTAAAATTGAAAACATTATATTTTTTTTTATTCTAATTCAGCCACTATCGGCCAAAAGTTTTCTTTTATTTTTAAACTTATAATTAAAATAACGTATTATTGTATGAAATTAAAACATACTAACGCTGCATCGAAGACACTGTTACTATTATCTATAATTAATTGTCCAATCAAGTTGCTAATAAATATATACATAAAAGTAGCGAAACTCACAGTTAAGTTACGAAAAAGCATATATATGCTAAAATATTGAAACGTCTGAAATTTTAGTTTTATTAGGGAATAATTATGGTAGTATTAGCCAAATTCATAATTGAATTATAAATTGTATTTATTCATCTCAATTATATTTTTACTACTTTACGTTTATTTTTATATTTAGTGGGATATCGTGATATTTCATATTCTTGTCGATTTTTTGAAAAAATTTACACCGATATTTTTCAATGTTATACCAATGATATTAAAATTTTAAATCTATTTCAGCGGAATAATAATTTAAAAAAAAATTCATAAAGTTGAAAACTGATTATACTCGTATATACCAAACTCTGAATCAATAATACAACTGTTGATATATTATACTTAATAATATAATATCATTAAACAAATGCATCGATATAGTTTATTGGTCAATCATGCAAACTTAATTAAAAAGTTAGTTTTAAAAAAATAGTATTAGGTTTTGTCATAAGTACACTCTGACAAAAAAGTATCCGGAAATTTGAAATAAAACGAAAAAAATATTAAACTTTTTCAATATTTATTGAATCTCCTTCAAAATATGCTCCATTTGAAGCGATACACATGTGCCAACGTTTTTTCCAATCATGGAAACATTTTTATAGGCGCTTTCAGGGATGGCCTTCAGCTCCTTCTGCGAATTTTCTTTTATGGCGTCTATGGAGTCGAATCTGGTTCCCCGGAGCGGTAATTTCAGTCTGGAGAAAAGAAAAAAGTCACACGGAGCTAGATCAGGCGAATAAGGTGGCTGGTCGATTGTATTTATCGAGTGTTTGGTCTTAAAATAGTTAATAATCGTGGCTCGATGAGATGGTGCGTTATCGTCATGCAAAATCCACGAATTGTTTTGCCACAAATCCGGCCGTTTACGGCAAATATTTTCACGCAAACGTCTCAAAACAGTTAAATAGAAGTCCTTATTGACCGTTTGACCTTGCGGAACGAATTCATGATGAACCACACCACGAATATCGAAGAAAACAATAAGCATCGTCTTGATTTTCGAACGACTTTTGCGAGGTTTTTTCGGTTTCGGCTCATTTTTTCCCACCCATTCCGATGATTGTTGGCTCGTTTGTGTGTCGTATTCATAGACCCATGTCTCGTCACCAGTTATGATCCGTCCCATGAACGTGGGATCAGAATTCGCACGATCCAGCATGTCTGCAGCTACCTGCATCCGGTACTGTTTTTGAAGAAAATTCAGCTCTAACGGAACGAGCCGAGCGGCGACGCGCTGCATGCCCAATTGGTTCACCAAAATCAAACGAGCGGTTTCACGAGAGATGTTGAGATCACGAGCTATCTCTCTAACACTGGCATGACGATTTTCGAGCACAATTTCCTTGATTTTTTCGACGTTATCGTTGGTTGAAGAGGTCGACGGTCGTCCTGAACGAGGCAAATCTTCGACGATCTCCCGACCGTTTTTAAAAGCTTTGTACCATTCGTACACTTGGGTTTTCGATAAAACAGAGTATCCATAAGCCTTTTCCAGCATTGGCAACGAGTCAGTACACGAAATTTCGTTTAAAACACAAAATTTGAGACAAACTCGTTGTTCAGTATTTTTTTCCATTGTAACATTCGCAGACTACCACTGAGGTCGACTGGTTTCAACAGCTGTCGTAAACAAACTAGTTGACAGACCGCATTCATGTTTGGCATAGTAATTACGGACAGTCCTACCAACATACAGAAACTTCAAATACTTAAAAATACTCAACGCGGGCAATTTAAATGAGAATTTCCGGATACTTTTTTGTCAGAGTGTACATCTTCATAACCACTTTTTACAATAAAGCAATTGTCAAATTGCTAGGAAATTAGTAGTATACATGTAAATAATAGGGATGAATATATAACAAATTAATATAGTTTTGTTATTTGATAGAAGCGAAATAAATGAATATATGGTACTTATAATAAAAATTTAACTTACGGTAACAAATAATAAACCAGATCCAAGTATGGAAAAGCCGAATAAAAATAAATATGATAAACTGAATGATTCTTCTATTAATTTTACAAGCCTGAAATTTATAATAAATGCAAGCAGTGATGATTATGTGAATCATTTTATTATATTTTTTTTAATTTTCTATACCATATTGCTTCATAGTGTAAGATGACAATTTTTTTTAATTTATCTTGAACGATTGTTAAGTTTTCCTTTTCAATGAAAGTTTTTTCATTATTATTGCAGCTTGATAATAATCGTAGACGATGGCTATAATAATAAAAATCTTGTTTTTAATAATGCAACAACATTATATATTTATTACCATTAGATGATGTTTTGAGAAGGCATTATTTTAGAAATTACTTATTCGAATTTTAAATTATTTTTTTAAAAATGTACTTGTATTTATGCTGCACAAATTTAAGATAAGAACGATAATGGATGACAAAATACCCTCGCTCTGAGAATACTTGTAAAAAATAAAGAGAAGAAAATACTTATTATAAACGTTATTCAACATTTACCACACGATTACAAATAGTCCACATGTTTGTTTCGCAGAAAGTAGAAAAATTGAATCAATTCCAACGATAAAAACGGCGGAGACAGCAAGAACAACTGCTACGTGTAAGCAGCACCAATAATAATAGTCAGTTTGATTAAAAAATATATAATTAAGAACAATAATCGAGTCGATACAATCGATCGGTCTGGATCCATTTGACAATGGAGATACTATATCCAATACCAGCGGTATGTACGGAATTCCAGATAATATTATCCATATTATTATCGTTAAAACTATACCAATAAAAGAATATTTTCGTTAAAACTTATTCCCGTATATGCGTTAAATTGGGTTTTTTTTTTTTTTTTTTTTTTTGGGTTTACTCGCGTGTCAACCCGAAGAACACAATACGATAAATTCTCCCCGCAAAAGCTTTGAATTCTAATTGTTCCCGTATATTTTGCATTTACGAAATTTATCGAATAATATGAATAATTTATTTTTAATTGCTGCGCAAATAAGAATACTTACTTATGAACAGAGAAATAAAAAATCGTCCATCTTCGCTGTGTCGCCTCAATATTTTGCGTTCCAAGTCGTCGGTAATTAATTGCCAATTTTCTGCCATTTGTATCAGCAAAATTTTAAACTAGTCAAACACAAGTACGTATATTAATAAATATTTATGAAAAGATTTTGTTCTAAATTAAATAATAATTCACCTGTTCGTTATTTAAAAACATGAGCGTAACTTTTATTGATAAATTCAACGTAAACATAAGAAAAATTATACTTGGTACTAGCTGTAAAAAATTTTCTCTTTTCATTTCCATTAACTTTAGTGCCTGTTGAAATAATATTTAAATATCGTAAACGACGATGCTTTTAATCGCGCACGAATGATTTATTTGCATTAAAATTTTTTATTCGTATATCTATCGATACCTAAGAATTTTTTTTATTTTTATTTAATGAAACGCTCGTCGTCACTTACCAATGGTACGTTTATCGTCATTGTGATTGCATACCAAACAAAGTGTGATACGTTTCTTCTTAAATAACTATGAAAAGGCCATACGCCTATTATTTTCATTAATAATTTGTTTCTTTTATAATAATGACTATCGAAAATTTCCATTTTTAGTTAATTTTTGAAAATAACCGATTTAAATTAAATATTGTGGAAAAGAGTTGATAATATAACAATATGGTAATGATCAAAATATTATTAAATGACTCTATTATTTTTAATAGTATTTAGTCACAGTAATTTGTTTGTAAAATAAATAGGATACTACTTAAAGAAAAATTATAAATGTCTAAGAAATTTCGCTAAAAAATAATTTAAACAATCAATATACTATACATATTAGTGCTAATTAATATTTTAACGATACGTTTAATAAATAATTATTAACAAATAATTAAAATTAAACATTTACGAGAATATGTCATTTTAAATTTATAATGAAAGACATTGAAAACTCGATTAAATTTTCACTCGAAAATATTAAAAATATAATAATTTTCTTTCATTTACTTACATTTTATCGCTAATGATCTTTGTTTTTTTTTTTTTTTTTATTAGTTGATACGAGTAAACATAATTAACATTAAAAAAAAAAAATTAAAAATATTATTTATATAGATTGTTGCTAAACATTGTTCACTATAAATAAGGTAATAATTTTCCTCAAAGCTTTCATTATTTTTACTTCACTTGATAAAAAAAAAAAAAAAAAAAAAAAAAAAAAAAAATGATCGTAATATAAATTTTAAAAAGTGTCGCAAAAAGAACGGCATAACGTATGGCACACCGTCCATTGCTTTATTTTTTAACCATATCAGAGCCAAAATAGAACTATATATAAAATTTTCACATGGATAATCCACAAGTGCAGAGAACACAAAACTGTGCAGTTGATCTTCCATTCATTTCTAAATGATATTCTAATAAAGAAACATATCATAATATAAATTTTATAACATACCACGAGAAATTATCGTTATTATTCAATATGAAAATCGCTGCAAACAATGGCAAAATTTTTCAAGAAATATAATTATTTTACAGCATGTGATAATTATTTAAACTTAATACACAGAGCATAGAAAATTTTCACATTAGAGGAGTAAACTAAATTTTTGCCTTTAAGAATATATTTTAATCAAATATATTTTAAAATATATGAGATTGCAAGTTAAACCATAGATACGTTAATAATGAAAAGGTGTTGCAAGAATTTATTTCGATCAATTTGCTAACGCCATTGTTTGATCAATGTAATATTCAAGGAAAATTATAAAATATTCTTTTTACAGACAATAAAGGCGCCGGGGAAGTTTTACATTCGTCTTTATTCTTTTGCTTAGAAGTAACAACAATTATCGCTATACGACGACGAAAGAAAATTTCCAAAGAAAAATATTTTATTCAGTGGTTTATTATTACGGCTATGAAGAAAATTTATTTTATTAGTCATAGACATTGTGAGCCGACAGAGAAGTTGGCATCAAAAATAAAATAGTTTTTTCAAAATTTATTCGACAAAAGCAAATTTTAAAAATACACATATTATTTAAATATTTGTTTAAGTAAATTATAAGTTATCAGTTTGGAAATAAAATAAATTTTCGAAATTTAACGTACTGTATTACAGTTTATTACCGCAAATATTTCTTTTATAGAATATATCCATATTGATAATTATCAAAGTACATGTATATGTATTCTATAAAAAATCTAGAATCACACAAATTCCACCGTAAGAAATGTACAATTGAAATTAATAGCTAGTATTATTGACTTAGCTTATATTAGTTTTTAATACGTGAGTATAAAACTTCATCGATTGTTTTTTATTTTTTTCTATCCATTTTTTTAAAGTTCATTAAAATGCTTAGAAAATTCTAATATTTTATTTAATATACAATGCAATTTTGGCTTCAAATCAGTAAGATACATGTTTAAGAACGTTAAATGATTATGTAATAATTAAATTTACTGATTTCTAGGTAAATTTCACGATCAAAATATTTTTTTTCTACAATAATATTTTACAAATTGTTCAATGATCGTTGCACACTAACATGAAATTTAATTTTTCCATATTTTAACTATGAAAAAAAAAGAAAAAAAAGATTATTGAAACTTTATCACGCAGTAACTAATTTCAATAAACATTTTTCATGTAATAATAAGCAATGATAAGTGATAATGTATTAATAACTGGTAAGTTCTGTCCGATAATGTTACTTGTTTTATTCTCAATTATAATATTATAATATAAATATTATACCAAATTATATAATTTTTTAAGTGTGAGTTACAAAGAGTTGCATCGATTATATAAATTCATTTGTTTTATTCCATAAATTAAAACCATTTTTAATCTTAATCGAATAGAGAAAGTGACGCGACGAAATATAAGATCTCGTCTAAATTTTCTTAGCTTCGTTTTTCCGAGTACTTACAAATCCAATTAAATAATAATAAAATTATAAAAATATCCTTTAAATATTTTTTACCGTGATGTTCCTTTTTAAAATAAAAATCATTTCATTCATAATTGTAAAGTGAATAGCTATTATTTTTATGTGGAATTAGTAATATTTTTACTTAAAACATCCTCTATTGTGTATATACATACGAGTATTATAAATAGAACTTTACCATACTATGTTAAACAATCCACACGTGTGTTTTGCAGAAAGTTAAAAAATTTTATCAAAGCCGATAATGAAAACGATTTGGTAAATTATAGCTAATTGTAAGCAGCACCAATAATAATAGCCAAATTGATTAAAAAATATATATGATTAGCAGTTACTGTCGGAATTATCGATCGAGATCCATTTGATGATGAGGATATTATATTCAGTACCAGTGTCAATAATAGCAATCCAGGTATCACTACCTAAATTAGATGCACAGCAACTTTACCGATAAAAGAATTTTTCATATGAAAAATATAAAAAATAATTACCGTATTTTCTTTATTTACAGAATTTATCAAACGGTATGAATAATTTATTTTTCGACTATAATATTTCTTTTTCTGAGAGCTACGCAAATAACAACACTTACTTATATATGTTGAAGCCAAAAATCGTCCATCTACGATATCCATCGCTCCAATATTTTGCGTTCTAAATCGTCGGTAATTATTTGCCAATTTTTTGCTAATGCATCAGCAACAATTTTAACATGCGTTATGCACATTAATATATAATTTTAATTGCTTATGTATGCCATGGTTCGTAAATATATAAGTTTAATTTCGTCGGCGTATGTTTAAAAATATTTTGCTCAAAAAACGAGTCAACATTTAATACATTCAAAAGTAAAATTTTTCTTCGAAAATTAAAAAAATTATCAATGACGTCGTTGCTTCATAATTTATATTGAGAATGATTATAAATTAAGACTCGAAAGTTATGATTAATATAAAGATATTTTTATTTTTACGAGATTGTATTCCTGCATTGCAACTTTACCAAGTTTCCCAAAAAAAAAAATTTGATTACAATATTCCTGCAAGCTTTCTTTATGAATAGAAAGAATTTTTCTTAGAAAATTTTATATATTTGCATACTTGTGCACACATAGACGTTTTTTTTTTCCGAGATCCAATAAAACTCAGCTCAGTTTCAAGAACGGAATTTAAAACGAGGTCAATCAAGGGGTCTTTTTATAAACCTCCTTATTATTATTATTTTTTTGATATTGGATTATCGAGAATGCATTTTATTACTCCAAACAAATAAAATCCCTTTCGTAATCTTTTAACTTGTTTGTTGAATGGATAAAAAGTTTTTCTCTATTTCGTAATGGAATGGCAAAAGTGTGGAGATAATTTCGTTGGTACTTTGATCAGGGACTACTTGGCTAGATTTAATTTAAATTTCTCTAAAGCATATTATGTTTGAAAATAAAGTGTAATGAAACCTAATTTTAGAAAACGATGAAAATTTCAAAATTTGAAATTGTCTAGACTCTTGCAGAGATATTATTATATATGAATTTGAGAAATTTAAAAAAAAAGTATAACATTTAGCCGAAGATAATTTGCCTTTTGAGTATTTGACCCTTGAAATCGATAAAAATATCCCGAAGCAAAAAAAAAAAAAAAAAAAAATTTGCTCCTTTAATCAGTTAGCAATTGTGCACTTTTTTCTTTTGATCGCGATTTCCTCTTTGTAAAATAAAATTGACCAACGAAAAACAAAATCACAAAGACAAATATTAGGCTACATATTAATATCTATGAAATGGCATTGTCGATCATTTTTAAGAAAATGTATAAGAACGATAAACAAGTGATTATTTGTGCTATTGTTTATAATTTTTAAAATTATCATATAGGCATGAGATTGGATTGAAAATACCACAATAATAGTTTATGTTAACGACCAGAAAGCAGCAAAGTATGAAGCAGAACTCTTTAAGACCTAAAAATAATTAACCGATGAAAAGCAATATTACTTTGTTTAAAAATATTTAAATATTTACAATTTGTAAGGAGTTCAATGATAGGTTCATAATCTTTCCTGCAGTTAAGGCAGAACATCGCGATGATCGGATCATAATGATTTTGAAATTTTTTTGCGCTGCTATCGGCAAAGTATACCAATTGCTGTTATATCTTAAGTTAAAAACATTATTATTATTTTTTTCATTTATCTAATATAACCAATATCGTTAAAAAAATTATATCGAATTCAAAATTAAATTAAAATGATAAATAATATAACTAAAACTAAATTAAAAATTAAATTTAACAAAATAATATACTTACATGGAATAAAACACACGTACGCTTTCATCTATAATTAATTGTCCGATCCAATTGTTGTATGATAAATAAAATATAAGACCAGCACCGATGGTGATTCCGCGACCAAGCAGAAATATATTGAAAAATTTAATTACCTGAAATTTAAATCGTATTATACTTACATGTATATACGATGATTATATATACGTTCATCTAATATTAATATATCCATTATTAAAAATTTTACGTTTATCTGATTTATAAACAACGATATTTATTAAAATTTTAACGTATTTAATTTATTTTTCAAATTATTTAAATAAATTTCTCAAGCTTTAATAATCTTTGATATATAAATATTGTATAAACGAAGTTATTTAAAGTATTTTAACTGCCTTATTTCACTATTTATGCTATAAATTTCCCTAATCCACGTCACCCTTTTTTTTTTTTCCACATGTTATAATCAAAGAACCAAGCTCTGCTGCTCCTAGATTTGGCCAGTCAATTCTCAAGTCTGACATTTGAGGGCTTTGCTTATTGGGATTGTCAGATCTGAGGATCGATTAGCTGGACATAGGATGGATAGTCGGAGCTTCGATCTTTGACTATAACACGTACATTTATTTTACTATATTATTATTAAGAGTATAAAGAATATATTAAGCGATTTATAAGCAGTTATAAATAAAAACTTTGTTAATAAAGTTTACAACTACACCTAATCTCATATACAAAACATATGATTAAAACGTTATTGATAAATAAATAATATAAAAATTATAATAAATTTTACTTACGTAAATGGCTATTATAGCCAACCCAAGTACAATTAACATAAAAAGAATAAGATAAAATATTTTAAATGAATCGTCTAATAAATTGACAAAGCTGAAATTTTATAAATATAAGGTTCGCAAATTATATTAATTTTTTTTTTTTTTATTTTTTATTTTTTTTTTTTTATTTTTTATTTTTTATTATTTTTATTAATTTGTGAAACCTTATTGCTTCATTGTGTAGGATGACGATTTTTCTTAATTTTTCTTGGATAACTTTTAGATTTTCATTCTTTCCATTGTTTGATAATAGCTGTAGACGATGGCTAAAAATAAAAATTTTTTTTTTAATAATGTGACTTACTTATCCTCGTCATATTTTGAAAAGTCTCTATTTTAAACATTAATTTATTATTCGTAATCGTAAATTGTTTGCTTAAAAAATGTATTCTTATATATTTATTCTATAAAATCGCGATGACGAATGAAAAAAATTATTTTACCACGTAAGTATAAATTACTTACTAGGAATGAAAATAAAAAAATATTTAATAAACATTATACGTCGTCTTACCATACTATGCTAAACAATCCACACGTGTGTTTTGCAGTAAGTAGAAAAATTGTATCGATGCCAATAATAAAAACGGCTTGGCAAGCGTTAATTATAGCTGAATGTAAGCAGCACCAATAATAATAGTCAAATTGTTTGAAAAATATGTAATCGACGTATACTGTCATAAGTATCGGTCGGGATCCATTTGATAACGGAGATATTATATCCAACAATGGTATTATGTATGGATATCCACTCAACAGTATCCAAATTATCTGCACAATGGCTGTACCAATAACATTTTTTATTTTTCGATGGAAAATTTTATCTTATTTTTCCGTTTACGACATTTATTATGTATAATAGAATAGAAATTGATCGTTTCTTTTTTTTTTTTTTGCATTAATACAGATTGATAATATTCAATTAGTTTGTACTATTTTTGTTTGCTCAATAATGGACAATGACACGATAGTAATTGTAATTTAATATATTATAATTTTGTCGAATGTAAATTGTTTTTTGTACAAAAATTTAATAGTATTCAGTTTTACAATAACTTTTGTAAAACTCACAAACAATACCAACCACAAATATCAATATTCGGTAATCTTTCGTGGTAGAAAATTTTCTTTTGTCCCCGAAAAAGTTTATCGTAAATTTTTCACCGTATAATTAAAATTAAATATCAATACTTACTAGTGTAGATTGCAGTAAAGGTACGTCCATCTTCGGTGTATTGCTCCAGTATCTTGTGTTCAATATCGTCGGTAATTACTTGCCAATGTTTTGCTATTCGCGTCAGCAACAATTTTATCTTGTCAAACATAAGCGTGTAAATGTTAATCATCATTCATAAAGGGAATCGTTGCATTTTATAAAAAAAGTTGTTCACCTGATCGTTGTTGAAAGATGTGGTTGTAAGTTTTGCCGATAAAGACAAAATAAACATAAGTAAAATGGTGTTTTCAATTAAAATAAGAAAATTTACATTCCACATTTGTATTAGCATTAGACTCTGTTGAAATAATATTTGACTATGATAAAATTAGAAATAAAAGAAATAGCGCTTAGCGTATATGCAAATATTTATTTATTTATTCCTTTTTTTTTTTTTCTTTTTTTTCTTTTTATGACTTTTTCTTCATACTCACCACTGGCACGATTATCGTCATCATAATTGCATACCAAATAATGTGAAACAAGCGTCTTCTTAATTCACTTTGAAAAGGCCACAAGCCTACAATTTCCATATAGAATTTTGAATTTTTATAATAACGGCTATCGTATATTTCCATTTTTTATTTAATCTTGGAAAAGAGCAGTTCTAAAGAAAATGTGTAATTTTTTAAAAAGATACACGAAACTTTTTTTTTAATTAATAATTATAGTTATAATTGAAGAATCGTTAAATTAAGGTTTTTTTTAGTAGTATTTTATTACAACAATTTTATAAAAAAACGAAACAAAAAAAAAAAAAAAAAAAAAAAAAAAAAACAGGCGGATTAACAAAATAAAAATTACAAACGTTCAAGAACTTGCGCTAAAAAATAATTTAAACTATCAGTTTTACGGATATACAGTGACACTGATTAATTTTTCATTGTTCATAATTATAGGTGGAAATTAACAAAATAAATGAATAATCATATAAATAGACAATCGTAAGCAAATATTAAAAATTAAGTAATTTTATAATTTAAAATATATTATTTTTTAGATATATCAGTATAAGATTTTATTGTAGTTTAATATGAAAAAATTTGCAAAATTGATTTTCACTTAAAAATGAATAAATTAATAATACGAGTGTACACTACTATTGTAATATAAATATTTATAAATTATTTATGAAAACTTAATTTAAAACATTTCCAAATATACCTTTAAGTAACATTTTGTATTAGATATATTGAATATAATTAAAATTGAATATACACTTTCTTTTTTTTTTTAAATTATTAATAAAAATTTATTGTTCGCGAGTGTTATGAATAAGTACCTTTGTTACGCAAAGTATGAAGTTTAGAAATTTCGGCATAAAAAAAATTTTTGATTTATATAATGCGTGAAATATTATCACTTTTTCTCAACACAATAACTCTTTTTATAATTATAGAAATATAAACAACAATAAAATGAACGGTGGTAAAATTTTATTTACAGCGTAACGTCTTCTAACGTAGATTGTCGACGAGTATAAAAAAAAAAAGATAAAAGAACCGTTTGATGATTGTTTTTTTTTTCGATCGTTTATTCGTTTCAACGCGATTTATAATTCAAGCATATTATAATATAAATTTCATAAGATACTACGAAAAAATGTCTTTATTATTCCCTATACAAATTGCCGTTAACAATAGCGGGGCTTTATTTTATTTTATATTTGTTTTTAAGAAAAACAATTATCCTACGGTATACGGTAATTATTCTAGCTTAGCATACGATGCATAGAAAATGCACGTTAGGGGAGAAAAATGACTTTCCGTCATACGGAATACAAATTAGGTTACAAGAACCGTAGTCGTAGATACGTTAATAATGAAAAGGCGTTATTAGAAATTATTTCGGTCCTTTTGCTAACTTCATTGTTTTATAAATCTATTATTCAAGGAAAATTATAAAATATTCTTTTTATGGACGACAAAGGCGCCAGAAAAGTTTTACATTCGTCTTTATTCTTTTAACCGAACAAGTAACAACAATTATCGCTATAACGATGAAAGAATAAAAGATATCCAAAGAAAAATATTTAATTCTATGGTTCTTTACATAATTTTATCGTGTAGTGTATTTATTATTAAGTTAATAATTGCAATTATTACTACTACATAAAAAAATGAATTTTATTAGTCATCGCCATTATGGCGCCATTATACGGTCGCATGATACACTATTTGTGAAAATATATTTTTCTTTCGGTGAGGTGAGTTGAGAGAGCATCTTTTCTTTTTTTTTTATTTTTTTTTTTTTTTTAAACGAACATAGATAAATTATATATAAGTTTGAACTTTGTAAGGTGCATAAAGTGTTTTTAATTATTTGTCAACATTTTTTTAAAAATATAATATAATTTTATTTTTATAAGATATACGTTTAAAAGTTAAAACTGACCTAGAAATTATTAGAATTATGCTGTAAGATTTAAACGTTGTATACTTAATGGTTGAATTTTTATTACACATTAATTCAGCTTTTACGTATCGCCCAATTCCACAAAGATATTGTGAGTGTGTCATGTGGTCCGCGAATCATCTCGTGTTATTATGGTTGGTGTCTACTATGGTCGATGAAGAATAAATAAAAATGCATACTTTATAGTTTCGATATTTCGTAAATCGGTCTTATATGAAATGCAAGCGAAACAAATGTCAAACGAATAATGGCAAAAACATATACTAGTGTATTATATGTATATATGTAGACGAAGGTATACGGACGTGGACGGGTTAGCGCCAAGTATGATTGTCGCTTGCAGCTGGCTTCGTTCAATTTCTCAATTAAAATTCAAGAAGTCTCCTCTTCGCCTCGGCCACACTTTTGCCTATGTACGCGTTAATTTATCGCGAATTAAGAGTTTCAGCTTGTTTTTTCTATGCGTGTTTTTTTTTTTTTTTTTTTACGTATCTGTACACAAAATTATGTCGATTGTTGTATCGAAATTTACGTGTTATATTTAAGCGTGAAAGGTTTTTAAAATTATACGCGACGATTCGTTAATGTACCAATTTCATTGGTGCTTTAAATTGTAAAGTTGATCAATGCAAAAAATAAAGGGTATTTACATAAATTATGTTTATACGTATTTTGCTCAAAAAGAGTCAATGTTTAATACATCGAAAAGTAAAATTTTTCTTCGGAACTTTAAAAAATTATTAATGACGTTATTGATTCATCGATTCATATTGAAAATTATTACAAATAATGATTTAAAAGTTGTGATTAAAATAAAGATATTTTTATTTTTACGAGATTGTATTCCTGCATTGCAACTTTACCAAGTTTTCCAAAAAGAAATTTTATCACAATATTGCTGCAAGCTTTCTATTTGAATAACTAATTAATTAAGCGACGAGGTTTGGACAATTTTATATATTTGCATACTTATGTACACATAGACGTTTTTTTTTTTTTTCCGAGATCTAATAAAACTCATCTCAGTTTCAAGAACACTGTTTAAAATGAGGTCAATCGAGGGGTCTTTTTATAAAGCTCCCGATAGAACGCTTGCGCCATAGTCGTTTTCTCATACTCTATGTTTTATTATTATTATCATTATTTTTTATTTTTATATTTGATTATCGAGAATGCACTTTATTATTCCAAACAAATAAAATCCACTTCGTAATCTTTTAACTTGTTTGTTGAATAGGTAAAAAGTTTTTTCTCTATTCCGTAATGGAATGGCAAAAGTGTACCGATAATTTTCTTCAATTATTAAGTGCGACTGGTGGGATTAAGTTAAATTATATTAACTCTGTGAGCTTTTTTGGATATACTATACATGGGATTTGAAAGTTTGGCAAACATTTAGTTCGACGGAGAGTTTTGCACGTTTAAAGTAAAACATCACTCGGTTAAAGGATAAATTTTAACTTGTAAAGTAGTGTATGTACTTACTAGATTATATTTTGATTTAATTTGATAAATTATATATTTGTTTCCAGGATTTAATGAATTTATGTACGCGTAGTGCTAAATAATGTTATACCGCCTCTTTTTCGCTATGAAAGTTATGATTACATCTCGTATCTTAAATAAGACAACATTTATTAAAAAAAACAAAACAAAATCTTATCGTATAATCAACGTTGATCAACATGATTATTAAATTATCTATTTATTAAAATAATATTTATTTTATGCCGATAGTTTATGCAATGTTTCCGAAAATCGAGATAAAACGTTTATGATTTATTACGCTAAGTATGAGAGGACTGCGTGAGATTTTATTTCATCATAAATGTAATTCAAGAATTGAAATAAAAGTCGAGAGTTTCTTATGAATCGTATTAGATTACGATATTCTTTGAGTAAAGTTCATAATTCTTTTTTTTTTTTTTTT
Source organism: Chalcis sispes (assembly GCA_949987625.1). Taxonomy (NCBI): domain Eukaryota; kingdom Metazoa; phylum Arthropoda; class Insecta; order Hymenoptera; family Chalcididae; genus Chalcis; species Chalcis sispes. The sequence goes on along the minus strand of OX465094.1, from coordinate 9,100,229 downwards.
TTTTATTTTTTTTTTTTTATTTTTTTTTTTTTTTTATTAATAAAGAAACTGCGCAATGAAAAAAAGGGCCTTTCAACTTGCTTACAGCGCTGGAACAAAGTTAAAAATACGCACGCTAATGCATAGTTCGATGTTGTAAAGGCATTTAATTAGAATGCGAGTATGAAATCTTGCATAATACCGTAATGACTGTTGGTTTTAATTATTCTTAATCTAAAATATTCGTTCCATCGTGGCATATTTGCTTTATTTATAACGATATATGTGCCATTCTTGTCCCATAAATCTTTTAAAAGTACATGTAAATGTAAAATTAATGTATTTATTAAGCGAAATAAATCTTTGAATTAACGACGACCATGAAAACTTTTTCTCTGTCTGCTCCTTAACACAAATCAAAACGATGCAAAGAATTTCGAAAATTCGCAAAATAAATTAAATTAATCGAACGAAGAAAAACCAAGGTAGAACGACACCTAAAGCTAATAGCCATCGTTACGAATCTGTTGACAAGTGCGTAACGAGACAAACGTGTAATCCAATACATCTCATACGCATGTACAAACTTTATGGTGATCATATGCGAGAGAGAGAGAGAGAGAGAGAAAGAGAGAAAGAACAATCCGAAGCCTATGCAAGCACAAATCCAAAAACAGTAGGCGGTGTACGCAGTTTAATACGGTGCAAAACCGTAACGAACAAAATATTCTAGCGTTTCCGGAGACAATCACGGAAAATCTGATATATCTGTGCGATGCGTTTATGTGTGCGTGAGCACACACACATAAACACATACACACAGCTGTACATATAAATCGAGTGTGATTTTCACGCTTCGCGAGATACGCTCGCGTTAGCCGCTTAAGCACTTTAATTGACTGCTCAACGTTGGACATTTGTTCGTATATGTGTGTACGTTTGGATGACGCCGTTTAATAGGCTGTTTTACAATAGTTTTTCATCGGCTATTCGTCTTAATCGTTATAAACATTTAGTAATTTTATTTACATGTTGCATTATTTTTCATCGATGATTTTTTTTATGTTAGAACCTACAATATTGTTGATATTTATTAGATTTGTTCCGTATATGAGATGATGCAACAGAGTTGTATTACATTGTAGGTATTAACGGAGATTGTTATTTTATCGTTAAAGTGAAATTCTTTTTGAAGTTAAGACGAAGTAATACGACACTGGATATTTTAAACTTTATTAAAAAAACTAATGTTCTTTGACGTTCATCGTTGTATAAATGTCGATCGTTATATGTAATTTATTTTATATAATTTTAGATAAATTTATTACTCGAATACATTTATCAGAAAAGGGTAGGATAGCGATAAATGTTTTAATAATTATTGAAAAATAAAATTTTTATATGGAAAAGTTATTTAATATAGATCAAATTTTTTAAATAAAAACTTTAAATTTATTCATTTGGAATTGGGCATGCTAATAAAGTTTAATTTCGATCGAGGAAACGTAAACTTATATCAGCTCTTGTAACTAACTTGTATTACATTCGATCGATCGTTTAAATCGTGATTAAATTTAATTTAACGAAGACGGCTGCATTCCTTGTTAAAGTTTAATGATTTTCTTGCTAAGCTTCGACAACCGTTTACGTAACTTTGTGTAAAATTCATTAAGCACTAAGAAGTAAACTTATTCCAACATTTTATGAAACAATTACAATTACGAGTACAAAGTATATAATACAGATAGGCGTTCACCTATACGTATAATTTGCAAAAAAAAAAAAAAAATGTGCAAAATCGTTGCAATCGATATAAATAATTAAAAAAAAAAAAATTGTTTTAATTTAACAAATTGTCTAAATTTGGATTTTCATTTGAATTTCAGGTAGGAGAGGATAATAAGCGTGGAGGGCGAGAAGAGGCCAAGAGGCAGCCATGAAAGATCCGCGGATTTGAGCCGAGCTAGAACGAAGCAGGGGCGAGCGAGCGAGGGATAGAAATAGAGAGAGAGAGAGAGATAAGGAGGTGGAGAAAAACCGTCGGCGAGTAAACGCGGCATCGAGCCAACATCATGGGCGAGATCCTGGGATCGGCGAGTTTCCTTCATCTCGGCGACATCGTCAGCCTCTACGCCGAGGGAAACGCCTCCGGTTTTCTCTCGACTCTCGGGTAAGGAACAATGGGGGCCCTCGCGTCACAACGATTTCAACAATGTTCGGAGGAACAATGTCGGGGGAACGACGACGACGACGACAACGACGACGACGATGACGACGACTTTTTTGTCATTTTAGCGCAGCTTTTTTCTTCTCCTCTTTTCTTTTCTTTTTTAGTCAACGCGGGGGCGGTTATTGTAATGCCGCGGTAATGAGAAGCGGTAATATTCCTAGTGTATTGAGTTGACCTAGATTTTACCTGTTTAAATTTCAACCTAAAACGTGTATTATTCTATAAAATGTAAATTCCCAGACATTTATGATTTACGTTTTGCGGACGTTAAATTTGCATTCTTTTCTTTGACTACCTTCTATTTTTTTTTTTTTTTTTTTTTTTTTTTTTTTAATTACAAAAGTATGAGGGGAATTCTTTTTATTGTTATACATTGTTAAATTATGCTGCAGATATTAAAGTTCTAATAAGTGGAAAAAACTTTTGTATTAATTCAGAGTTGACGTGTCGAAATTATTCTTCTGTAAAAAAAAAAAAAAAAAAAAAAAAAAAAAAATTATGCATTCGGTTCATGAAATTCAAATTAATCGAATTTTTTAGACTTTCAAGATATGAGATTCTATCGGTGCCGCAGATTTATTGAAACTTTATTGGTATATATGTATATCTAGAACGAATCTATCGTTTTTGACTAATTATCGATTTCCCATTGTATATTTTACTTTATTAAGGTTGTTGGATGTCACTTGTAAAAGTAATGGATATTGTAGCAAACAGTTCAATAAGAAGCAATTGACTGATCCATCGAATAATGCATTGAAATGCCAGATTCGGAATCGACATTGATTCTATTTAATTTAAAATTATTACGTTTCTCTCTCGATTGGTTCTTCGAAGCCAATTAAACTTAAAAATTTTAACCTCCTTTAGATGATTCAAATTTTTTTTTTTTTAAATCAATCTGATTAAAAGCGGCAAACGTCTTCACCTCAAAATTATAGATTAAAAAAATATCGACGATCATAAATTTTCTTACAATAATATATTTATAACAGCAACTAAAGATAAATCATATTTAATACGGGTTTTATTATTATATTTTTATTCGAAAAAAATAACAATATTAATATGATTCCCATATAAAGTTAATTAAAAATTTGAAATTGAATGTATTACGCAACAGTCTCGTATTCTCTTAAATTTTATTTGTGTCACAGTTTAATTAAACGATAATTATTTCATTATTTATATATTATAAGGTAATAATAAGTATATAATTAACGAATTTAACTAGCATATCTTAGTAAATTACAATATTTATTAAAATAATATAAATGTTTTGTAGTTTATATTATTAATTAAATGTTAAAATTATGCGAGAGATTAGATTAAAATTGTTTTATTTTAAGTGAAATTTAATATTTATTTATTTTTTTTTTTTTTTTTTTTTTAGCTTATGCAATTACATTTTGTTATCTTTAACATTAAACATTCTCTCTTTATTCTAAAGAATAATTTATATTCTTAGTTAGGTAAAATTTTTAATTAAAATAAAGATAAGTTTAACAGAATTAAATACTCTACATACACAAGTTTTATTTGAACAAGTATAAATGCATCGCAAACTTTAAAAAAAAATGAAAAAAGAAAAAACAAAAGCCGACTCTTATCGAAACGTATAAAAGCAAATGATTTACAAATTCGGCAAAATAACATCAATAAACTTGAAAAAAGTAGCGTTTAGTATACAATACATAAACATAGAGGCATACACGCGCGCACATACACTTGGAGACCGACAACACAGGCAGTTTTTCCTTTAGCGCGCGTCATCGTACCGTCGTTGCATCCCGTCTTCATCCTTCTCGCTTTATTAACGCGGCAATATAGCGAGCTTTGCTGCCTCATACGCACCAACACAAAGAGAGACGCTCAGCCTTTTACATAAAAATAGGCCATCGCCGAGCGAGCGAACTTCTACGAGCAAGAGAGAGAGAGAGAGAGTGCGTCCTGTAGGCCTTTTACCCCTTACCTTACCTTCCTCCAGCACAGATTATAGATCTGCTAATACCTTGAGCGCACTATTCTATATTAACGTCTTTATCGTATCTGTATATTGATAGGTATGTTATGTACTATATATACGGATTTTAAAATTCGATTCGTGCTACATTTGTTATCGTCTTTAGAACGAGAGATGATCGAGTGTGAATGAAAATATTATAAATTACGGATGATGTTTTGTTAGATTGCGTTACTTTGCTAAGCTGGATTTTAATTAAATTTCACTCAGTTTTTTATTTAATTTTCTATCTTACAAAGGGATAGGGTAAAGTTTGTTAACAAACGATTGTACGTTCAAATTTTCAAAATTTCAACTCGCCAAAGTGCGATCGTTTTTTCGTTTTTCGCGCATTTTTAGAATCACTTAATGACAATCGCCGATGTTTATTAATAGAGAGGCCTTAATGAAATTCAATGTGATAAAAAAAAAAAAAAAAAAAAGTTAGATAAAGAAAGGCGCATTAAAGCTCTTTTATATCCTATTAACGACTAAGTATACTTTCACAAAAATCTCTTCACTTTACATTTATGTATATAATATTCAAAAAAAATAAAATTTTTTTCTTACGCTTTTGTTTCGCCTCTCTCTCTCTCTCTTTCTCTCTCTCTTCATTTTTGTTTAATATTTTGAATCTCCGCTTTAGAAATAATTTACTCGGATATTGAAAAAGAGCTTGCATTTTTTTTTTGTTTTTTTGCATCATTGTGGCGACCTTTCGAGAAATGTCAATTTTTTTCCTCGATTTGAAAATGTGAGAAAGTAATAATCCAAAGCAGCGCAATTTTTTGTTAATGAATTTTTCTTTTTTCATCCTTTTTTTTTTGTTTTTTTTTTTTTTTTGTTTTATGAACTTACAACGAGAGGAAAAGCCGATCTTTTTATTCAATACGTTTATAAGATGGACTTGAACTACATTTCTTTAGATATAAATTATATGACTGAGTTAAGAAATTTATTTACATTGTATCTCGTTTGGTTTGCTAATCGCTGACGAACGTTGGCCGTTTGAAAAAAGTACATTAATTTTTTATGCGGCTAAAAACTATAGATTAAAAAAGCATCGGCAATCACTTACATCGCTTACTTAAACACTGATATTACAAGATTAATCTTTTTTATCATTTGTCGTCCTTGCATCTCTTATTACCTTGACTACTTTTATTTCTATTTACTTTGCGCGCAGTAACGTATGTAAATTTTCGTCTCGATTCGCGATTCACACCGACGATACTGATAATTTTATTTTCCTTCTTTCTCCACTGGATTCTAATTTGCCTTTTACCATTTTTCTTCTTACGCATCATCTACCCATTCAATTTTTCATTTTGCGCGATGCTCTTATAAGCTTTATATTTTCGCTTCTTCGCCGCAAAAGAATTCCCTCGTCGATCTATAACACTCGCTCGCTTTCTCTCGCTCTCTCCTCGTGCTTTTTTAAACTAAATCTATTTCGAGCTTTGCGTAGTTTCTCCCGTATGTGTGTGTGTGTGTATATGTGTGTGTGTTGGTGTGTATGTGTGTTGTGCACGCGCGTGTGTGTGTGTGTGTGTGTGTGTATACGTAAAAAGCTCTGCACTCTCGCACAATTTTCCCGCGCGCGCCCTTTTATTTACTTCGCTCTCGCCGCATTTTTTTTATTCTTACTTTATTTTTGTATATATTCCACGGAAGCTGTATCGAGATTTAAAACATAGTTGCATCCTTTGAGCTTTTGCCGAGAGTTCAAGGATTTGAGATTAGATGTATTAATTTACATTTATTATGTTCGTATTTTAGGCGAGAAGTGTATTTGTTTCGTTCGTTGATTATAATTATGCGGTGAAAGAAAAAGTCAAAATTAAATAACGCAATTTTTTTATAATATACTTTTAATTTGATTGATTTTTTTCAAATTCGATTTTATCCGCAGATTTTTAATCCATGACAAAAATATCGATCTAATCGTATTTATTGCTGAAAGTTTTACTCGAAACTTTTTCAATTAAAATTTCGCTCAAGATAAATCAAATAAATTATTTATTCCGTCAACTGACGGGCTCAAAAAACATCTCCTTTTTTAATTACGATAAATACTCCAGATTTTTGTATAAAATTTTATTAAACATTTCCATTCATCGTATAGTTGCTTTCTTATTCCGATCTATATGTATAAATTTTCGCACATCATTCGCAAACAAATATTTCTGCCAATTGCAAAAACGATGCGCGATTATTTTCTACCAGTAGGTCATTTATATATATATAATCTATGAGAAGAGTGCGATCGCAATGATTGACGCGCGAAAGAGCTCTTAACAAGCCGCGGAGATTGAATGTCTATATGTATGCTTGCGAGAAATTGTTGTGTTGAACAATTCAAGATATTCGATGCTCGAGTCTCGCGCCTCTCTAATGTTTCGAATATTTCGTATTTGGAAATATTAGTGTAAAGGATGGCTGATAAACTTATAAATGTATGTAAGTTTTAACGTAAGATATTCAACGAATCTATTGAATTTTAATTTTCGAAATAAATCCATATGCTTATTTTTTTTTTCTAATAATAACTGGCTCTTGTTTATTTCAACTGTTGTGCTTAAGTTTCGTATTTTAATTTTTTTATTTAAAAATTATAAAAAAAAAATAAAATAACAATAAAAAAAAAAAAAAAATAAAATAACAATAAATGAAAGAAAATAAATATAAATGAAGAACTCAAGGGAAAAAAGTAGAATAGCGCATAAAGCCGCGCTCAACCGTCGGAAAGTACGAGTACAAGACGTTAAAACACCATGACATTGTTTTCCGAGTTCTAACAACGACTTCACCGAGACTTTAAGTACCTTGGCAAAAGTCTTTTCCTTTCATTTTCCAAGCAGTTTATGTTTCGTTCGTCTTTATTCCTCCAACTTTCATTTTCTTAGCAATCAAAGATAGAGAAAGAAAGAGAATGAGAAAACGAGAAAATTATTTTCATAGAACGGAATTAATCGTAAGGTGGTAGGACAGCTTTTAAAGTTTGAATTTTCTTGTTAAGTGTGAAAAGGAAATTGCCGTGAGTATACGGCATATCTTGCATAAACCGTCTGAAAAAAGTAGAAAAGAAAACAATTACTTTACGTTTTCTTCAGCGGCGCTGAAAGTTTTTTTTTTTTTTTTTTCTTTAATTATAATTGAATTTATCCCTGTTATAAAAGTAAGTTTTTTCGAAATTTTAAAAAGATAAATGCGTACCGTTTAAATGATAATAGATCTGGTATTATGTTTAAGAAAAAGAATAAAAAATTTGATTGGATAAAATAAAAAAGAAAATATTTTGTTTTATAATTTTAATATCACACAGCGTAATTAAACTTTAAATAATGTTTTTAGATCAGAAAAAAATATTAATTCATATCAAGTTGAATAAAAACTAAACCAACGACCTCCGCGTATTATTTTTCGTATCTCGTAACCATATTTTCTACATGAAATTCAATACAAATAACACCATCACCTCGCAAAGATCCTTTAAAATTTCCAATCGACGCAGCTCCTCGACATTCGTTAATATTTACATCCATGACAACATATCGAATCGTAACTATAAAATAAAGTCTCGATATTGTCACTTTTCGACGGATAAAATTTTCCTTTCGCGAGCGTCGATGGGACAAAACAATGTCATCCTATAACGACTCTCAAGCGTCCGTTATGTATACACCGCGTCGAAGTCGATCGCACGATTTCATCGACGTCGGTGACAAACAAAACTATATCGACAGCGACGCGACGCGACTCAATCGGAGCGAATCCTTTGCGCGATTCTATTTCGTCGACGTCCGCTAATTGGCTCTCTCTCTTTCTCTCTCTCTCTTTCAAGCTGGCTATCGAACGCTTAAAGTTAATTGTCGTCAGTTTTATTGTCTCCGGTATTAGCTCGCTTATTGCGATTATCGACATTTTACGTCGCGCTTTTAAGTTTTCGAGATTTTTCATCTTTCGCTTTTCCCATTCGCTTCCGGGAGTATATGTTATTTTCGGATGCGATAAAAAGCCGAGTGTTGTAGCTTGAGATTAAGGCGGAACGTCTGCGACTTGTGACGAAAACGATTTTATTGAAGTTTGTGCGGTTCTTGTTCTTTCATCTCTCTTGTTGAGCTTTAAATTTTTCGAGACGAGAGTTTTATACATAATACCTTTGATTATGGTTTATGCGACTATTAACCGAATGACTTTTCCAAAATTAGACGAATGTCAACTATTTTAATGAACATTTTTTTTTAATTCTTTAGTTTGTTCCATTTTTTTAAATCACAATCACGCAATATATCGTGAGTTTTTAAATAGCGTTAAAGCATCAAACGGCCGAATGTTGTTTTTGTTAACGTCACGATCAATATTGCTTTAATTTCTTTAAGTCAAATATCGAATATTTTCTTTAATTTAAGTTTATTTTTTATAATATCAATATAAAAATTTTTAAATTTTCGAGTATCGAAACCAATTCGTAAATTTTCAATGCATGTAAATTATTTAATTTAAATACGCACTACACTAACTGAAATAGGTTATTTGCATAAAATTTAACCGCACGTATCGATTAACGACGAATCAATATTCACTGGGCGTAAAAATTCAATATAAAGCTCTTATATATAGCTTCGTGTCTTATCTGTCTCATTTCTTTTTCTTTATATTTCAATCAAGCGTCAACATCAGAAAAAAAAAAAAAAAAAATTAAAAGAAAACTAGTAAAAAAAATAAATAAAAATCTACTCTCCGCGAAATCAAAGCCAAGCCATTTACCGAAAACGTGAAAGCGTAAGTGGACATTATCGTCTAAAGATATGTCAAAGTCGGAGAGAGAGAGAGACAGAGACAGAGAGAGAAAGAGAGAGAGAGAGAGCAATAAAAGCGATAATAAATCTTTGCACGCGAAGTCGCGACGTCGAGCGCAGGCTTTTGCGTGTACCAAAGCGACGACGCACTCTCGAATTGCCAACTTCCTTCCGCTCGATTTCCGGTGCCGCAATCGCGACATATGTGTATGTACGTCGAAAGAGAAACGAATATATATACATATATGATTGCTGTTAAAACAAGAGAGAAGTGGGGAGGGGATGGGGATCGAGTGCTTTGGATACGAAATTTAATTTTATACGATTTGTTTGAGTTTTGGCTTGGGAATCGGCTTGCGCGTGGAAGATAAAAAAAAAAAAAAAAAAAAAAAAGAGAGAGAGAGAGACTTTTTTAATTACGAATTACGTAATAATGTACAAAACGGATAAGATTTATTGACTTATAAATTTTGTCTCGCATGTTACGTGTTTTCTTAAGTACTTGTAAATATTTATATATTAAACGTTAAATTACCTTCCACAAGCTATTGAAATTTTATCTGCGTATGTATACTTCGAATTTTTCTTAATTCTGAAAAATAAAATATCATCGTTTTTTCTTTACAAAATGCTTAATTAGACAAATATGAATATGAATTATAATACTTGCAAAATAATTCATATTTACATTTATGAGGTATAAATATTTATAAATAGGAATTTTATATTATAAAGCTTTATGTGATTCGAAATAAATTTATACATTTATAAATTATTAAAATTTTTTATTGCACTATTGCCACGTTTATCAGAAATTTTTATTTTTAAAATTATTTCATCGTTTAATTTACATTGAATTCGTAAATTAGTGTAATGGTAATAAAGTTCAGATTACGTTACTTAAATTTTATACCAAATAATATATTTTTGTCTAAAGTAATGATAAAATATTATCTCTCAATGTTTTATAAAAATTTTGGAATACAGCCGTATGTACGTATTTATCTCGACGAACTATTTTTGTACTTTATAAGACTTATTAGCCTCATAGTTGCGAAGTTTATGACACATCGTCGTCTGTATTTGAACTTAAACGACAATCTTTTTAAATGCGAATAATACTAATAATTAAATAAAAAAAAATTAATTACAAAGTCTGTACCAAATCCAACGATAGGCATATCGTATCCATTCGGCAATTTTACCATTGGCGAACGAAGGCTCTGAGAAATTCCAAAAATTTAAAATAGACATGTCAACGGTGAAAAATTCATTCTGAAAAATAAAAAAAAAATAAACTTATACGTTAGAAATGTATGATAAAGATTTATAAAAAAAAAACTTATTTTCCTTTCATCGTTACTTGGAGCTTCGATTCCATAGTAGTGACTGATTCTTGTGGCGTACTGTCTTGAATAAAAAAATTGTTTGAATAACGCTTTTTTACATACTTGTTAAACGTTAAAAAGTTTTTGTTTATTCAATGTATCATTCAAATTACGGCTGCACATAAAATCTTTACACTTGAGCTCACTTTTTTCACGTAAATTTTAAATGTCAAAAATATATAAATATAAATAACTTTGACTTAAAAATAAAAAATAAATTAGTAATATTTTGTTTTGAAATCGTTAAAATATTACATCCGTTTATCGCGATATAGCTTCGCGTGAACGCGCTTAAACGAAATGGAGAAAAAAAAAAAAAAAAGGCCAGGAAACTCGTTTTAAAAAAAATTTTCTCATCCTCGACACCCCTTACAGTGTATAATTATCGGTATCCCTAGAGCGCCTTTCTCAATCTGTGCATCTCGAAATAACGACGCGCATCGACTTTTTCACGCTATACCGTACACAGTCGTCTCTTTATCTCGGTATATCTCTTGTCGAGCGTTGTTCTTGAACTTGCGCGAAGCTGTACGAGTATAAAAGTATGGGTTAAGCTGCAAGCTTGTGTGCGATATCCTTCTTATGCCTTCTTTAAGATTACTAACGCGAATACTTGAGTCTTGTACTCGTTTAATTTTGTTATCGTTTGAAGTAACGCTTGCGTCCGATGGATCGACAATTTCATTGCATTTTATTGTTTAATAGTCCAAGATTAACGCTCACGATTTGCCGGGGCACGATACTAATTTTTATTGAATTGATATTTTGAGCAATTTACCTTTTATGAATAAGACATAAATTATGCAGACAGGAAAATAATAAATAATGTGTAACTTTTTACTTATTATACATATATAGTATGTATAAAATTATTGGGTATCGTTATATACTTATTTATTTATTCTTTATTACTTTTATACACACAAGTATTATCGAATGAAAAGTTAGATCGACATATTACATTTATTTTTAAATCTTGAGTTTTTTTTTTTTTTTTTTTTCTTTTATTAGAAATTTATTATTTTTAACATTTATTATTTTAAAAGAATAATTTTTCTTTTGCGATCTCGATAGCTTATTAATTGCATTGATTAACAAAATAACAAAACATAATGATTTCGGCATTGTTGTTAAAATGGAAAACTTATTATAAGCGATAAAAAATTGCGCATTAAAATTTTAAATCAAAATCAATAAACAAGAATTATCAGAAGTTGTGATTTACTTTTCACGTGCGAATATTTTAATAAATTTCAAGGCTTTAAAAAACTTGGTTCACAAGAAACTTCAAAGTAGGTGACATTGTAGATTACCTTTCAGAGCGTAATTATATTTTTGCTGCAAAAAAAGTTTGTTTATTAAAAATTAAAAATAATATTACCATCCGTTTGATAATTTTTTTCGTAGAATATTTCTTCAATAGATTAATATCTAAAAAATTAATATTTTTTAGATATGCTTATTCAACATTAGCACATTCTTACATCTTAACTCTTCAATATCGTTTTGTAATCCAGTTGATTAAGTATTTAAGAAAAATAAAATTATTCATTAAATAAAATTCAATGCCATAAGATATGTTTTTTAGAAATATTAAATTATTTTATGAAATTTGTGATCGGAAGATCAGACATTGAACTTTTCAAAAATTTACGACGTTTGTTATCTACATTTTAATAATATAGAATTTTTTTTCATATTTACGTATTTATAAAGTATATAAAGTATATTCAAAGCGTATTTATATGCTGTAAAATCTACTTTATATTTATAACGAAAAATCAATTTTATTTTAATATTTTATCGTGTCTTTTGCTATAACAAACTTTTATCATTTGAATAAACGTGCAAAAAATAATGTTTTTGTTATTTTTTAATAATTCAACGAAAGAAATACGAAATAAAAATGATCAATGATTAAATTATGCTTATAAATTTAATTAATACAAAATAACTTTATTTTTAATACCAATTCTTATATGTACAGTTAAGTCGAAGTAAGTTGTTCCAACTTATTACGAAACGTCTATATTGTTATTAATACTAAACGAATCAGTAAAACGAAACCTTCGAAACTTTGTTTTACTTAAGTCTCGTCCTACTATTCATTTCTGTTCGATTTTTAATTTTAGTGTCACGTTAAAATTATAAGTTTCTTTTTTCAACAAAACGTAGCTGAGAAAAATTATGAGAGAAAATAAAAGTTTTACACAAAGTAACTTTTAACACAAGTGGCACGTAATTGTTTGTTAAATTAATTTATTTAATTTATTGAAACATTTTTTTATAAGTGTTTTCTTCTTTTTTTAAAGTGTAAAAATTTTTGTTATTTAATTTTCGTTATTTATCAGCACGCAAACGATACTTTTATTAAAAATTTTAATTTAAAAATTTTTTTTTAAATTCAATATATTAAGAATTAGTAACCCTTTTTCGTAAATTCACGGAATCGTTGAATCTTCTTATCAAGTAGTACCAGTGGCTCAGCACTTCCCTAAAAGCGTCCGGCTTCGAGCGAAGAGACGTATACCGTCTCCGAGGTGTATCGCAAACAAACCTTGAACTTTTTTCTCTTTCTCTCTCTCTCTCTCTTTTTTTCTTTTTGTCTCTCTTTCGAGTCCAGGTCATGATTCAATGATACGCGTGCTGGAAGATGAAAAAAGAGATAAAGAGAGCATCAGGTGGGGAAAGAATCGAGGCGAAATTCAAGTATCGCGAAAAAGCGTCAGCCAAGTCGTAAGAGACCGGCGGAACTTTTCCAGCGATGTGCGAGTTGGCGCAACGCTCGGCGCTACTTCGATATCGACCCGCTCGAGAACTCCAGCGCGCGCCCGGAGTTGTGTATAGTTACAAGAGCAGGTGTACTGGTTTACGAGCGTGTACGTGTACCTTTACGCATACGTACTTTACGTACGTGTGGGTGCATGTAGTTCTCTCTTTCTCTCTCTCTCTCTCTCTCCCCGTCGAGACGCATATATAAATAGCGAAAATACGAGCGCTCTTACGGACGTTGACTTCGCTTTTACCATCGTTCCCGTACTTTTGCTCGTTTCTTGTTTTTGCCTTGGTTTATCGTTTTTGTTTCATTTTTTTTTTTCCCCCGATGTGCTTTTTTCTATTCGTTTTGTTTTTATCATTGAAAAGGAAGAGTCTTCGTCGTTGGAAAAAAAAGTTTTCGATTGAACGAACGTTCGTGAAAAATTTTAAAAAGAGGTTGATGCTTTTTAGACCGATTAAAAAACGAGGAAAAATCCGGAGATCGAATTTTTCTTTCGTTTATATGTATTCAAACTCTGATGGGTTTTGTATAAAATAACGATTCCGATCCGTAGATATTCTCTCATAATTTTCTTACATGATTTTATCGGTAAAACTTTATAAATAATAATTTCCATTTATTTAAAGTTTTTTGATAAATGTCGTTATCAAGACTTTTTTCACATAGAGTGTTATTTATTCCGACAAAATCTAAAAGTTAAAAACGAAAAATTTTCAACGACAATCGATCAAATTCACCATCCGATTTGTTAAAATCACAGTTAAATCACATTTAATTTTATTTCAAAAAAAAAAAAAAAAAAAAAAAAAAAAAAACAAACGCTCCACCGCATACTCTCAACGTTTCATCACAATGAGACAGTACAAACAATCGCGAGAAAGCAAGAAAATCGATCGGCTTTATCTACAAAAGCTAATAAACTCACTCGGCGCACTTACCAAACAAATGCTGATCCCATTAGACGCCGGCTAACATGCGCGATGGCAGGCAGTCGTTGGATATACGTGTCTTTAAACGATCGTATCTAAATCTTTGGATTTTCTAGCGTCGTATGTAACACGCGGATTTCGAGCGCTAGCAATCTAACGACATCCGTTAACGCTTAATCCGGGTATTGATCCGGTTGTTGCCGAGGTGAGAATTTGCTCGGGCGGTAAAATAGCCGTTTGAATATTCGACGGTATAGGGGTAGTGCATCCCGCGCGGATGATGATTTACCAGGGGCCGCTGCTTGGAATTAAGAGAATGGAGACGGATAGGAATATGTAGAGAGAACTATTAGGAAAATGTCTTTGGGATAATGGGAGGAAGTTGAGAGCAGAATAGCCGAGATGTTGTTATCGATTAGCCGATAAAATTATTCTTGTCAATTGGAATTTCACCTTGTCATTGTTAGAGAAATTAATTTTTCAAGTATGTTGCGATGAATTTTATATGCATCACATTTTTCATTGTTACCTTTTTTTTTTTTTAAAGTTTCGCAAATTTTAACGATAAGTAAAGACATACGACTTTTGGGAAAATGATTATTTATCGCCAAAGCGTAACCTCGTTATACATAAAATTTGTTAATTATACATAATTTAATAGTTTATATTTACTCTGTATACAATAGGTGAATGAAAATTAAATATCAACTTTTATTTTTTCAGGTTGGTCGATGACCGATGCGTCGTGTGTCCGGAAGCTGGTGACTTAAGCAATCCTCCAAAGAAGTTTAGAGGTATGTAATCGTACATACAGTTACAATTAACAATATATCACATATCGCTATCATTACACTCGTCAATACGAGCGAGTCAATTTTTCATTCCTTTACTTTTTCCGATTACGAATTAAAGATCTATTCGAAAACGGCGGTATTTTTTTTTTTTTTTTTTTTTTTTTTTTTTTTCAAAACGTCATTCGCGCCTCGCTTTGTATTTATCAATCGCGATAACCATGTCGTAAAAGACGCAGAGGTGAAAAGGTTAAGGTTAACCGCCAAGACGTAAATTTTTTAACGTCAGCCCCCTCTTTCTCGATAACCATTCTTCACCCTTTCATATATTTGGCAGCTAGTAAGCGTGCGACAATTTGGAAAAATGCCTAACGACTCCGATGACTTATTTGCAGATTGCCTCTTCAAAATATGTCCTATGAACCGTTACTCGGCCCAAAAGCAGTTTTGGAAGGCCGCGAAACAGAGCGGCAGCTCGACCACGGACGCGGTTCTTCTCAAGAGGCTGCACGTGAGTGACGATTTTGTAAACGACTGCTATATAGCTGCGCTATTCCGTTTATTGTTTATCTCTATTCTTATTTATAGCTCTATGTAGATACTTTTTGTTGTACTTTTTCAATGTTACAACGTTGCGTTTTTGCTTTACAGCATGCCGCCGAAATCGAGAAGAAGCAGAACGATACGGAGAACAAAAAATTACTCGGCACCGTCGTATCCTATGGGAATGTCGTTCAGGTGAAAAACAATACGACTTAATTTATTTATTTATCTACACTACTTTAAAATAATTAAAAAAAAAAAAAAAAAAAAACAAATAAATTTAAAAAAAATAAAGTTTAAAAAATCAAAGAAAAGATAAAGGTTAAAAAAAAAGGTTAAAGATGAAGGTTAAAAGTACACGTATAATAAATCTAACGTAACTCAAAACGCACGCGTCTCAAAATCTTCAACGAGCGCGCTGTGAATCACGACGCGAACTATCGCCGAGCAACGCGCGCTTGCATTAATCCATCCTTACGTACAAAACAAACAACAGACGAAATGGAAAACAAAAGAGAGCTTGACCCATATGAGAAGCTCGCGCGAGTCGAGTTAAAATGCCCGTGAATAAAACGCTAAGAGAGGAGCGTGCACGCTTAAATAAAAGATAATGGCGAAGAACGAGATAATAGAAAAGAGAGTCGACGAAGGAGACGGAAAAAGAGAGAAAAAGAGAGAGAGAGAGGTGTAAGATACAAATCTACATATACTAACTGCCGACGGCACTCGTCTCTTCATCTCTACTCTATCTCGCTCGCGCGCGAGCGAAGTTTATCCGTCATCGGCCGGAGACACAGACGACTAATTGAACCGCGCGTGAGTGAGTCAGTGAGAAAAAGAGAGAGAGAGAGAGAAGAGCGATCTCATCTCGTTACCGCCTACGAGGCACTTCCTGCTTGTTTGGTTCGGATTTTGCACTGTGTTTTATCTCTCTCTCTCTCTCTCTCTCTTATTTTTTCTTTCGCTCGTTAGACGGAGTACTTCGTAATTTTTATTGCGAGGGAGGATGGTTTTAAATTTTTACGTGGGTTTTATATTTTTTTTTATGTCTCGAATATTTTTTTATTTTGTTTTGTTTGTTTTTTTGTTTCAAGGATATTTGATCGCGATGAAAAAGTATGTTTTTTTTTTTTCTTTTGTTTGGATTAGCATTTTTTTAAAAATGTTTTCGTTATTTTGAATTTTAGATAATTTTTCTTTTTAATCGATCGCTGTTTATATTTGTTCTTTAATATCAATGTATTATTTTATAAATAAGAGCATTGGCATTTCATATGAACGTTAATAAAATCAATAAACTAGAGGCTGTTGTAATACATTGACGTGTTATAAAATACACAACTAATAACTGAATACGCGTGTTTTGAAATTTAATTTTATACTTATGTAGAAATAATATTTACCGTTTAATTTTCATCGTTAAATACGTAATGAAATATATAAATTTATTTCAAATATCGAGTCGAATAAATTTTACGTCAAAACATATTGTAAGGTCGATGGAAAGAGAAATTTCATTTTATCGGAAATCGTTAAAAGAAAGCCACGTTCAATTCTTTCACTCTTCCAAAAATAACAACTTCGTAGTCACTACTTTATAACGATCCCGTCATCAATTTTTTTCGCGACGTCGCGACATTCAGACTTTTAAAACTTTTCACATTTTTTCTCTAGCCAAAGCCTTTACGTATATATCTAAAGTATACGGTAAAAAACAGACGGCAACGACCGAGCAATTAATAGCGAACTTTGCTCGTGTATCATTTGAATTGTCTCTCGCGGTATTTTTTTCTCGGAAAGGCAAAATGCGCCGAACGAGCGAGTCACTCGCTGGTATAAAACTGGACGAGTCTTTAATGAGAAAATATCTTTGCGCGAGGCTTTCGAAAATAAAGCGATAATACAGCAATACGAAATGAACAATTTTCCCTCGGAGTATTAAAATTAAATTTTTCAAATTTTCTCGGATTGAATATTACGAGATAAGTAATTTATTTACACGATTAAGGTTCTTTCGTAGTGCGTTTAATCGACGCTTGTTTTATAATTACATATAGCGTTGAAAAATTTTCACCGATTTTGCGCCGTGCGCTATACGAGAAACCTTATAACCCTGAAATATCGACTTTTTATTTATATACGCGAAGAGAGTATTTTCTATTCGATTTAATAAGAAAATTTAAATTCTATAAGTGGCTTTATTCGATAAGTTTTCAATGCAAACTATAGCTTGTAAAATTTTAATAAAAATTTTATTTTTTTCCTTGCTCGCGTTTACTTATCAAATAGGTTAGACTGCATACTAATAAATATACCCCAATATATTAATAAATTAAAAAATAATAAATGAAAAATAACCTGTCTAGTTTAGAAATTTTTTTAAATTATCCTTGGTTAATAAATGCATGCCAATAAAAAAAAAAAAAAAAAAAAAAAAAAAGTTTTATCGTTTGATACGATTGAAGAAAAGTAACGTTCAAAGAACGTTATTCAAAATTTAATCAATCGAATTTGTTGATAATTGAAAATGAGATTGAATTAAACTAAAGTAATATGTAATCTCATTTTTTTCTTGAAGACAATGCACCACCTGAGCACAATAGGATAATTTATCATAAGAAAATTGAGGGATTTTAAATACGAATTGTTATAGAGTATCCCCTTTTATCCGCGAAGATTTATCCGTTTCCGATTTTCATTTGTTACTAAATCTCGAGAGAAACTGCGCGTCGGGTAAGTATTTTTCATTAAACGAGAAAGCAACTCCGTAAACGAGTATTTTATACAAAACTTTCGGAATCCCATTATACGAACAGGATAATAGGCTTGGAGAATCGTTGCGTCGTTAAGAGCGTCTTTTGAAATATTGAATATATATATTGAAAAATAAAAAAAAAAAAAAAAAACAATAAAAATAAAAATAAAACTGGTTCGCAAAACTATTGTCAAAGTCTTTTTGTTTCGAGCGAGAAAGAATTTATTTAACGAAGCTCCTTATATCTTTTTCAGATTTAACACACTTTTAACGTTTATAAATGTTTAATTCGAATTTATTTATTATAAATGACGCGATAGTCGCGCAATCCATATTGTTTAAGTAATAAAATACAAAGAGTTAAATTTGTTATGTTGAATATGCAAAAGTTCGTAGTAAGGAACTGTATAAAATTTAGCGCGAGACAAAGTAATCTTACGTCGAAGTTCTACTCGTGCTTTCGCATTTACTGTAAGAATGAGTAATTACTCGTCGTTATATATTGATACTATTATAATTTATCGACTCGAGCATCTTATGGACCTAAGATCAACTTTATGGAAAGCGAGTATTTAGAAGGAGAAACGACTTTTAAATTATTTAATTGTCGAATAATACGTAATTAATCATAGTTTAAAAGCTAAACGATCGTCGTTTGTAATATATTGTCTCGGATATGTGACGATAATAATTAAAGCAAGTTAAAATGTGGGTCATATTAATTTATATATACATATATCGTTTGCTTTATATAATAATTGTGTAACAACAACGAATCTATTTTTGTTCGCGATAGTGATTCTGTTTTCAAATTGATTATTTCGAAGTGAATGTCAAAACACATTTCTTATTAAAAATAAACAACAGTTTAATAGATCTTATCGTTCACACATAAGCGTACAAGTGTGAGTAATGTGAGATGTGTGTGTATATATATATATATATATATATATATATCAGCGATATCGAATAACTCCTACTTATTTATTTCGATTTTTCGAAATTATTTATAAAACCATTGAAATTTCTTAATTACGCTATAATTTTTTTTTTCTCATCATTGATTATTTGTAACATTAGACCTTACTTAATAATTATAAAGTTGAAAACTTTTTTAAAGAATTTTCTGTCATTTTAGCAAATTACTTTGAATCTGTTGAATTTTGCGCAACTCTTTATATTATTGCTTTTTTCTACTAATTGCGTTCTTAACTTTGTCAACTCCGTCTAATTAAAATAACCATATGGAAAACGTAAACTGTAAACTTTTCATTTTATAACATATTTTACAAAATTTTAATTAAACGTTTAATTAAAAAAAATACTTTATTACTCGAGTATTTTTATTTAGTTTTCGTGTCTCATTACTTAACGCAGATATAACATTTAATACTATCAAAGCTCAAAGTTATTGCTTTGAAAAAAA
The DNA here is from genome assembly GCA_949987625.1 of Chalcis sispes. Lineage (NCBI taxonomy): Eukaryota > Metazoa > Arthropoda > Insecta > Hymenoptera > Chalcididae > Chalcis > Chalcis sispes. The sequence continues at coordinate 9,080,605 of OX465094.1, read as the reverse complement.
GTACATTATCATAAAATTTCATTCGTAAAAAAAAAAAAAAAAAAAAATACAAAACTCCATCTCGCAAGCAAAGTGCAATAGTTTATTCTCCTTCCTTCCCACAGCTACTGCATCTGAAATCAAACAAATTTCTAACGGTAAACAAGCGTCTCCCGGCGCTACTCGAGAAGAACGCGATGCGAGTCTACCTGGACGCGAACGGAAACGAGGGCAGCTGGCTTTACATAATGCCGTTCTACAAATTGCGCAGCGACGGAGACAGCGTCGTCGTCGGGGACAAGGTTATCCTCGAGCCCGTAAACGCGGGTCGCCAAGGGCTCCACGTAGCCGCGAATTACGAACTAAGCGATAATCCAGGATGCAAGGAGGTTAACGTCGCGAGCGCGGCTACTTCTTGGAAAGTCACCCTCTTCATGGAGCATCGCGAGAATCAGGAGGAAATATTGAAAGGCGGGGATGTCGTTAGGTAGATGATTCATTTACATCTGTGTGTCGTTAATTTTTTTTTTATTTTTTTTTATTTTTTATTTTTTTTGAAATATACTCAGCCAGTTAACGATTTATCGTTTAGGTTATTTCACGCTGAGCAAGAAAAGTTTTTGACGATGGACGAGTACAAGAAAAAGCAGCACGTATTTTTGAGGACGACTGGAAGGACAAGTGCCACGGCGGCTACGAGTAGCAAAGCACTTTGGGAAGTAGAGGTAAGATATTTCTTTGTGAAATGAGAACGAGAAAAGAATTTCATAGCGTGCGTTTGTGCGCACGAGAAGAGAGAGTTCAAGTCTTTTATTTGATTCTCATTTTTAAATAATATTTACTCGCTTTGAATAAAGATTCGAGTGCAAAAACGATACGCAAGATTAATTTAACAATATTTAACGTTTACAATTAAATGGTTTAACACAGTAATAAATTAATCCAAGCAACGTTATGTTTTTCATAAAAGAGAATAATTTTTAAATAAATGTCTGACTATTTTCGATCTTTACTACTTAACGTTTTTTTTTCCTTACTTGTTGGGTACTTTCCAAAGTTTATTTAAAAAAAGTAAAGAAAGGTAATAATAAAAACAAATAAATTTCAATAGGTTTTTATTATAAAATATCTGCAGTAAAAAATGTATAAATTTATGTCGAAACTTAACTTACACGAGATGGGCGAAACACGTAAACTTTTTTTCCTTTATGAAATTCATTATTTTAATAAAGTTAAATTATTTTAGTATGAATTATTTTTTTTTTTACATTGATTGTTATGGCTTATTTCTTAATTCAAACTCATGAGATGCGTAGGGCATAATTTGCATTAGGTCAAATCAACCGGTCACTCACTGATTAAATGTGTTTTCACATTTGATGCTCTAATTGTTCATTTCTAGTTGTAAATTTGCCAATGGTGCTTATCTAATTTAATGCTCATGAAAAGCTAATGACCCTAATTTCAATGCAAACAATAGAATTAGAATATTACCGCTCGTTACACAATTTAATCAGTATTGCATGGGTATGCGAGTGATGGATTTTTTTATGATGCGATGAAAATTTGTCTTATTTCAATAAGGACAATCGAACGAATGAAAATTCTTTCGAATGTCAAAAATTTAATTGTTTTCGTTATATTTTAATTATAAGAAATGTTTCGTCTCATCATTATACAACGGCATTACATGCAAATAAATAATAAAACGAGTAATTTATTATCAAATATGTTTAAATAATGTAATACGAATAATTTATTTATCATTTATTCGAAAATTCTGCAAATTATCCTTTCATTTAACATTAAACGAGCCATTACTTTAGATGAGTAGATACAAAAATTTTCGATAGAATATATATATATATATATATATATATATATATATATATAGTTCAACAATAACTCAAGTAAAATAATAAAACGAGCTTAGGTTGTGCAACACGATCCATGCCGCGGTGGAGCTGGCCACTGGAATTCACTGTTTAGGTTTAAGCATTTAGCGACGGGTCAGTACTTAGCGGCGGAAATTGATACGGACGAGCCAGTCGAAACTATAAAGGGTAAAAGAGGTGAGTTTTTTTAATAAATTTTACATCGGTATTATTCTTTTTTATTTTTTTATTAAAAACAACGTAAATTACGACAAATAATGAAGTTAAAAATTAGATTGGATAAATAAGCAAATTACGAAATCGAAGTTATTCGGCCCGTTTAAATTTATCGTTTATTTTGAATGTCGCAGAGCCACCGGGACCCGTGTATCGATTGGTATCCGTTCCACACAGCAACGAAATAAGCTCTTTATTCGAGCTCGATCCGACCACGCTAACTCGGGGCGACAGCTTGGTACCGCAGTCTTCCTTTGTAAGGCTACATCACATATGCACAAACACGTGGGTCCATTCGACAAGTGTGCCAATTGACAAAGACGATGAAAAACCCGTGATGTCAAAGGTATAAATATAAAAATTTTTCTTCTTAAGACATTATTATTCTTTTTTATATTGCATTATTGATATTTTTATATAATTTAAACAACGATGAAAACGTTTTTATCCGCGCGAAAATTTGTTTAAAAAATCAAAAAAAACTCCAGGTCGGCTGCGCGACAAACAAAGAAGATAAGGAAGCTTTTGCCCTGCGCTCGGTGTCACCGGTCGAGGTGCGCGATCTCGATTTCGCCAACGACGCGTGCAAGGTACTCGAGTCGATAAGCCGAAAGTTGGAAAAGGGCACGATATCGCACAACGAGAGGCGAGCCGTTACCAGTCTGCTTCAGGATATCGTTTACTTTATCGCGGGCCTCGAAAACGAGCAAAACAAGTCCGAGGCTCTCGAGCTCGTCGTCACGAATCCGGTTAGGGATAGGCAAAAATTGCTCCGCGAGCAGTACATTCTTGGACAGTTGTTTAAAATATTACAGGTGATTGCGATTAACGGGTTTTCTTTCTTTTTTTTCAATGCTTACGTTTGTGTTTTGCGAGATTAATAAACGTCGATGGATTTTTTAGGCGCCGTTTTTAGAATCGGCGGAAGGCGAGGGACCATTTTTGAGAATAGAGGAGTTAAACGATCCGAGACACGCTCCGTACAAATATATGTTTCGTCTGTGTTATCGTATTTTAAGATTATCGCAACAAGATTATAGAAAGAATCAGGTTTGCTTTGTTTCCAAACTTAATGATTGCAATTGCATGGTTTTTGTTTTTTTTTTTTTTTTTTCAATGTATTTTTAACGAATCTTTAATTATTCCTAGGAATATATTGCCAAACATTTTGCATTTATGCAAAAACAAATAGGTTACGATATACTGGCCGAAGATACAATAACGGCGCTTCTTCACAATAACAGGAAATTATTGGAGAAGCACATAACGGCCGCGGAAATTGAAACTTTCGTCGGTTTGGTACGAAAAAATATGCACAATTGGGAGTCGCGTTTTTTGGATTATCTGTCCGATCTTTGCATATCGAATAAAAAGGCAATAGCTGTTACTCAGGAATTGATTTGTAAAAGTGTCCTTAGCGAAAAAAACAAAGACATATTAATAGAAACTAGGTGAGTTGTTTAACATAGCGATTATGAAAATTTTATACCTTACATCAACTTCGATCGATACTTTTGCGTTTATTTCGATAAAATTATTCAATATGACAGCTTTGAAAAAGGATAATCTTTTTTTTTTTTTTTTAGTATGGTGAAAACTCAAGTAGAAGTAGAGGACGTAGACGAGAGACACGAAGAAGGGAACGACGAAGAGCCGCATATTACAATTATAGAAGAATTTGAAGTTTTTCTCATATGGAATGATGGCAAAGTTCGTTAAGAATATTTTTAATAAAATTTGCATTTAGTTTATTCATCAAATTTAATTTTATTATTTTTCGCAGCGAACTATGTCTCTGAGTGAATTATCAAGAGGAGCTAAACTGGGTAACATCGAAGCCGCAGCAATATTAGATTATTATAGACATCAGTTGAATTTGTTTAGTAATATGTGTCTTAACAGGCAATATCTTGCACTCAACAATCTATCGCCGCATTTGGATATTGATCTGATACTTAAGTAATTGATATTTCTAACTCGTCGAATATTTACACTTCATGATTTAATGATAAAAAAAAAAAAAAAAAAAAAAAAAAAAAAAAAATCCGAAATTATGAAATTTTTTAATTACGATTCACATTTTAATTAAAATAAACTATTCCGCTTGTTTCTTAGATGCATGGAAGACGAGACTGTACCTTACGAGCTACGAGCCTCGTTTTGTAGATTAATGCTGCACTTGCACGTCGACCGAGATCCTCAAGAGCAAGTGACGCCCGTGAAGTATGCTCGACTTTGGTCCGAAATACCATCTAAAATGAGCATTAATGAGTGAGTTTGAAAAAAAAAAAAAAAAATAAAACAAAAAAAAAAAAAATACTAAAGTTTCGCGTTAAATCATTAATGCGATTTAAAAATAAAAAAATTTGCGCTATTGTAATTGATTTTTATCAAAAATGTTTACGTAAAAACATAACTATTTATATGTTGTTGATAAATTAATCTTTTTTATTTCATAGCTACGATACGAACAAAATGCCAGATCAAAGTAAAGAGGTTGTCAGAGCAAAATTCAGTTCTACAATAATGTTCGTCGAAGATTATTTATGCAACGTTGTAGCGAAAATGTGGTCTTTCGCGGATCAGGAGCAAAATAAACTTACGTTCGAAGTTAGTTTTCGTTTAATTTTAATATATCAATAAAAATTATTATTCGTAATTTAATTTTTAAAAAATTACGCTGATCATTTCAGGTGGTGAAATTAGCAAGGGATTTGATTTATTTTGGATTTTATAGCTTCAGCGATTTATTGAGGCTTACGAAAACGTTACTCAATATCTTGGATTGTGTGTCTGAAAATGATTCGACGGATGGAAAAGTGCCAACCGGTGAAATCGATTGTAAGTAATGATTAATTATCGATTATTAATACGATCTTGCAATTCAATTAATATAAAAATAATTGTAAATAAAATCATTGTAAATATTTTAAAATTAAAATGTTAATCACATTTAAATCGATCAGCTTGCAAATGCTAAATTAATTAAACACAAATAACGATTAATTATGTCAGTTGTATATAACTCCAAAGTAGTATTTTTAATCCATTTTTACCATTGAATTGTTTTGAAAACATCCCATTCAGCCGAAAGTGTGGATTCGGATGATGCAGGTAATCATGTAGATAGTCTCGATGTTTTATTAAATGGTTGTTTGTAATTTTGTTAAAATTAACGCATCGAGTAATCATTACGATGCAATTATTTTTTTTTTTATAAAACATTCTTAAAGACTTAAAAAATAATGATCCTTATAACGTAATTGACATGTATCATTTAACAAAATCAATTACTTTTTATTTTATTAAATGTTCAGTATTGTTATATGTTGAGTATGTAATATTTAAATATATTCGTTTTATTTTCACCAAATTTCCATTTTACATATGTATATAAAAATATAGCGTTGCAAGTGTAATTTAATCGAGTATTTTTTTTTTTTTTTTTTTTTTTTTTTTTTTTTAATTTATGATATGCACAAGAGCTACTGTGTGTTTCACGTTTCAAAATTTAGTTTTATTTTAGATTATTTCATCGATAAAATTTCAAACATTAAATAACGATTCTTTCAACAGCCGAAGGTGGAGTACTTCGTTGTATCGGCGATATGGGCGCAGTGATGACAAATCTTACATTGGGACCAGCTGGTCAAGTAATGGCAGGATCGTCTTCACCGAGACCAAAATCAACGGTTACGGCGAAAAAAGAATATCCTCTTGTCATGGATACGAAATTAAAGATTATAGAGATTCTGCAGTTCATTTTAGACGTACGGTTGGATTACAGAATATCATGTTTACTTTGTATCTTCAAAAAGGAATTTGATGAAACGGAAAAAGCGTCGGGAGATTTAAGCTTAGGGCAAAAGGGTATCGATTTGGAGTCCATCGGTGCGCAAGCTGAAGGGATTTTCGGTAGTAGGTAAGGGAGCTTTCTTATGTACCAATAAATGGAATTTTTAAACGAAGCGTATTTTGATAAATAGTTTCGTGATACGCTAGAGTAAATAAAAAAGAACGTTACTTTACTTATCTAAGATTCAAACAATGATTTTTAAAATATTAATTTTAAATTTTGAATACTCATTAATAAATTTTAATAATTTAATCATTTTTTAAATTCAATTATAAGATAAAAGTAAAAAATTCTTAATTACTTGCAAATTAAACAAAAATTATAATTATACATGATTGTTTATTTGAAAAATTTAGCGAAGAATGCGCAGCTTTGGATTTGGATGGTCAAGGTGGTCGGACATTTTTACGGGTTTTATTGCATTTGGCTATGCACGATTATCCACCTTTAGTATCGGGGGCGTTACATCTTTTATTTAGACATTTCAGCCAAAGACAAGAAGTTTTACAAGCATTTAAGCAGGTATTTAATAAAAAAAAATTTTTTTAATAAGCTATCGATTTCTATTATTTTTATCGCGATGAAATCGTTAATCAAACAATTTTATACCTTAGGTTCAACTTTTGGTATCGGATAGCGATGTAGAATCTTACAAGCAAATTAAAGCAGACTTGGACGTTTTGCGTCAGTCGGTAGAAAAATCCGAATTGTGGGTATACAAATCGAAAGCCACCGAAGATCATGGAAGTAAGAAGAAAAAAAGTAATAAAGAAGAAGAAGAAGAAGGTACAACGCCAAGAAAAACTCCACCTCAATTGTCATCGATGGAAAAAAAAGGTAAGCGGGCGCTATCTTTTATTTTAAATTTAATATTACACATTCGGTGAAATATTTTCAATAAAAGTATAAATATTAAATCGTACAATAATTAAAATTTCAGGATCAGCAATAGATTTGGACGTTGGGCCGCCTTTACACGCGGATCAAGCCGAGGAATATCGAAAAATTCAACAAATCCTCATTCGCATGAATAAATTATGCATTCAAACTTTACCCGGCGGTCAGGTAAAGCCGCGAAAGCACGAGCAGCGTTTACTCCGCAACGTCGGCGTGCACACAATCGTCCTCGATCTCTTGCAAGTGCCTTTCGACGCGAAAGAAGACGTGCGCATGATCGAACTAATGCGACTTGCCCACGATTTCTTGCAAAATTTCTGCTTGGGCAATCAGCAGAATCAAGTGTTGTTGCATAAACAATTGGATCTGTTTCTCAATCCGGGTATTAGGGAAGCGCAAACCGTCTGTAGTATCTTTCAAGATAATTCGACGCTCTGTAACGAAGTCAACTCCAAAGTCATTCAACATTTTGTTCATTGTATCGAAACCCATGGTAAACATGTGCAATATTTAAAGTTCCTCCAAACTATCGTAAAGGCTGAAAATCAATTTATTAGAAAGTGTCAAGAAATGGTCATGCAGGAGGTAAGATTCTCTATTGCTTAATATATGCTATTTCAAAATTTTTAATCTTTACTAATAACGCATGGCGACTAATAATAATTTATTACTTAACAGTTGGTCCAAGCCGGAGAAGACGTTTTAGTATTTTACAACGACAGGGCATCTTTCAATCATTTTGTTGAGATGATGAGATCTGAAAGACATCGAATGGACGAAAGTAGTCCTCTGAAGTAATCAACTGTTTTATAATAATACATTGTTTTTTTATAAGCCTGAATGAATAATTTTTCTTTATTTATTTATTTTTTTTTTTTCCAGATATCACGTAGAATTAGTAAAATTATTAGCTTGCTGTACAATGGGTAAAAACGTAAATACTGAAATTAAGTGCCATAGTCTTTTACCTCTCGACGATATAGTTGCCATGGTTTGTCATCCAGATTGTATACCGGAGGTGATGTTTAAAATGCAATTTATTTCATTAAAAAATTAATTTTATCAAACAACAATTTATTATTATTATTATTATTATATTCTAAAACGATTAAAACACCAATAATATTTTTCCATCCAGGTAAAAGAAGCTTACATAAATTTCTTAAATCATTGCTACATCGATACCGAAGTTGAAATGAAGGAAATTTACACGTCGAATCACATGTGGTCCCTATTCGAAAAGTCATTCATCGTCGACATGGGACTAATAGCCACAGCGACTCACGATCGCAATCACGCCGATACCTCATTGGAGAATTACGTAACGAACTGCTTGATGAACATAATAACGACATTTTTCAGCAGTCCGTTCTCCGATCAAAGCACGACTGTCCAGGTATTCTTGATAGTTTTATTTTTTATAATATTTCAAAATTCACTATTAGTCTTGTCTTTTACAGTTTATAAAAATTTTCTATTCTCATTTAATTTTCTTTCATCTTTGTTAAACAATCTTCGTTATCCTTCTGTACAAGACAAGTTTTCAACTGACATATTGCATTTGAGATTATTAAGATTTGCATTATTAACGTAAAATAGAAAAGTTATTTAAAGGATCGACTTGAAAACAATTTTTGAAATAAATGAAATGAGATAATAATTTTTTAATCGTCGTTATTTTCATTTAAAATTATAATACACTTATTAGATAGCGAATAATTTATTTAATAAATTTTAAATATCACAATGTTCATTTTAATGATACATAAAATTTAATTTGCATTTTACCTTGCCTTACAATCGAAGTACATCATACTCGAGGTAATTTTATTAACGAAAATCAAAAGAAAGAGTCGTTTTAGTTTTAGACAATAGATTAATATAGATTAATGTCAGCCAGTTTAAATTAAACAATTTAAAAATATTGTGTATTCACACTAGTAAAATGTGTATACAAATAAACAACAATTTAGTAATTATAAATGTCGATCCGCAATTTTATTTCTTGGCACAATAATAACTGTTACTCAATAACTAATAGTGTTTATTATAATATGTTTGATCTATAGTCGTTAACTGGTGATACTTATAGGATTTTCCTTAATTTTCATAAGCAACTAACGTTTTTCTGATTTGTCAGATCACGTATATATATATATATATATATATATATATATATATATATATACAACGACTTGTGGTTCTTCGCTTTGCATGGGAAAATTCTATGAGACGAAAATGCGTCGCATTAACCAAACATTTATTAACAGATAACTTTAGCGATAGTTAAAAGTAGACTATAGAATTTAGTACTTAATTACATTTACCGGATATACTGGCATTGAAATTAACATGTAGTTTTAGATTAAGCAGTTAATCTAACACAATGCATCACTACATTCGCGCTTATTGTAGTACGTGTAGAGTAAAGAAGATTGCCAGCTAAACAAACAATTGATTACTTTTTTTTTTTTTTTTAAATAATCCTCTTATAGTATCTATATGCGATTGATCTTTAGTGCATGCATTTTTCTTTTTTTTTTTTTTTCTTTTTAATAATCGGATATTACTTGGAAAAATTTACACAGTATGGATCTTAAATGGTTTGGGGTGCTAATTAGATTTGGTATATATTTATGGAATTTAACGAAGAGTAGTTTACATTAAGCTATCAAACTATTTAAAAAATTCTTGACTTGTAAATAACGACTTCGAACAAATGCAAGATAATATTAACATTTCAGCTTTATTTTAATAAAATCATATTCACATCGAATATATTTTTAAATAATAAAGAAAGAACTTAAAGTCGATCGCGTTATTGGTTTATTGGCGATAAAAAATTATTTGCTTCGCTTTAAAACAAGGCTGATGATAAAACATGAAAATAACTTATTTTTACTTGGATAAAATTAAGATTAATCGTGGAATCTTCGCATATTTTATAAAAAAAAAAAAAAAAAATTGGTTAGCTTGCTATTTATTAACAAAGCAAAGAAAAACAAATCATCGGCGTTAAAGACTAAATGGGTAAATTGGTTAATGCGAGCGCACTAGCAGCATGTTTTGTGTATTTTCTTGGCATGTCCTCTGGCGTGTTACTTTCATTCCTCGTCTTCTACTACTACCACCACCAATACTACTTCTACTTCTACCACTACTACTACTACTACTACTACTACTACTACTACTGCTACTATTGCTGGGTCTGTAAAATGGTACATACGTAAACGGTGTTGGGGTTTCGATAGAAACACCTGCACGAAGCCAGGCTCTATTGGAATATGAAGAATCGCGTCCGTAGCAGTGATAATAATTTCACTGACTATGTAAGTACTCGCACTACGGTCGCCGTTATTGTGACACGTAATTATATCTATCTTATCTGCACGGATTATGGCATGTTAAGTTTATTTTATTTTTACTTTTTTTTTAATTTTTTTTTTTTTTTTAATTTTTTTTTTTAATTTTCAACGAACAATTCTATACATAGAGAATACTTGAAATTTTCTTATACCGACCGAGCAGTGTCTTATGAAAGTATGTTAATAACTTTGGTCTAATAAATCGAAAGTTTTAATAACTTTTTAGAGCAAACAACTATTTAAATATCCATGTATATTTTTAAAGTAATAAATTAATATTTCACAATTAATATAATATATAATACCTTTTAATAAAATTATATTTACTTTGGCGTTAAAAATAAAATTGTTTAATTTTGCAATTTTATAAATCATATCGAGCTCTTGAATAGAATGACAAACCTGAGATATTTCATTTGAATGCTTGAATTTTTTCAATTCATTATTAAGCAAAGACACTTATATGATATTTCTCAATCGGTATATTTGCCATAATTTATAATTATTCAATAAATTTCGATTTTTGATTGTCACTTATATACTTACCTTTTAAATATATTTGTTTTCACAAAAATTTATTTTTCGTGTAAAGAATGTAAATACACAAATCTTTTAAATAAAAATATTTGGATAAATTGTAAAATATTAATATTATTGTAAACTACAATCTATTACTTAAAAATTATCTTATAAATAATATTAAACTTAATAATATAAATTATAATTATATAAATCAATAAATGTTTTACATGTTTTAATTGAAAAATTAATAATGTTTTTTATAAAAATTTATAATCATAAGTATATCAGTTTTTGCTCATTCGTGAAAAATACAATTCTTTCATTTATTTAATTCTACTTTTACAGACAAGGCAGCCGATATTCGTTCAACTACTACACGCAGCGTTTAAAGTATCTCAATGCACTTGGCTGAACGCAGGACAAAGATTCAGCGTCGAAAATTGCATTCGAACTCTATCCGATGTTGGTTAGTCAATAACAATTTTCCATGTATTTATTTTTTTTTCTTTTTTCTTTTTTTTTCTTTTTTTTTTTTTTATTTACTTTGCAAAATTAATCGTTTTATTACTATAAAACAAGTATTAAAAAGACAATCGCAATAATAAAATATAATTATTTTCTAATATTAAAATCTCATATTTAAACGCAGCCAAAGGAAGAGGAATTGCAATACCGACGGATTTGGAAAGTCAAGTTGCTTCAATGTTCAATAAAGCAGCAATGCTCAGCAGACAAACGAGCAAATGGCTGCAAGCGGCAAAACAACCAAAGATAGAACGAAGCCAAAGTCAAGTAATTATACTTTTATCATTTTTATGTCTCTAAATGAGTAATACTTTACAAATACAAAATGAAAACGCATGAGTTATCCTTTTTTTTTTTTTTTTTTTTTTCAGTTGATGCGATTAGATCGCAGTATCATCGAAGGGTTACAGGATATTGTGTCGCTGTTGGAAGAACAACTAAAGCCATTAGTGCAATCGGAATTATCTTTGCTAGTCGATATTCTTTATAGGCCAGAGTTGCTTTTTCCTCCTGCGACCGATGCTAGAAAGAGATGTGAAAACGGAGGTTTTATCAGACGGTAAATTCATTATTGTTCATCTTTGTTTGAGATTACATATTTTTATGATAAATTTTTCGTTAAACTAAAATACTGAAACAAAAATCTTACTATTTAATAACATACTTCTGCGATTAATGAATGATGGAATTTAATTTTTCTTGTTAGATTGATTAAGCATACGGAAAAGTTACTGGAGGAGAAGGAAGAAAAACTTTGTGTAAAGGTATTGAAGACTTTGCGTGAAATGATGGCAATCGATCCAGAATATGGAGAAAAGGTCAGTATTTAATGTTAATGTTAATGCATGAGAGCTGAATTAATTAAATGAGCGATTTAAAAATTATATGAAGGGGAAAACAGTTATTATTGCATACTTTGTAGAAGTAGGAGCATTCGGTTTCTTCGGGATTCTTTTAACAATTTTAACGCGACAATATACTAATTATTAATTAAAATTAGCTTTTTTATTAAAATAATAATAATAATAATAATAATAATAATAATAATAATAATAATAATAATAATAATAATAAAATGATTAAAAAATGAAAAAATAAAAATTAAAAGAATAGAGGAAAGGAAAAATCGAATGCTCAGCGTCACTAGGCGAAGTCAGAATGCATCTACATAGAAGTTAAATATTTCTCTTTTTATTGGCTGAAATATTGTTGAAACGTTCTTAAAAGTTGAAATAAGACCAAGCGACCATCATCAACGAAGCGAAAACATTATCATGATGACGTTTAGTCTCTGTTGTTGTATCTGTTTCATTCTCACCATCTTCATCCACGTTTACGTTATTCAACGTTCGAAAATAAATATCCAAAATTAGAATCTAGTAAAAAGAAAGCAACGACTAAACGCAAAAAATCGAAAAAGAAAAAAAAAGTGAAAGACAATAAAAAAAAAAAAAAAAAAAAAAAAAAAAAAAAAAAAAAAAAAAAAAAAAAAAAACAATGAATAATGAAAAAAGAGTTAAACCAGCATTCCTACCTCCCCCCGTCCCCCTAAGAGAAGAGAAGAGGCGCGTGTATGCGCGCAACATCTCGATTATCCCCGCGAAAAAATGCCGCGGTGAGTAGCACTCGTAGACCTAGATTTGTAGATAAAGCTGTTTTCATGCTGCTAACACTGGAGAACGGGGAGGAGAGCCGGTTATCATCCGATAAGCAGGATGTCCCTAAACCGACGGATACAGCCCCCGAACCTCCGATCGCCAATGTCGAGGCCCAAGGCCCCGAGAATCATCAGACCATGCAGATACAGCGGGTAACGCAAACATACAAAAAAAAAAAAAAAAAACAAAACAAAACAAAACAAAACAAAAAAAAACAAAACGAAAAAAAAAATAATATCTATAACACAACAGCAGTACCTTGCCATACCTCGCTAGATTACATATCGAAATTATCTATATTTATATACAGTATACACACATATATATATATATATATATATATATACACACATATGCAGAAAAAGAAAAATTTTTTAAATGCACTTATTTTCTCAAAGATATTTTACAAATGAAAGATATTGCGGAATTCCTTAATTTCATATGATTATTCATCATATTTTTAGAACCAGTGTAAATTTAAGAAGAAAAAATTTTCAAAAGATACAGATAGAAGCAAGGGAAGAAAATTTTTGCATCTTATAAATTTTATTTTTCTGCGTACATATCGCGGTGTTTGAATATTTTTTTTTTTTTTTTTTATTTTTTTTTATTTTTGTATCACGTATGCGCGATCAAATAATACCACGAAATATAAAAGACGTAGTCTTAATACGTTGTTTAAGCAAAAGGCACGAATTTTTCCAAGACACGTTGTGCGACTACTATACTATTACTACTACACGTTTAATACCATATATTATTTATTTGACATTACTTTTTTCTTTTTGGCTCGAAAAAAAATAAATAAATAAATAAACAAAAAAAAAAAAAAAAAATTTTTCCTACTCAAGGCGCTCGCTCGCATCTCGCTCGCTGGCTCGATCGTTTTTTGCCGAAAATTTTTATTCTGTGATTGGCGATTTGTCTCTATGTATCAGCATTTGATTGATTTTTCTTTTATTTTCATTTATCTATTTATTTACATTTGTTTTTTTTTTTTTTTTTTTTTTTTTTTTTTTTTTTTTTTTTTTTTTTTTTTTTTTTTTTTTTTGCTGTATCATCGTTATGGTAGATTTTTTGACGAAGTCCCTTTCAAGATGTATGCATGCGGACTCGCTTTCAAGCCGTTGGATTTAAGCATATTTCTCACGTGTGTTTTTGATTATGTTTTTGTGCGAAAAGTAGCGTAATTTAAAATTTATTCGTCGTTATATTGTATATCTAAAATTTGAGATAAACTCGTTCTGCTTCGTTTTGTTTTTCAAACTTTTTTCAAGTAGATTTTGAACAAAATTTTGAATTTTATTTTCAGCTTATATTATAATTATATATATATATACAATATATATTTTTTTTTTTTTTACACTTAATATAATATAATATTTTATATAAAATATAAATTTATATTTTTAGATTTTAAATATATTTTGTATATAATTTTTATTAATTTTATATAATGTTCGCTTATAAAATTTTCAAGTAATACAATTGTATAAAAAAAAAAAAAATATACGCATATTATTACGAAATAAAATAGCATCAATTTAAAGAACAATAATTATAAAATTGAAAATTCTTGAAATTTTTATAAGTAAAAGATTACTGTATGACGAACATCACTTTTTAAATATATAAGAAAATTCTTTCTCACGAAAACATTTTCATCGGCGATCTCTACATAAATTTTCTTTTTTTTTTGTTTTTTTCGTTCTCTTATAATAAAGCAAGTTAAGAGTTTATGAGCGCATGTAATGTATCGCTGAATATATAATTAGATTTGTATAATGTATGCTCATTTATCTAAGATTTGTTTGTATCTATCATATAAGATATTTTGTATGTACATTTAAATTTAATGTCGATTGAAATGTAAAATCTTGATGTACCAGTACACTAATAATAATAATTTTTTATTATTATTATTATTATTATTATTATTATTATTATTATTTAATTTAAATCCTAATTTATATCATAGAAAAAAGTATCGTAGTCTTAAAAAGTATGTATTAAAATACTATCTATTCTCTCTCTCTTTTTTTATTATATACTTCCATAATATGATACTCTATTATGTTGCACCAAATGTCTATCTTTTCTTAAAGAAAATCTCTTAGCAGATTTTCAAAGTTATAATTATCATATCCATATATATATATATATTAATTTGTGACTGAAAAGATTAAACTTTTTTTACGTAAATAAATCTTGTAAATAAATTAATATTTTTTATTAGTGCGTACATATGCATTTTGAATGTAGTGATTATTATTATTTTTTCTATCCATCCTTCTCTTTAATTATTAATTAAGCATTAAAAAAAAAGATAATGGATTAGTTTATAAATTACTACAAATGATAAACTCTTTTGAATGTATACTATTATTATTTTGTAAATATGTATATGTAACATCTCTTTTTTTAGAAATATACTGAGCCAATTAGTAATAGTTACTTAGAAATGAAAGACTTATTCCTGCCCTACTAATATCGATAAATAAAAAAAAAAAAAAAAAAAGAAAAAAAGAAAAACTAAAATATTTAGTAGAAGTGTAATGGTACATCAATTAAAAACTGATTATCTAAAGGAAAAAAAATTGAAATTTCTTTATTTCCGTAGGGCGATGCGTTACGAAACAATTTATTGACGCGATATTTCGGAAAAGGATTCCTTCAAAAGCCAGAAAATGTCGACATCGGAGCTCCGTGTACGATGCCGGTGACGCATGGACCTGGAGGTAAGTCAAAGAGATATATTTAATTTTCAACAATCAATCCAACGTTAAATTTTAATAATGCACATGATGAAACGACGAAATTTGTTTATCCACAGCAAAAATGTTGATTCGAGCGGGTCGAACGTTACACGAGGTTCAGAGCCATCTCGATCGGGAAGGAGCCTCGGATCTCGTCGTTGAATTAGTCATAAAGAGTATACACTCACCGAGTATATTCGTCGAGGTTGTGGAATTGGGAATAGCTTTATTGGAGGGTGGTAATCCGATTATTCAAAAGAGTATGATTACCAAACTTATGGGTGGCGATCTAAGTCAATCGTTCTTTAAGGTACTTCACTATTTTGTTCTTGATGTTAATTTTTACTCTTTTTCTTATTTTGATTTTATATGATTTTCGTATTTTAGGTATTCTATGAAAAAATGAGGGATTCTCAGCAAGAGATCAAAGCAACGGTTACGGTTAACACATCCGACATAGCAGCCAAAGCTAACGAGGATAAGGAACAAGGAAAGGAAATTGAAAAGCTTTCGAAAAAACGAGCTTCGGGTATGCCTTTGGTATTTTACTTTTGTCTCGATATCACGTAAAAAAGAATAACATTTTTATGGTAAAAAATTCGTCGTCTATCATCGGTATAAATAGTTCATTCTCTGCAAAAATGTATTTGTTAGAATGTTATTTATTAGAATGATAAGTTTATTACAATAATAAGCATGTGAAAGAACACTATCACATCATAACACAAATTATGTATTCTTATTTACACCATTATTTCTAAAAAATTATAAACTTTTTGAATTAATTTAAATCAATTTAATTTATACAATTATTTACCTTAAATATCAGCAAACAGCATGAAGATTATAATTTTATTTCGATACTTTTTCTTTTTATTCGCATTATTTTTGGTTACGTACACCTCACCATTCAAAACGATCGCACTATCGATTCGCACAAACAAAAAAAAAAAAGGCAAACCCAACGGAATTATCATAACAGAAGAGTTACGAGAAGAGCTGAATGCCGCCGCGGCATCGACGGCTCAAGCTTACGCTACCGTACGAAATTTGGCATCGGGAGAAGAAATACCGAACAATATGGCACTTGGAAGTGCCTTGGAGGATATGATCGCGGAAAAGCTTGAACGTCACCGATCCGGTGGCTCGTCTTCCAGTGAACGGGAAGAGGGACAACTTAATGCCAAAGTTTTGGTAATGCAACCGATTTTGAGATTCTTGCAACTACTCTGTGAGAATCACAACAGGGAATTACAGGTATGGGATTGTTAAAATACTTAGATTTAAATTGTAATGCTGCATTTATTAATGAATATTTTTTCATTGCAGAACTTCTTAAGAAATCAAAATAACAAAACGAACTTTAACTTAGTTTCGGAAACTTTAATGTTTCTCGACTGCATTTGTGGTTCAACGACTGGTGGTCTTGGTCTCCTCGGTCTATACATCAACGAATATAACGTCGCTCTTATTAACCAGACATTAGAAACTCTTACCGAATATTGCCAAGGTCCTTGTCACGATAATCAAAATTGCATAGCCACACACGAATCTAACGGTCTAGACATCATCACCGCTCTTATACTTAACGACATCAATCCGCTTGGTAAAACCAGAATGGATCTCGTACTGGAGCTGAAAAATAACGCGAGTAAATTATTACTCGCTATTATGGAGAGTAGAGGTGATAGTGAAAATGCCGAGAGAATATTGTACAATATGAATCCAAAACAACTGGTGGACGTGGCGTGCACGGCTTTTCATCAGGAGTCGTTAGATGACGATGGAGATGCCGATGATTCGTCATCTGATGGTGAGGACGGAGTTTCACCAAAAGAGGTAAACATTTTAATGAATGATGCTATTCTAGTGCCATTAATTATTTTATATAAATTAGCAGACATTGCGGACAAAATTAAACCAAATTAATTAATTTATTGATTTTATCTTATTATAATATTTGTATTTTATCATGAAATTTTAGGTTGGACATAATATTTATATCTTGTGCCATCAATTAGCGCAGCACAATAAAGAACTTGCAGCTCTATTGAAACCTTCGGAGCAAAGTACTGCAGATCCAAAAACTAACAAGGCTTTGCAATATTACGCTACTCACACAGCTCAAATTGAAGTAAATATTATAAAATTATAAATTTTTCAGTCGATTAACAGGACGCATAAAAAATAATTACCTTTGCAGATTGTGAGACACGATAGGACTTTGGAGCAAATTGTATTTCCAATACCCGAAATATGTGAGCTCATTACGCAGGATACGAAAATTCGAGTTCTTAATACGGCCGAAAGAGACGATCAAGGATCAAAAGTTTCCGACTTTTTCGAAAGGACGGAAGATATGTTTAACGAAATGAAATGGCAGAAGAAACTCAGAGGTATAAAAATATATATTATTTTGAATACGATTTTGAAAATCGTTTGATTCATTGTAACTTTTTGATTATTTCAGGACAACCTATGCTGTTCTGGGTTAGCAGTTATATGTCATTATGGAGTAACATTCTATTCAATTGTGCTGTTCTCATTAACATTATTGTAGCATTTTTCTATCCTTTTACTGATAAAATCCCTCGTAAGATAATCATTAAATAATAATGGCAATCATACTTTACGTAAAAGCATTATTTTACAATGTAACATTTTTTTTTTTTTTTTTTAACAGAGCTTCATTCTCACGTATCCGGTCTCATTTGGACGTGTATGCTTTCATCGGCTGCAATAGTTTTATGTTTGGGTCGGGAATCGGCCGTACGACCGTTAGTCCTTGCTACAATATTAAGATTGATATTTTCTATGGGCCCAGAGCCAACTTTGTATTTACTTGGTTTTATTACAGTAATTATAATTTTTTTACAATGCGTGCATTTTTATTATTAATTTATTTTCATCTTAATAATAAATGTTTTTCTAGGTCCTTTTTAAAGTTGTGCATCTCATTAGTATAATAGGAAACCAGGGTACTTTGACCAAAAGCATAGAACAAATAGTAACAAATGTTGAATTACTTTATCATATATTATATTTAATATTTTGTGTACTGGGGATATGTATGCATCCTTTCTTCTTCTCAGTTCTTGTAAGAATAATATTTCGATTTGAATTTACATTATTTTTAACGCTGATATCATATATTAAATGTCGTTCATATCTTTCAGCTTTTCGATGTAGTATATCGCGAAGAAACTTTATTAAATGTTATAAGATCAGTTACGAGAAATGGCAGATCTATTATACTCACTGCTGTTCTTGCTTTAATTTTGGTGTACATGTTTTCTCTAATCGGTTATATGTTCTTCAAAGACGACTTCTTGGTCAGCGTCGATGAAGAAATTATATGTAAGTTTGGAAAATTATTTTATATTAATGAAATGATTATATATAAATTTTATTTTACAGCATCAAATGCAAATGAAATGATGGGTACTTGTAAAAAAGAAAATGACTGTGATGTTACGGAGACAATATCAAGATTTATTAAAGATAAAGGTAATTATGAAATTTTTTATTTTTCATATTGTATCATGAGATAATTTGAAAATAAAATTAATAACGTATTTATTTCTGAAATAAGATGAAGCACAAATAATTCCTAGTGGAGAGTTAGTAAATGTTGGGGGAGAATTAAAAGAAAGAGCTTGCGATTCTTTGATTATGTGCATTATCACAACGTTAAATCAAGGATTGAGAAACGGTGGAGGAATAGGTGATATTCTGAGGGCACCTTCTAGCACAGTAAGTTTCAAGCTAAGTTTAAAATAAAAAAATTTGTAATTCGGTATTGTATAAAACCGTGTAAAATTAAAATTTTAGGAAGCACTGTTCGTTGCACGAGTTGTCTACGATCTTCTATTCTTCTTCATTGTCATCATTATCGTTCTTAACCTGATTTTTGGTGTTATCATTGATACATTCGCGGATCTCAGGTCTGAAAAGCAACAAAAGGAGTTGATTCTAAAAAATACGTGCTTCATTTGCGGCCTGAATCGTTCGGCTTTCGACAACAAGACCGTATCGTTCGAAGAGCACATAAAGCACGAGCACAACATGTGGCATTACCTGTACTTTATCGTTCTCGTGCGTGTCAAGGATCCGACTGAATTCACCGGACCAGAATCCTATGTTTACATGATGGTTAAGGTAAAAAATTAACGCTTATTTGATAGAAAATAATCATGAGATATTTTCAATCAACGGATATATTTAAAGGATCGTAATTTGGAGTGGTTTCCAAGATTGAGAGCCAAGTCATTGGCTGCGGACGAGGGTGAAGGTGAACAAGTTGAACTCAGGAGTTTGCAGTCACAGCTGGAAATGACGCAGCAACTAGTCAAGTGCTTATCTCAGCAACTCACCGAACTTCGGGATCAGGTATGTGCCAACATTTTTTGAAGTATAATTAAATTTTTAATTATAAATAACCAATGTATAAGAACAAATAATTAACATACTGATTAAAGTTTTAATAATCGTCAATCATTTATCTTACAGATGACAGAACAAAGAAAGCAGAAACAACGACTGGGACTTTTAAATTCCGCGTCGGCGTTCATTCATAACGCTTCTTCGTAAATTAACAACTTACCTTAAATATTTACAAATAAAAGTAAAAAATTTTAATCTTAATTTAATATTTAACAGACCAATGTTATTGTTAGGTAATAAACGTGTACGAGATAGAATCGTACGGTTTTGTTCCTAGTAGAAAGAAACTTGTCTTGTATATGAATGTAAAAGAAAAAAATTAGATGTACCGATTCAGATCACAAAGATCATGTATCTTACATATTATGAAAGTAAATATGCGATATGACTCGATGTAAAATATTAAAAGTTTCTAATAGAGGGACGTACGATGCGCAACGCAATTAGTAAAAATGTCCCTTTAAAGTTCTTACCACAATGTATCTTGCTGTGAAACCTTTAAATTTTCGTTACTTTCGAATAGAAAGTGATGAAATAAAAAAATAAAAGTTGGATAGAAATTTTAGAAATATATGAGGGTATAGATAAATCGTCAATTCTTGTAAAAAAATGAAAAAAAAAAAACAAAAAAAACAAAAAAAACAAACAAAAAAAAAAACAAAAAAAAAAGGGAAAAAAATTATGGTCATTCTTTATTTTTAATATTTTTCAAGCATTTATAAAGAAAGACCAGCAAGTTAAAGGAGATCCAGTACTTACAAACATTGAAAGCTAATTCGTTATAAAAAGAAGAAACAAACATCTTGAAAAATGAAATTGAAATATTTATTTTAACTTATTCATTTCTATCGAACTTTAATAAAGAGGCAGTTTAATGTCGAAAACTGCGAAAAGATCGATCGATAAATCTTTTTTTCTTATCGTAGTTTTTTTTTTCGTGGCTTCAAGAATCTCAAATTCATCTCGCTGTAATAGACAAGAGATTTTATGAAAGTACGTATATTATATATAAATATTATATGAATTTTCGTCGATCGAAGATTATAAAGTCTGTGAAAGTGAATCTTCATTGTTACGTAAGTAGAGTATAAAATATATATGACAATCGTTTTTACAATAATGTTTTCGTGCATAGCACTTAAAACTTGTTACAGTTCGTTTTTATTGGACGTTAAAGATCCGATGAAGTAACTACCGTGATCAAGTTATAATGTTATCTCTATTAGATCTTTATATATGTTCATAATGTAGTTGTTTCAATTATGTTGTAACTTTATAAAATTCAAGATGTTTTGAAAGTTAAAAAAATTGAAAAAAATTAAATAACGAACATCGATTCAAAATTGATTATAAAAGATGCGGTCGAATGAAGTTTGGAACTCAGTAATTTAGATTTTAAGATACTCTTATTGAAGATATATTTTTGTATTGAAAGAGTATTTCTTTGAGTATATATCATTGAAAATTAGCGACGTCATTTTAAAGCTTTAGAATTTTTTATTTTCTTTTTTTTTTTTTTTTTTTTTTTCAAAATACATTATAACGTTCGTTATAGCGTTGGTTGGAAATTTTAAGAAAATTTTGTCGTTAGTGGCGAATTTTTTTTCTTCTTTGGCACTATCAATGCAAATTAAAATGTGTTGCAATGTAAATAATAATATTGTGTATTGAATCTTAAGCACTTTTACAGATATTTATTAAAATATATATTGTAGCTTTTTCGTAAACTTCATAATCTATGTCTCGATAGTTGCCATTGCTATCTAAAATTTCTTCGTGTAAATGATTGTACGATCGATTAAATATGTTTCATCTTTCTAAAACGAAGGCTACTTTTAAGTCTGTAACGATGTACCTTCATAGAATGATATTTAGGATAATATTTAGATTTTTTTTAAAAGTCGTTGAATAAAGAATGTTTGTTTTTACAAAAATTGATTTTGTAATTTATTTCATATTCAATATTAAAATAAATCATACTTAATTAACATATAGCTAATAAATTAAAAAAAAAAAAGAAGGTAATTATTACATTTTAACAACAATTATTAATTTCTATTTTACAGTAACGAGAAAAGTAAAGGATAATTTACAGAGTCCATGAAAAAAGGGAACAACGTAAGTCAATAACTCTTAAAATTAATTTAGTGCTTCATCTCATTTTATTTATTTTATTTTATTTTTATTTTATTTTATTTATTATTTATTTATTTATTTATTTATTTATTTATTTTTTTTTATTATATGAAACAATTGACTATTTATTGTGACTTAGATATACACGTCTATTACGTACATATAACATATAGTTGCTTTCGAAGGATCAGACCGTGTTTTGTGAAAGATCGTGGATGATTATACAATGCTATTTTCCTTTAGCTCAAAATTCGTTACAAAATTAAAATTGACACACATTGACGATGATGAAAGTACACATAAACGATATTTTCGAAAAATACAAAAATAATAATACAAAATACTTTCGTCATTAGATCATTTTATTATGCTATTTTATATATTATTTAACAATAAAATATTTAAATATAAATTATTCTATAGTAAAAATTTTCGTATACTATTTCGTATACAAAAGAAATTTATCTCGAGACTTACTTAAAAGGTAAATTCTTCGTATCCAATGACTTAAATCTCATTAAAATAAATTGGAAGCACAAAAATAAAAAAAAGAAACTCTCTTCGATTTCGAATGAATTTGTCGATTAAAGTATGGAAACGCGATTAAGTAATATAAGACAATAGCTTTTTTAACTTTCGAATAAACGGAAAATAGCTACGTGCAAAATCCGCGTGTGTGCAGCGCGTGGATTCGTTAATACGTTTTTTTTTCCTTTTTTTTTTTTTTTTTATTCTTGTTTATATACCTGGACACTTTCATCATTGTTTTGACGAGGTCAACGAGTTAGGCGGTTTTTTTTTTTTTTAATGTATAGATTTTTAAGAACTTAAGGTTTCGTGACATCATTTTTTTGTTTTTTTTTTTTTTTTTTTTGTATTATTTTCTTTCGTTTGCTAATTAATTTTTTTTTATGCCAAACTCGTTTTGTCCTAAAGGGAAATGGTCTTTTATGTTTACTTAATAATAAATTATTAACAGAAGAGAAATATTTTTTTTCTCTTAGCTTGACAATCAGTCTGACTCAAGTTGCTTTATTTGTTATCGAAACTTCGCCCGAATCGTCGTTATTTAATGAAGATTAAAGTAGTATTCGATGATTTGAAAAGTATCTCTTTGAAATTTTAAAATAAAAATTTTTAATTTTGTTTAAAATCAAACTAATATTTTAATTTTATTTATTTGCGATTACTTTTTATAAATGTAAATAAATTACGGATAATATTTATTTCAATTTTCATCGTAGTCATAGATAAAATATCACGTATATGAATCGTGTATTTATTGAATCGTAAACGATACCGCTGCTCGATTAATTGATTTTTAATAACTTTTAAAATATAAAGTCATTGAAATGGAATCCATCGAACGGAAGGAAATGCGAAAGAAAATAAGAAAAACAACTCTCAGAATGGAAACGATATTTATAACAGTTATTAAAAATGTAATCCATGTGAAAATTAATAGTCGCAATTCAATTTAGCCGGTCCTTAAACGGGAAAATTAATTCTCCGTCAGGCTGTCGCGCATAGTTTTGATGACATCCTCGAGTGCGGTATAATATCGTCTGATCGATTATTCCGGCGTCGCTTGCCGTATACGCGAAATGTGCATCGCATGCACAAGTCTCGGGAAGATTGAATGATTGATATGTCATCGTGCGTCGGGCCAATTTATAACGATTGTGTTCCCTTTCCAAGATACGAGTATATACATATACATATATATGTATATATATATTACCGGCGCGTCGTCTACCTCCGTCTGTCTTAATCCTCGTTTCGTGCGAAATTTTCCGTGTGAAATTTTCAAAAATTTCATTTATATTTTAACAATTTTGATGGTTCAAGAATTACTATTTTTATAATGGCGATGATTATTACGTTTTTGCCGATCAGAGTTTCGTCAAAAAATTCTACGTTGATGTTACTGACCTCTAAAACACTTTCATGTTAGATAAAAAAGTTTTCTTATTAAATTATTATTAAATAATGTTATTTTTTTTTTATGACAATACAATATATTGTTTTAAAATTTCAAGTAGACATTTGGAAACTTACAAGTTCACTTTGTTAACTTATATAACGATATTTCAGAATTTAGATTAGATTCGGGCAAAGTTTAGGCCATATTTTTAGTCTCCGCTCAGTGGGGACAACCTTTTGCTTAAATATAAATCATCCTAAAGTGCGCTCTTAACACTTTTTTTTTCCTTTTATGTCAAAGTGACTTTGGACGAATAGTGATAAAGTTGAGGAGGTAGCGAAGTGTATCATGAAAAGTGAAGAATTAACCGTATACTATACGTACATAAAAGTTCGATGGAAACATCCAAATGTATAGTTCTAATAAAAAACGATCTCTTTCACTTCAATTACGATCTATTTATATCGGAGTGGCATTAAAAAACGTCTATTGTTTTGAAAAATACGGCTACGTCTGCGCAAAATTTATTCATCGTTATTTCGACGTTTTCTTTACAAAAGAACTTCTTAATACGAATAGAAACAGCCTCTAAGTTTAAAAATTATAAAATATACGATATGGAACGTACCACTGCGAATTTTTTTTTCTTTTCCTTTTGAATATACATACATTCAAGATTAATATCGTAACAATTTTTCGTATTTACATTTTTTACAATCTTTCAACAAATGAATATCGAATAAATGAAAAATTACAACGTAATCTCGTAAAACTAAGGTGAAAAAAAAAAAATTAAAATGAAGGGTTTAAAAATTAATGCCATAATATTTGCGATGTCTCTATCAAACTTTCGAAGAATGACAATATCGAATAAGACGCTCTACGTACGTTGTTTCACTTTTCACAAAATCGAACGCTCTTACCCTCGATTTATATCAGTTGATAGTACAACTGCCGCGTCTACGCGGTATTTTCTTTATCGTGACTCTTTCTATGTGAAATATCTGACACTTCGTTATTTGTTCCTTCAAAGCATTGAAAAAGGATTTGTTTGTTTGTTTTGTTTTGTTTTGTTTTGTTTTGTTTTTTTTTTTTTCATTTTTTGTTTTAATTTTATGGCATACAATAAATATGCACAGCTCAAGCAAAGAATTGCTCGTAAAAAAATCTTATTTCTTGTCATAGCTGCTTAATATTTTTCTGAAAGTTTTGTAAGAAAAATAAATCAATCAATTATATGTTATATTATACTATTATTTACTTGATTCATCTAAGATTAAAAATTAAATATTTTAAAGGCCGTAATTCTTTGTTCAAGCTGTTTTTAAGTTTCACTTTAATCGATGACATATTGAATTCGTTTTTTTTTTTTCTTTCATTTTATTTCGCAATTCTTTAGTTATTCTATTATTACTTATAAGTAAGGTACATATATTTAGTGTGTTTAATATTTAAGTTCTCTTAATAATAATCAATAAGTTGTATTAACGACTGATCATCCAGAATAGCTTTTATATATCGATTAAAACGATTCTGCACAACAGTTATTTAAAGTATTTTTATCATTATATAATTGGTATTTCATTCCAAGCTAAATTATCATTTTATATATATATATATTTTAACTATAAATTTAAATTGTTGCTATATCTCGTTTTTTTTTTTTTTTTTTTTTTTACCTCTTAATTATCGTTGGCTATGTGTAAAAATAATTTCGATTGTCAACGCTGAGAAAAAACTTCAGCAACTGGCTTTGGTAAATCTCATGAAAAACAACATTTTTTTCTACAAAATAGTGGTATATCGCTTAAAGTACGAGGAATTGAAACAGCCTATGGTATTAATATGCATCGTTACATAATTTTTATGTAGATTAACTTGAAAGCAGCAGAGGTAGACCTAAAAAAATTTCTTCTCAGCGTATACGAAGAATTGAAACAATCATTATCATTATCATTATTATTATAATATCATTTTCAGCAATTCTGGACGACAATCGAATGCGTTAACAATAAAGTCGAGGGCTGCCTTGGGCAGGCGAAGCTCGTTCATTAAAATACATCTTTTCTTTCCCATTCTCTTTCTCCTTCTTATTTTCTCTTGTCTTATGTATAAACACTTATCATTACAATCGATTTTTTCATCTTCATTATTACTATTTATTTATTTATTTATTTTTTTTTTATTTTTTTCATTTTTTTTCTTTATCATTTTATTCATTTACTTTACAACAATATAATTCCGTGCTGCCTTAATTTCTAGTTCATTGTATTCTGTACAAACGCTATTATGAACTACTTGCTTCTTTGTACATTGTATATTTCTAAAAGTTCAAATGACTCGCGATGTCATGGAAGTGCGCGACGCTTTTTTTATTTATTTTTTTTTTTTATTGTTATTTATTTATTTATGCAGATAAAATGCTTCTTTATGTAAAAAATTGTTTTGCAATTTTATATAACTACTACATTTGTCTTTAAAAAGAATAGGATAATTTTTATATTTCTTATTGTTTCAAATAAATGTTGAGTAATTCATGAAATAATTTGGTATAATTCAATGATTTTATTTTCTTAATTAACAATATGTAAATTTTAAATTAATACAATTATTATAGTGAAATTGTTGCAAGCATTCTTGAGAAAATCATGTTAATAATTATTAATGTTTAAAGAAAATTTAATTTAATATTTCATTTTTTAGTTATTATTTTATCTAGAAATTTAAGGCTTGTTTTATCTTAAATATACAGTTTACATTTTTCACTTATAAAAAATTATAAAACAATTTTTTTTACAAAGTTGCATTATTTATATATATATATATATATATATCTTTACATTACCACATCTCGTTAAACTTTTGAAATTGTAGGTTTATTATCGCGAGTTAGGATAGCGTGTTACAAAAGGGTTTTAAAACAACCATAAAGTTTCGCTATTATTGACTCGTCGAGGCAAAGTGAATTTCGCAAAACTTCATGATTTGTTTTGCCACGCTTTCAATCGTGTGCGGATGGGGACTGAGTGAATTATTTTCTTTTTTTTTTTCTTTTCTTTTTATTTCCATTTTCTTTTTTTTTTTTTTTTTTTTTTTTTTTTTTCAAAGTTTATTTTTTCTTCTCATCTGGCACAAATAATGCGAATTGTTATTTTTATCTAAGATGTCGTAATATAAAATATTGCGATTATGTACATTTTCTATGAAAAACAAAGATTTAATAATGCTTTGTGTGGATGTGTTTATGTATAATGTAACGATGATAATTTTCAATGGAGCTGCGAATAATAATGAGCACATCGTAAATTAGAAAGCGACGTACAAGTGATGATATTTTAGGTATAAAAATAACAAGGACGATTACCTTCTTTTTTACCTTTTTTATTACAATTGAGAAAAAAAAAAAAGAAAAAGGAAATTTATGGAAATATTTTCTAGTAACTATTCAAAATAATAATCAACGATCAAATGTATTTTATTTTTAGGTATTATTTTTTTTTTTCCTTTTTATTTCGTTTAAATTTAAAGTAATATTTTCCATATTGAAAAATCATATTTATTTATTTTATTAATAATTGCATAACTAACTTCTGTATTTTTTTTTTGTTATTATTTACATTAGGATTTTTTCTAGCAACAGTATATCGAGATTTTATTCAAGATTTTATTTACCGTGCTTAGTTCGGCCGTCGTATGTCGTTAACAAAAAAACTCTGACTCCTTATAATTTATTTATTAAAAGCGTTTTCTTTTTTTTTTTTTTTAATTTCGTGTAAAAAATGTTCAGAGTTTTTTTTTTTATATCATAATGTACCAAAAGTTGTTCGATTTTTGTTTAATTTATATATTAATTTAGAACATTATTCGAGAGATTACGTAATTTTCAGTCGATTTTCGTTTATTTCAAATAGATTGACTTTTTATGAATTTATCACTTATTTAAATTTCAGATGAAAATAAAATAGGAACTATAATATAAATTAATTTAATTATTAATTAATATTGAATAATTTACAAAAGTATAATTTTATTACAATTATACATGTTCGTAATTTTATATCAACGCATGGCTATGAATTCGAAAAATGAGTTTTTATAATTATGAAATTTAATGATTCATTAATAAAAACGTACAATCTATTAAAAAAATACACTTCTTTCCATTCGCTTTTCGATTCAAACGGATAAAGTTTTCAAAATATTTCAAAGGTATTATTTTAAATTCATAATTAAACTATTCGAAGCAGAAAATATTAATTATCTCGTACAAATAATACTTAGATAGTGAATAAAATTTTCTATATCACATGAAATACGTTTTTAAAATTATTTAGTTTCTATGTATAGAAACATTTAATCTTTGGTGTAACTTGGATAAGTTAAAACAGTCATAAACAGATAAAATTTCCGCCCCTCCTCCTCCTCCAAAATAAAAAAATAAATAAATAAATAAATAAATAAATAAATAAATGAATAAATGAATAAATGAATAAATAAATAAATAAATAAAAAATACAAAAATCCGTTCGACTTTTCAAACTATGTGCATGTCTCCGTCACCGTAATTTCGCACAGCTACGCGTCTATTTTATGTACAGTGAGAGAGTGAGAGAGAGAGAGAGAGAGGGAGACTCTATCATTAGGCGCGTTAGTCGTTGTTCGATCAGGTCGTCGTCGTCGTCGTCGTCGCGACGGCAACGAAGACAAGGAGCACGAGGACGCCGGTCGAAGCTTCCGTCGATGCTCTCGCCATGGCCATGTCGATGCTCGGTACGAGCGAGTTCTTGTTGCGCGAGTTGCTCGTGCTTGGATTGCTTCGCCACCGCAGGACGTATTGAGGCACCGTACGGCCCAGTGCTTGCAATCTGTGGAAAATTTTTTCGATAATTATCGATCGTCGCGGATGAAATTTTTCGTTTTTTTTTCATGAGAGTTGCTTGATGTTTACGTTTCAAATTGAAAATATTAAAAATTTATTATAATATTTCGATAAAAATTATTTATAGAAAGATATTTTTTAATTTTCATTAAATAATTTTCATATATACGTTTTTTATTCTTTAGTTTCATTATACGCGGCCCTGAAAATCCTGAATTCAAAATATCACTATTTTACAAGCTAGATGGTTCTTCACGTTTTGACTTTACAGTTGAACTTAATATATAAAACCGTCAGTGAAATTCAAGGAGCGTTAGTCGTTAAAGTACGATATGCATTGTACGTTCAGGAATGTTTATATAAAAAGTAAAAGAGAGAGAGAGAGAGAGAGAAATGGAGTACTTACTTTACAATGACCGAGCGAGTGTCCGGTGCGATGGTAAAATTCCTGACCGTATCTCGGGGACAAAACGTGTGGAGCCTCGGACCCTCTGGATTCTTGCTGGTTTTGTTGTAACCGTGAACAGTTAGATTCCATGCGGAACACGGCCCTGCAAATAAAAACCGAGCGGGCATCGATAAACAAGAGCAGCTTTTCTTTGTATTCTCGTATACATACCTATGCGTACATATAGTATACGTTCTCTCAAACTCAAAACAAATAACGATTATATTCCATGCAAATGTTTTGCGATAAAAAATGGGTAAGCTCATATCTTTTGCACGACGATGTACTATATTAGAGATGAGTTGTTGAATTTTTAATAAAAATTTAAATTACGCTTTATCTCTCTTTTATTCTGAATTTTTTTTTCAATAATAAAAAAAAAAAAAAAAAAAAATGAATGCAAATTTTACGCGAAATGATTTTTAATTTAAAAATAAATAAAATTTTAATTTTTTCTTTTTTCAAGAATGAATTAATTTGCGAAAGAAGCGCTTTAGTAACAATAATAAAAGAAAATTTTAGCTCCCGTTTATTCAAAATGTAATATTTATACAGAAGCGCAGCGCATACTGCAAGATTAATTATTTTTCCTTAAACATTAGTCTAGAGAAAGAGAGAGAGAGAGAGAGAGAGAGAGAGAGAGAGGGAGAGAGAAAGAAATTATGTCAAATAAAGTTTCTCGGTCAAGTTAAGAATCGAGCTAAGAGTTAACGTTTACAATAATGAAAAGAACCGCTCGCAAAAGCAGAGCCAACTTTATACATTGATAAATAAAAGGAGCTTTCGCAACGTTTATTCGAGAAATCCTTTCGAAGTGCTTCGTGCATAAAGTATACGGAAAATAGCTGGCTATGCGCGTCGTTGGACTGCCTCGAATTATATATGATACTTTGCAAGTGTGCGCGTATACACACACACACACACACACGCGCGCGCGCATACATCTATTCACGGTAAAAGTCAGGGTATACGCGCAAAGAAATATTTTACAGGCATGTAAGTTTAGCAGTCGGCTCGGGGAAAACATCGGGCAAGTAAAACGTCTTCTTCGAGATGCCGCATTTTCCTTGCTCCCTTACATTTATACAATTTGCTTTTTATTCTGCTCGTATTTTAAGCTAAGTCTCTCTCTTCGGCTCTTTATTATTATTATTATTATTATTATTATTATTTTTTTTTTTTATTCATCGCGTAGTACATCGCGATATTTTTCAACCAAAGATGACACGGCGATTATAAGCAGATTCTCTTGTGCATGTTGTGGTTTTAATATGAAGCCGACCCACTTTTTGGACGGATTATTTTTTGTTTGCTCGTCTCTAGTTT
This sequence comes from Chalcis sispes, assembly GCA_949987625.1. Classification (NCBI taxonomy): domain Eukaryota; kingdom Metazoa; phylum Arthropoda; class Insecta; order Hymenoptera; family Chalcididae; genus Chalcis; species Chalcis sispes. The sequence continues at coordinate 9,049,780 of OX465094.1, read as the reverse complement.
AGTTTTTCTCATCGTCTCTCTTTTGTTTCCTTATGCTTATTTTTCATTTTCGACGAAAAATAAGGAAAAATGTTTCGTCAATGTTGTACCGAATAAATTTACGCTTCGATTGGCATTTCACACGGTCTAATTTACGTTTTAGATTTTTCGTCCAGCTTTTGTGTGTGCAATTAAAAATGTTGTTTTTATCGAGTGGTTTACGAGTTTATTCGGCAGTTTTGTCACCGCAAACATTTATTTTACATTAAGCTTGAACAATACTTTTATTATTAGCTTGTAATTTTTGTAATTGTGAGATATTTACTATTTTTTAAACATATTCCGCGCTGTATCAAATTAAAACTTTTTTTACTCCGTTTCTGGTACACTTAATTTCTATAATTGTATATTTCGTTCATTTTTTTATTTTAATTTTAATTTCAATTTCTCATGTGCACATATTTATTTTAATTCAATTTCAAAACGGTCTTTTGAAAAGATTTCTGATGATTTTAAAAGTCTATTGTCCAAGTTAAAAATATATATTTATCAGATTTACTTTTGAAAGCGGACATTTCAGGTTGAATTTATTTTAAAAACTCTTAAAGATCCAAGAAGACAGAAAGATTTACCGTTAAAGTTTAATACGTATATGTACGCAAAGTTCGGTAAAACTGTTTTCTATACAAATGATGCATAAGAAGTTTTAATGATGTGTGTGTATGTGTGTATATATATATATATATATATATATATCTAAGTTCTATTTTAAACAAGATTTTATAAAATATAACTTTTCTTTTTTATAATTATCCAAAAAAAATTTATTTCAATTAATAAAAGTTATAACGGGTAATTATTATTCAAATATTTTGAAATTTTAATAAAAAAAAAAAAAAAAAGATGTAAACATTTAATAGATATTTGAAAAATTAGTATTTTATCAAGTATAATCTATTATAAGAAAAACCGTCAACCAAAGATACCGACTACAAAAAATGAAAAGGTTAACTCACTAGACTGAGAGGACTCGATCTGTATTACGAGTTCGTGGTTGGCCGGCGAGTCGATAATGTAAGTGCACTTTTGCTGGTAGTAGTGATTGAGAGCGAAGCTGAAATTGGCGGAGGAGCTGACCTCGCCCTCGGGTTTCTCGGCGTTGCGGTTCCCGCAGAAGCTGTCCGTCGTGAACTTGTACTCGGCCGTAAGATTGAGGTCCGCCGCGTGGCTCGACCACTCGATGTACACCGGCGTCGTGCTCCAAAATTTTACCGGTAGCCAGTCCTTTATAGTTTATCGATTTGTTTTAATTAAAATTCATTATTTAAATAAAAACAAAATTTGGATTATAAAATCATGCGTGACGATTTACAAATAGCTTTTACAAACAGTGTTTGTTTTAGTAGGATGAGATGGCATTATTCATAAATCAACGGACAAAATAAAGAAAAATTCATGTGTAAAATAAAAAGCCACTTTAAAGTAACATCGTTATAATTGAATATATACTTCACAATATAAAATATATATATATATACATACAATATATAACGATATACATCAAAGTCTTTCAAAAATTTAGTTTCATAAATCAAGAGACGACCGCGAAAAAAATAAAATTTCTCAATTTTTGTATCAATTTAAAAAATAAAAAATAAAAAATAAAAAAAAATAAAAAAAAAAAAATAAAAAGATTGAGAGAGAAAGAAATAGAAGTTTGCGATATACTCCGAATAAAAAAAATCTACATGAAAAAATACTATAACCGAGCCAATTCAAGCGACAGTTAAAAAAAATACAGAAGAAGGAAAATAAAAATATAGAAGCTACAAACAAAAACAAAAAACAAAAAACGAAAAACAAAAGAAAAAAAAAAAAAAAATAAATAACTGTACACATCGTCTAAAAGTGAAACAAAGCGGCGCTGTAGGACACATCGAGGTGTCCCGTATTCTCGAGGGTGATATCAAAGCATCGGGGAGAGAGAGAGAGAGAGAGAGAGAGAGAGAAAAAAACAAACAAATGCATCAGAGAGCGCGCGTGAAACGAGGAAGGTTGATAGCAGCAGAGGGGCAAAGGTGGGTGGGGGTGGAGGGGTGGGGGGGAGAGAAGAGGATAAAGGCAACTCACTCGGTTATTTCCGCAGAGACAGGCGAGGGTGTTTCCGTGGGTTCGCGAGACGAGCAATAGATGATCGATGTTATCCAATGATTCATGGCTCGCGCAAAGGCAGCCCTGGTCGCCGCATCGCGTCGTGCAATGGCTGTCGTGAGTCTGGTTCATCGTGCTGTTTAACTGCTCGGTCGATCGAAGGACAAAATTTAAGGTTGAAGGTAATTGCGTATACTGCTTTTTTATCTTTTTTTTTTTTTATTTTTTTTATTTTTTTGTTTTATAAAGCAAGAAATGTTCTTATCGACTATTCATTTTCTACTTTATTATTATTCGTATTTGTTTTTTTTTACTTTTGATGAAAAGGCTGACTGGCCTCGTTAAGTGCGCTTAATTTCGATTGTTTGCCCATGGAAATTTCAGAGCAGCTCGATCATGAATTCATGTATGACGCTGAGCGAGCGAGCGCGAGCCGAACGCTTTTTATATTTCCTTTTTTTTTTTTTTTTTTTTTTTTTTTTTATTATTTGCGAGGTTATAGGAAAACGAGAGATCGTTTCGATTCATGAATTCACGATGGTGTATTTATTTACGCGTCTATCTTTTTTTTTTTTTCTCTTTCTTTATCTCTTCTCCTTTTCTCCAAAGTAATAAAACGTGAGAGTCATCGAATAATTTTTGAATTTTATTTCGATAAATAAATGCCTCGCGATAAAAGAGAGGCCGGTTTTAAATTATTAAAATTTATATCGTACTTTTTCCATGTAAATAATTGATAAATTGATATTTATCGCCAATTATTTATTTTTAATTTTTACGGCAGAGTAATATTATGCATTGTATCGTATATCAAAGATTTACACGCGATATCAACGATTCCAATGACAAATATGTAAATTTTCTTCGCGTGATTTATGAGAAAATGTTTATCGATAAATTTTCGCGAATTGTAATTGCATGCAAGTATATTATTATAAAGTATATACATATTATATGTTTCGTTGCATTTACTAAAGTTCAAAATAAATAACTAACCTTATTAAATTTGTTTGAAACTTTTCATTTTCGCAGCGAGAAGTTCCCCTATATTATACGTAGCGAAATAGTAGCTCGTAAATAGAAACTTACCGTAATGATTACCGCTTGATTGGCAGCAGGAATGAAATGCTGCTGGCATTTAATGTTTTCGGCAACGGAATTTAATCCGTTCATTTTAGGATGAACTACCGTTCCGGTTGTCGGTGAGCTTAGACCGTAATACTCGACATCGCAGATTGTCTTAGGCTGCTGCGTGCCGGATTCGCGTTCTGTAACAATATCAATAGCTTATTCATCGATTAGACTGATTTTTAATATTTATCAACGATTATTGCATTATTTTTCAAACGGTTTTTTATGTATACGGTAAAAATATAAATAAGCAAATTATATAGATACATTTAAAAGTGTGAATAATAAATTATTGGAATGACTGACGTGTTATATATTTGTACTACTTGAAATTTAAATTAAAAACTTTAGTAAATTTTAATAAACTGTTGTTGAATATGATATAAAACTTCAAAATATATTAACAAATATATATTTTTTTTTTAATATAAATAATAAAGTACTTTTTTGAAAATTATAAATTTTAATATAAAATATTAATGTTTTACTTTAGCCTATCAATTTATTACGGTTTTCCCTGTTGAAAATTTCACAACAAACTAAGTACACATAAAAAATAAGCAAACATTAGTTTACATCATATGACCGAAAATAAATACATTAATATATATATATATTCTTCTTTTCTACGCCCAACCACAATCTTGTTTATCTCGCGATTTATAGAAAAGAATTCTTGTGCTTTCGCGAGCGTAAAATGCGATTCGCATTTATGTAAGCGTCGTAAGAAATAGCTACTTGCTTTTTATCTTTCTTTGTGTATTGACACGTTAAAAGTGTTTCTTTTTTTTTTTTTTTTTTTTTTTTGCATCAGCCGCCAACTCAAGTTGCATTTTTTTACGTTTTGTCGAATTATTCGATTTTTTTTTTTTTTTTTAACATTTTTCCTCACTTTTTAATTTAGCCGTTTTCGAATGTTTATTATTTTATTTTTTCAACTTTTTATACATTTCACGGTAATTCTTTTTATTTTTTCGTTCGTTTTAAAAGTACGCTAAGCTTTAATTAATTTATTTTTTTTTAACTCTTTATGATTCGTTGATAAGTTTTATTTTTATTGCGTTATATATTTATATAAAATAATTCAATTAAGAGTAAATAAATATCAAATGTGTGCAGTGAATAATTTTATTAAAAAAATTCGTATGTATAAATTTTTAATTTTAAATGTGTCAGATGCACATTCAACATAAATTATCTTTTATATTTTATACACAAAATTTATGGCTAAAAATATTTATTCGAAATAAGGACTCACATAATTTTTTTATTTTTAAGAACGCTTAAACAATTAACGTAACAATTCTTTTCATTTTCATCAACTAATACATTTTCTCTCTCACGTTTCCATTATATCAATTAAGTCGGTGTATACATTTCTTACGATCAAAAAATTTTCAAGGCGTTTGTCTATCTTTACATACTTCTCGCTATCTTTAATCTTTTTTGCGCGTTTCGTTGATTATGAGTAAGCGCTGAAAGGTAATTCGCTCGGATGCTCTTTTATTACGCGCTCACGTTCGAGTTTATACGTCGATGTTACCGAATACGCGCACAAAGTAACGCGACAACTCCCTAGAATGCGAGAAAGTCGCGCATGTGACTCGACTCTGGACCGAGGTTTTTTTATTCAATTTTTACCGCGTTTCTTATTGTTAAAATTATGGCTTTTACGTTTTCCGTTGCCTTTGATAACTATACTTTCCTTCTTCTTTACCGATTAATAAAATTTAAAGATTGAGAGGTTGTTGCTTTTAAAAGGTAAATTTTTTATTTTAACGAGTACGAACAACTACAATATTTTATACAATTATATATAAAATGATGTTATTCTTTCTTTTTCGTTAAACAAAAATAAAAGATTAATTCTCATCAACACGAGCATTCGTTCTCAAACTCTCGCGAAAGAGAACATTTAAAAAAATTTTTTTTTGCGCAATAAAAGAATTTTTCGGCCTCGTGTATACATACGTACGTAATTAATCCCTCACAGCTTTGCCCTTTTTTTTTAGTAGGGGATAATTCATGTATTTTTTTTTTTTTTTTTTGTTTTTTTGTTTTTTTTTATTTTTCGAAAAAGAAACGAAATAAAAAAAAATGGAATTCAATACCGGAAAATTCCACGCTCGCTCTCTTGTTTATCGCAAATTTTTAATTTAGGAATAGAAAGGGGCGAACGCGGGAGAGCTGAATTCGCGCGTGCAGAAGTGAAAAGTCACTGAAATCACTCGCTTCGAACGCGCTCGTCCCGAGTGAATCTCTGAATTCACTTAATCATCGCGCGACTGTATATAGACAACAGTCGCATGGCCAACGTGTATACATATACGTATAACGCAATCTCGAGTACGAGAGAGAAAGAGAGAGAGATAGAACGGGTCGTTCGTAACTTTTTCGCTCGTCAACTCGTCGTCGAGCTTGTTCTTTTTATTTTCGTTATTTTCATCTGCCTCTTTCCATTTTTTTATTTTTTTATTTTTATTTTTTTTTTCTCTTTTATTTTCGTTTGCGCGCGAGTGCGCGCGTTCTTAACTCGGCTTGATTGGAATTCCTATCACGGGCAATCCAGTTTACAAGCTCCGCGAAAAGAGGAGCTTGCATCTGAATTTTGTTTCTCGCTCTCTTTACCCGTCTCCCTTTTTTTTTTACTCTCTCTCTCTCTCTCTCTCTCTCTCTATCTTTTCGTTGATGAGGGAATCGGTTATTATACGTGGCACGCTGCGACTCGTGAATCATGGAAATAATGTAATTTCAGTTTTGTATAACATTGTAATTCGATTTATTTTTTTATTTTTCAAATTCATTTTTATGAAAAATTTTTGTCTTTACGAAGAAAAACATTTGAAATGCCATTTGTGTTATCTCGACTTTTACGCGATTAAATTTAATAGATATTCACATAATAACGTTACCTTTTTAATAATTTTAATTCATTACCCGAAAAATTGAAAAGGCAATAATTAAAAATTATTAGCAAAAAGTTAACTCAACCTCTCTATTTGCGTTTCGTCGATCGTAGGGGAGCTTTGACATCGGTACGGCACCGCGATAGCAAAGCTCGCAGTATAATTAGCAAAGAGCGCGAGAGTGTGAGGTGAGTATCAAAATATACGCGCCGGCTGTTTAATGAAGCGCCACGATGGGTAGTGCAAAGCTCGTCTCCGGGGGATTAGGCTCGGATAATCCGCGTCAGCCGGTTTTGGCTTACGGGCGCGCACGAGAGAGAGAGAGAGAGAGAGAGAGAGAGAGAGGGATGCTAGCTACTAGTTCGCGGAACGGTACCGAGATTACGCTCGAGGACATTATCTTCGACTTAAGTAGCTCGCTGATCTTTCGAGAACGCGAGCTATCTATGCGCGCGCGCGCTTAGGTAAGAGGACGTATATATATACGTATCGAACGCTTCAAGTTTCTTAGAGCTTTTTGATCGCGCTCTCGAGATGCGTTTGCTCGGTACGTGTGTGTGTGTATGTATATCGGTGAGTTTGTTGGGTGTCCTCTTAATGATCGGCTTTTCGGGAGTAATGTACCGTAAATTCTTTAATAATTGCAACCTGATTCGACGCTGCATTTGCCCGAGTTTTTAGAGCCGTTTGTTTCGAAATTTTTGTCAGCGCGTTCCAAAATACTATGTAATAGTATGAAATGCACGCTATGAAGATAAGTTTGGCGTAAAGTTTTCATCGTTTTTATGATAATGGCTTCACGATTTTCGATATTAAATTTCCTCTACTAATTCGAGACATTGTAATTATAGTTTTTTTCAATGCTTTTTTGGATCCGTAGTTAGGTATATGAATATTGCATTTATTAAATTTTGAAATGAAGTTTCTAAGATTGTCTACTTAATATATTTCACGTTTATATCGTTATTATATTAAGATTGAATATAAAATTGAAAAGTGGATAAAATTATACTGCATCTTACCATTATGAAAATAAAAAGATACATCCATAAAGTCTTCTTCGGTGGCTCTTGTCAAAATGATTGTCATATTCCTGCTACTGGAAGAATATCTCTTTTCGATGAATCTGAAAAATGGAAATGAAAACTATGTTTAATGCAAAAACGAATATGATGAATTTAATTTAATAAAATATTCAATATCCTTTAAATAAGCGGAGAATAATTTATAATTTATAAATTTAATTTAAAATACAAAAATTTAATAAAAAAATAACTGTCGTATCTCGAAATATAATTTAATTTGTCGTTTCAAAATTTAAAATTCTCGTCGCACACTTCTTAAAGCAGATACGGCAATGCCTTCTCGATCGAAAGCCAGCGGTAGCAGCAGCAGTAGCACCGTAAATAAGTAAATTTTGGAAGCCCTCGAGTGACGAGAGCCTCGTTGCTGACTCGACTCCGAGGTACGTAACCGTCGTATCTTTTCAAAATTTCACTTTACGCGCTTGCATCGATAACTCTCCCCCTCGCGCGACTTGGAAATTTTCACCGAGGAAGGGAGAAAGAAAGAAAGAGAGAGAGAGAGAGAGAGAGAGAGAGAGAGAGAGAGAGAGAGAGAGAAGTGAGAATCCATTATAGCGTGAATTTGGAAAATCACTCATCTCGTACCCACGCGTACACGTTCACTGTTGTCTCGCGGATGTGTACGTGTACTAAGAGAAAAAGAGAGAGAAAGAGAGCGAAAGTGATAAAGAGAGTGGATTTTAGCTCGAATCTTCGAAATCGCGGACCGGGAGAAGGTTCAGGTATAGGCGGATATTCGGAAACTATGTGTACGGAACGTGTCGAGTTAGATGACTCGATTTTCGATTTTTGTATACTTGGGAATCGGGGACGGATACGTTTCACTTCTCAAAGGAATAAGAATTCGGAAAATGTTACGTTACGCTGTACATACAGGCGAGTTTTGTAAAGTTAATTTTTCAAGCGAATATTTATTGCTTTGTGGATATTTATTTTGCGGAACGACAGCGAAAAATGTATTCAATAACAATTACCGCAGCGAAATATTTTTTTTCATACCTAAAAGAATTTTATTTTAAAATAAAAAAACGTGGATAATAGAATATATAAATTTAATATTGAATAATTGTAATTTAATACGCATAAAAATATTCTTGCGAAAGAAAGTTTTACGAAAAGTTTTTTCTAACGACAATACATACCACATATAAAACCATTACAGAGAGAAAAAAAGCGGACGTTTAAACCAACGATAAATCATCTCGAGACTACGCCCGCGTAGAATGAGCAATTATAAAAGCACTCGTCGGCAACATTTCAGTGCCGAGATAGAGTTTTGAGATTCTGGGTGGTCGGAAGATGGCCGGATGTTTCGGGGAGGGGGGTGGGAGCGTTGCCGGATGCGCTTCGGCTGCTGCTTGTCTTCCGGAAAGAAACACATCGCGGAAGAAACTCGCTCGGCTGGTTTGCTCTACTTTTTTTTTTTTTTTTTTTTTTTACCTCGTAAGAGAGGGAAAAAATATTATGTTGATACGTTTATTCCTCGATTTTAATTTATTGTTAATTGTTTATTACAACTTTTTAAAATTGTTACGTTAATCCACGTTGATAAATAATCTTTGTGACAATATTGATCGAGTTGTTATAGATAATAAAAAATAGCCATGAAGTGGAAAATTAAAAGGAAACGATTATTGTGTTAGTTAAAATTTATTTTACTTATCATTTATAATAATTAAATTGACGATAACAAAAAAAAAAAAATATTAAAATTATTATTAGAAATATTTCTAATTTCCATTTATATTCATGAAATAATAATAATTAACATAAAAAAAATCATGACAAGATATATAAGTGATAAAATAGTGACAATTTCTAGAGATGAAATTACGTAAAAGGTTTTCATCAAAAAACAATAAAAACGTAATAACAGTCGAATAAAAAGCAATCGATTAACATTGATAATTGCGCCCCACCCGAAGGATTGAACTCTCTCTCTCTCTCTCTCTTTCTCTCTATATCGCTCTTTCTCTCACTTGTCGACCACATTCATAACGAGAATAATTTCCATTACCGCGCGCCGTCGACAACGTCGGCGTTCATTGAAGTTTAATCGAAATGTAATGCAGAATTTTCGGTACAATCGGCGCCGCCGCACACTGAATTTAATTATCTCTCCTTCGTATTTATTTTGCGCTTCAAAGCTCGGCTACTTCCTTCCACCCCTCCCCCTTTATCTCCCTCTTCGACGACGGGGGAATTCGATTTGGTGTACCGTTAATGGAAATGGAAGATACGAGAGCGACAATCCGCATAATAAGCGAAATGCGTATTTTTACAAGAAATTAGCCCCTAATTTCGTTTAGCGCACGATTAAATCTTTAAAGTTTGCGTCGTGAGAGAACGGTGAAGTTAAAAATAAAAAATAATTATATGTTGTACACGTAAAAATGGTGAAAGCATAAATGTTTAGGATCGATTAAGACGAAAGTCGTTTGGAAAATTGAACAATAATAAATTTTTTTTAAGCTCAACACAACGAGTATACGCAAATTTGATTCAAATTTTCATTAACGATACAGACTTTCATATCAATGATTTTGATTAAAATTCATTATTATCAAAATTGGAAATAAATATTAAACTACATTTTCGTAAAGCATTTCAAACATTTGCGAGTACTTTTACATTATAATGTTGTTAATTTTAACATAACAAATTTTCGATCAAAATAACATATATTTTCGAATCAATGTTAATATGTTTTCATATTTTCACATAATTGAAAATCCTTGAAAAGGTATACTCGTTTCTCTTGCTAATGAACTTTCATGTAAAGTACAATTTAATTAGCAAGAAAATAATTTTATGATATGCGGTGTTTTTTTTTTTTTTTTTTAAATTGCTCGTTGATACTTGGATATATTGTATCGAATTTAATTAATATTTTCACAAAGATAGATATTCGATTTCAAGTAAAATGTTTGTAAATTTTTTCAATTTGAATAAATGTTTAGAATTCTATTTTGTAATGTATTGATTTTCATGTTTTGCGTTTGATGTTTGAATACTCATAGAGATTTGAAAATATTTTAATTATAAGTAGTGTATGAATAAAATAATCCAAAATAAAATATTCAAAAAGTTACAATGCAGTGAAATTTGGCTTTGGGAAAAAGAAGTATCGGTTTTAGTCTCGTTTATGTAAAATTGAATCAACGTTTATATATATACAATATATATGAACTTATTTACATACTAAAAAAATTTTTTAAAATTAAATTATTGTTTATTTTAAAAAAATTTAATTATAATAAAATTATTTTCATTAAAATTAAAATACGGATATTTAATATAATATTTATAAGCATCCAACGTACAGATATACACGTTAACAAACGGCTACTTACAAGTCTTACAAGTTTCGTTAATCAAGTAAGACATTCAGCATTCGTACAAAAGTCGGAAGAAGGAAAACAATAAGAGAGAGAGAGACAAAAACTGTACTTTTCAAATTGGAGGCGTAATTTTACAATACAACCGAGTCCTCGCGGAATCCGAAACGTCGCGTCGCTTTTCTCGGCACCGGAATGCAATTACATACGGATCGCGATCTCGTGTTTATCTTATCCGCGCATACACACACACACACACACATAAATATACAAGCGAGTGCACACAGGTCGAAGGTTCGTTGACACGTTGGTCGCTACTGCGTGAATATCGATTATCCCGTACTCGGTGTCCTCCTCGACTTCCTCCGGAATAAGCAAACCTACAACGATATCCGGCCGATCGGCTTAGCGAGCATAGGTATAAATGTTTAACTGAACTTAAAAATACATCTGAGTGGAGAAATACATATGTGCTTTTTAAAAAAACATTTAAAAAAAATTTAAACAAGAAAGGTATTATTAGATTTTGGTTAAACAAACACCGAACAGCTTTTTGAGTACTACTTATCTCGCTCTTGTATTTGAGAAACTTTATAAAAAAAAATTTTTTTTTTTTTTTTTTTTAATTAAATTTTTATCCATATATTCCATCATAATTCCGCGCTTAAGAGGTTGTATTCTTGGAGCGCTAAATAAAAAATATTTTCGATTCCATTCAATTCAATATGCATTGATAAAAAATTACTTTTGAAAAATTAATTAAAAGAAAAATCGAATGTTATATTGAACTAATGAATATTAATAAGCTTATTCAATAAAAGTTAAAGTTATGAATTTAAACGATTGAATTGAATTAGTTCATCAAAGCAAATATTTACGCGAAATGAGCCAATTTACATTTCAAATATAATACGAAATTTGGCGAATTATCCAAAATAGTTTGCAAAATCATATAAATAGTCGAATATATATCTTCCGTAAAACTATTATAAATTTAAGAAAAGATTTTCCTCTCTCTTTCTTCCCCTCTACAAATTTATTTCCATTTCCACAATTTTCAAGATCGAATTTGTAAAATTATCCTTCTCTCTCTCTCTCTCTCTCTCTCTCTCTCATTCTTTTCTTGCAGCGTGAAATCGCTTTTCAAAAAATTTCACCCTAGATAGAATATGTATCTGCGGGGTCCTTGCGGATTTTCAAAATGAGCACACACACACATACATACATTCGTATGCAAGCGAAAATCGTAGTCTGCTCGCTTGATATCGTGAAAGCCTGGCTTGTTTGCGTAGCCGTGGAAAGAGAGAGAGGAAAGATCAAGAAGAAAGATCAAATGGCTCGTTGCCAGGCCATGGTTAGGATCCCGGCTTTCGCTTGAGTTTCACCTATGAGAGAGGGAAAGAGAAAGGGAGAGAGAGAAGCTTACCGTATTCCTTTACCTCTCTCTTTCTCTTCCCCCTCTCTTTTCGAGCCATCCTTTGCGTGTATTTTGCCTCTGTAAACAACAACGAGCGAATATGACGCGAGACCTACTACCGAAATCTCTTACACAGCCGGAGGCCAGAGCAAGGAAGGCAGAAGGTGAAGCCGCGAATGGTTATTGCGCGGAGCCACCGATGCGCTTCGTCAATTTTACGAAAGGGTCGAAGTTTTCTCGATTTTCGGATAGCCGTAAGTGGAATGGAAATTTTGATGAGCTTTTCCTGGAGCGATTAAATTTTTGGTTTTGAAGAAGATAAAGAAAACCTTACTCACATTGATTATGATTGTTTAATTTGAATTCGAGAAAATTCACGGTCGTTTGTTGTTTGTTTTACTCGATACTATCCCGCAATATTATTTTTCAACGATATTTTTTTTTTTAGCAACATAAATTATAAATATTAAATTTTATCAAAAGAAGATAAATTCGACTGTATAAAGCTATAAAAAAAATATTTGTCCAAAAGACGGCGAGGAGGAGATAGCTCAAAAAAAAAAAAAAAAAAAAAAGAAAAAAGAAAAAAGTTAAAATTTATAAAAAGTCATAATTTTGAAATTTCAGTTAACCGCGCGTTTTATATTTTCACGACAAACGCATAGCAAATATTCTAGTTCAAGCGTTGATACAGATATACAAAGAATAAATATGCGGCTGCGAAATAGAATAAATTTTTTACACAACGGTCACGGTGAAATACTGGTAAGTCCTTTTTTTTTTCCTCCCCTTCTTCTCCCCAAAGCAACAACTGCAACGAGACGGATAAAAAATGTTTCAAATATTTTTCAGGTGGTGCGAGTATCTACAAATACATAGACGTGTATGTGTGTATAAATATATATATATATATATATATATATATATATATATATGCACATATACTTTAACTCAAATGCTTACGCCATGCGTGCCGTGGAAACATCATTCACGTAACATTTTCAACTGCAACGAACGCACGGGCGGAGAGTAGCGCAAGACAGCTCGGAAAAGCTACTAAAGTAAAGATATCGCCGCGTTTAAAATGAAAACGAAAAGTAACAAAAAAAAAAAAAAAAATCAAAAAAAAAAATAAAATGAAAAGAGCGCGCGCGAAAGGAAAAGACCGGACGGTTCCCAACGAAATTGCGCATCGTCGCTCTTTCGAAACGCGCGTTAGTTCAAAGGCAACAAAGACGGAAAATGAAAGAAGAAAGAGACAAAAATCTACAGTGCAAGAATGCGAAAGCTGAACGGAAAAGAAGAAGAAAATAAAATAGAGAAAAAATCAAAGGTAAACTGTAACGCTGGAGAAATTTTACGTGACTTTGATTAGACCTTCGTATTAAAAAAAAGAGGGAGAGAGAGGGATAGAGTTATACATTTTTTTTTTTTTTTTTTTTTTTTAAGAATTATTTGTCTACCGAAAATGGCTTGTAATTTTTTTAGCGTGAAAGTTCAAAGAAGTAAAAGGAAAAAGTGTACCGCACTTTGTGACTCTTACTGACTTTATATTTTTAATTGCCCTTTTTTTCCTTTATTTCTTACTTCCTTTAAATGTGTCATAAAAATTTTAAATTTAAGAAATTTAAAAATTTACATTTACAGCGCAGCATTTAAAATTTAACATTTAGCGTGTACAATTTTCAATTCACTTCTTAAATACAAAAGGTTAACAAATACACTGTATTTAATATAATATATATTTTAATCTGCGACGTATAAAAAAAGCCGTTTTTCACGAGCACGCGAAGAAATAAAAAAACATCGGAAATACGATAAATTGATAAAAATAAACTAATAAAGATAAATAAAATAATCCAAACGATAAAGCGTATGATTTGCAAGCGATTTAAAAAAAAAAAAAAATCAATGTACGCATTGTATTTTGCATGAAATTTTAACGAGTAGATAAAACGCGCGAGGTTTTACGCGTACATACGCACCGATGAACCGGTTTAATAAATCTCGAGAACGAGAGAGCGAGAGAGACGAGAGCCCGACTAAAGTTAGAAATTAAAATAGATTAAACGCGCGCGCATACTCGTATATTTTACCAGACGAGATCCTTGGTCAAAAAGACAGACGCGTATGAACCACGAGTTTTGAGTTTCGAAAGAATTGAGTTTATCGTAGTTTTTATGGTATTCGTTGGGATATAAAGACGTGGCGTAAGAACAAAAAATAGTAATTAAATTATAAAAATAATAATAATTTAGTTATTATTAAGAATAATAATGCTAACATAAAAATGTACGAATCGAGGAAAATATGCTAAGCTTTTTCGAGAATATCGTTACATTTCTTTCATAAAAGTTATTCCGGATAAAAGAGTGCACGTACAATGCACAATACGACACCTTAAATTAATGCGAAAAAATTACGTTTATTGCGTATTAAGGTATTAAATATTCAGTTGAAATCTTGGCTCTACTTCACAGAAGAATACGCTAACCTTAATCAGAAACTGCTTCGAATATTGGTGGCAGATGAATCAGCATACATTGAAAGTTATGGATTTGAATATTCACATAGCTTTACCAGTCAAACTATTCCATTTGCATAACAATTCGAATATGAGCAATTTGCAAATACTTCATTTATGTGAGTAATTTACCCATTGATAAACTGTTTGTTTTTTTAATTTTACTCATCATTTGAATATATTTTTTTTTTTTTTTTTAATTCTTTCGAATAATCCAAGTACGAGATAATTAAAAAAAAAAAAAAAAAAAAAAAAAAAAAAAAAAAAAAAAAAAGAAACAAATTTTCCTGGAAAATTAGCATCGTCCCGCGATATCAATTCAAATATATCCGACCGTTCGTCATTTTACCCAAATTCTCCGAGACAAAATTCGGCTTCTTTCTCGCTTAATATTCATACATGTACCGTTTTACTAGCGGTGCACTCGAGATATCATTTCGCTTGCAAAACAAAGCGAAAAACACGAAGCCGATGCGCGCGCGATGCCGTTTCTGCAGAAAATGGAAATCAAAAAAGCTTACGAAAAAGAAGAAGAAGAAGAAGAAGGATAAGAAAAACAGAACATGGAAAGCCAAGAGAGAGAGAGAGAGAGAGAGAGAGAGGAAGAGAGATAAAAACAAAAACAACTAGGAGGTTGAGGGTAAGGAGAAAACTGCACGGATAGAATCGCGTATGCATTTATGCAGCGATCGGAAATACACGCATATATATTCACCAGACGAAGTGGAAGACAGAGAGAGAGAGAGAGATAATGTTTGTCGGGACGATAGGAAGCTCAAGCGCATGCTCGCTTTATGTAATCTATAAAGCGTCTCGAATATATCAATGCGCGAGCGAAATCCAAAGTAACGCGAATTACCTCACCCTTGTTTCTCTCTCTCTCTCTCTCTCTCTCTCTCTCTCTAGAGCTATCCTCACGGGGAAATATCAATCTAGCGATTTTTCGAGCTATAACAATAAAAGTTGCGTCGCGTAGGTAGGCGCCACGATATCTATCGTTTTTTTACTGGATATGGGAATGAAGGTTGGGGGAAGGAGATCATCTTGTTTGAAAGTTAATATCGAGTAGAGATCGTGTGAAATAGAGCGACGTGTCTCGTTTTCTTTCTTTTTTTCTTTTTCCTATCAAGTATCCAAGGTTTTATCTTACGCAAAAGTGAAAAATTTTTCGTCTATCTTGAATTTTATTTTATTGAAATTTCGTAACACTCGATGTATTTTGTTCGGTATAAAAATTTTAGTATGATATACTGCAAAATACTGAATGAGCTAAAATAATAAAATTTTAATTTCGTAGGTATATACATTTATAATGAATTTTAAATATTAAATTGAGTTTAATTGAGATTAATAAAACTTGATTTTACAAATTACAAAATAATGCAGCAACTGTATCAGAACATCTGGATTCCCATTTTTTATTAAATATTGGCTTTACGCGACAATCCGAAAATGATTTTGTAATGGAATTGAGGTGTCGCGATATTGAAATATTGATATATCCATGATAATATTTTATTTGCTTGTTCCAGTTCGACGAGAATTTTCAATGTAAAATTTACTCATGAATTTATTCATGATACGTTGGCTTGTATTACAAAAATATTGGACCCGACGTCCTTTTTTATGTGATTTTAATTTTTATTCCCTAAGGTTTAAACATATTTTAATGTTCAATTTAATATATCGCTTATTTATATTTTATCAAATTTTTCTAGAATATTTTTGAATAAAATTTTCGCTGTATTTTATAAAATAAATTTACAAGAGTCTTGAAAATTTTCAGTTATACACACACACATATATATATAATTCATCCGCGTCAATTTTTTTTTTTTACAATAAAATATCAAAATTTACATTTTTAAAAGTAGATTTAACGTATATTTTTGTATTATTAATCATAAAAATTAGCTTCAAAAAATTTCAAATGCGTAGAAATATGTTTTTACACATTAATTTTTTTGTATGGAAAATTTTTTATCTTTTAAAATAAATTTTCATCGTTTCGTTGCATTTTAAAAAACCTATTTTCAAATTTTATTTCGTATCGATTTTTTTTCCTTTGTTTGTTTTCCGCGTTTTTTGCTTTTAACGTTTGTTTGACGAAAAAAAATTTTCAATCGCTTCACGAGATCTTTGCAATTTATCGATGAAGTTTATTAAGAAAATACTGCAAAGTTGATTAAATCAATTAGCTGATAGGCGCAAGTATACTAAAAAAAGTGAATTAATATCGAAATTTATCGATATGAATAAATCACTTGTTGTTAAACGGATGAATTCGATCGGTTCTATATTTAATTCATTTATTATTAATATTCGGAAGTAGCGACGTGTGTATTTACTCTCTAAATAGTATTTGAATCTGAAAGACAATATGTCGATATTGTCATTATGAGGCTCGATCGTAAAATACGTGTTATTTGAACAATACTCTCGGAATAGCTCGCATTGAAAGATGAATTAATTATTCATAAATAAATTCAACTTTCTCTCCTCGTCTCTTTAATAAATCGTTTTCCATACGTAACTCACGGCTACAAAGGAAATTTTCACACCGTAATAACGTCCGTTCGATTATACATTATAATTTATGATTTTGAAATCTTCGTTACTTTCGTACGATGGTTATTCAACTTTGCAATTTTTATAAACTTTAAAATCGTAATTATACATTTTTACAAATTATGAATAATATATACATGTGTACATAGATAAATCGATATTATCATAATTATAATTGAAAAATGTCATGTATAGGTATATGCGGGAAAAACGATACAGCGAAAGGCATTTTACTCACTTGGAGGTGGAAGTCTGCTTCTGATGCTGAGACTCAGAGGTTGAATTACAAATTTTTCCTATAGGCTTCGCGATCGTCGAACTTCTATCGTTGAGCAGTCCGTCGAAAACTTCGATTTGCGACTTGCAAGAACCCATGCTGTAAAATTTTAAATATAATGGCTTTAAATTTATTTATTACACTGCGACGATTTGAAGAAAATGAGTAAAAAGAAGATAAAAACAAAAATTGAAAAATTGTATTGAGTAAAATTTAAACAGTAAAAATTAAATGATTAAATGAATATTAATATAGTAAATTAATAATCTTTATATAATCCGTAATAAAGATTTATTTTAAATGATTGTCCGTAATTACTAAGTCGTATTGTAAAAATAGAAGTTGGCAATTTTAAAGTTTTGTTAATTTCTTATATAAAATCCAAAATACAATAATGATAAAAAGAAAAATTGCACAATAGGATAACGATATATATATATATATGTATAACTTGTTCAAACAGTACCAAGGTATAATAACTTTGTGATCGATATAGTTGGAAGCTCGGTAACGAGTAGGAATAGCTTAGCGAGAAGGAAAATTATGAAACATCTTAAGAAGATTTAATAATTAACGTGGTTATACACGCCGTGATCGATATTTTGAACGAGATTACTTGGAAAGTTGACGAAAGGGCTTTAAGACATTACGCAAATTCTATCAATCTCGGAGAGAGAAGCCTTCTCTCTTTTAGCTTCCCTTCCTTCCCTTTTTAAACCTCTTAAAAGTTTTTTAAGATTATGGTTAATTACTTAAATAATAAGAAAGAAAATTCGCGAGCGTAATAACTATCGTTTTATAAATCTTTCCTTAAATTTTATCGCTTAGGGTTTCAAAAATAAAAAAAAAATATATATATATATATATTTTAGTTTTGCTAATTTTTATATAGATCCATTAATTTTTAAAGTATCAATTTGCGAAAATTATTTAATACGATTAAACAAAATTTATATTCAATCATATTCGCGCATAACTTTTTTTTAAAGACATACAGATACTACATTTTTCAGATTCACAAATCAAACCATAATAGCCAACGAACTCCGATGAATTTTTTAAACGGCGCATCAAGACGCATCTTTAACGCGCAAGCTCGCATTCTTAGAACGACTCATAGATGGAAATAAAAGAAAGAAAGAAAGAAAGAAAGAACGAAAGAACAAAATGTCAGATCTTTAGCATCGCGTGCGTGGCTCCCAAGGAAAAACAAACTTTGCTTTTATTCCTCCTTCGTGGATGTATACATATATTTACACACGCTTACGGAAACGCATCGCTTCAGTTCAGGTGTGCATACGTATGTATGTGTAGATGTATCTCTGCATGTATATATACGTATTAAGAAAAAGACGCAAGCGAAAATGTAAGGTGGTATTTCTGAAGCTCCAGAGACGAAGTAGTTTATCAATTCAAAGGCGCGCTTACCGATTTACAATATTTCGTTTTTAAATTTATCTCGACTGCTTATTTTTATTTTTATTCTTCGTTTTTTTTTTTAACAGTGCTGTTACTGTTATATAGTCTTTTCAATATACGTTACCATTTTTTTTCTTTTTTTTTTTTTGGCTTTCTTACCTTCATTTTACAAGGTGTATGTCGCGGTACACAATGAGCATTGCTTTTGTATCGAAAAAATTGTTTATATATAAGTAGTGATCAAGTTTTAGGATTTTTTTTTAAAGCCATATTGTACGTTATTCTTTTGTTCTTCTTTTTCTTACTTTTTTTTTTTTAATTATTTTTCGTTTCTTTTATTTAAATATTTTGAAATCCAGTAAATTTTGAATAGAAAAGAAAATATCATACGATTATATTGAAATTATCGTTATGTATAAATGAGAATAATATTTCAAACCGATCATAAGATTGAATTTATTATTCTAAATTTATTTTTAATTCTTTTCGATTTGCTAATTAATTTATATAACTTCGATGCACATCGGAACAAATTAATATTATATAACGGCAATAGCGTACGCGAATCGCACACTTTGATCGATAAAACATTAATCATTATTTATCGTATAAGCATCGATTGAAATCGCCGTGTATTCCAAGCTACGTGCGATTAAAACAAAAAAAAAAAAAAATGAAACATTCGAATTGTTTATGATAATAAGCAGACACATTCCTCGGGTATAAAAATCAAGGCAGCCGTGACTTTTTTTCTTTCTCTTTCGACTCTGCGGTGAAAGAAAAACAGCCTTATTTTCTCCTCTGCTTCTCGTTTTCTTCTTTTTCTTCTTATTGTTTATACAATCCAACGATACGAATACCCCCGTCGTTCGGTTTTGCGCCAAAGCTGCAGGGAGGAAAAAGGCTAACGATATTTTATTTATGAGTCTCTCTTTCTTTCGTACGCGAGTATTGATTGGCTCGTATTCGAGGACCAATCGTATACATTTCTAAATGTTTCTCTCTCTCTCTCTCTCTCTCTCTCTCCGCCTTGCCATGTTTTATCGGTTTCTTGAATATGTGTCTTTTTTCTTTTTCGTTCCTTCGACTTTTCCGTTTCTTTTCGTTCGGGGGTATTCAGGCCTCGTTATGGAGTTATGTATCGTCGTATGCATTATCGTAATGGGAAAGTTTGCCGTTGTGTTTGTCTTTTTCCTATACTCCGTCTTTCCTTCGCCTTCTACTTTTTCTTCGAGCCTCGGATTTTATCCTTTTTTTTTTGTTGTTTTTTTTTTTTTTTGTTTTTTTTGCATTTACGACGCGAGAATCGCGAAGGAAAACAACGACGATTCGACGAGGAAGAACTTTTTCGTGCGGTAAAAGCTCGTCGGCGCGTCGTTTTGTGTATATTTATTTATATATACGTATATTTTGTGTCTTGGCTTTACGGCATGTACACCGCTAAAATCTTGATTGAAGACTATCTGTTTCGTGATTTGAGGCGCTTTATTTGAATAATAAAACGGTACTCGCACCGATGAAATTGTTTGTAAATATGCAAAAAAAAAAAAAAAAAAAAAACTTTTTTTTTCTTGTTCGGGTAAATTATTCATTTTTAAAATAAAAATAAATTTTTAATTATATTGTATTTTACTGTTTTTTTTTTTTTTTTTTTTATTTATTATCTTATCTACAAAATGTTTGTGGTATTTAAATTTAATCAAATAAATTAAAATGTATATCAAGTGATATTATGGTATAACAAGCTATCACACTAAATTATAATACTGTCAATAATATCGCACTTTGCATAATGTCGAGATGGTTATATCGCCGTATATATAGAAATTTTTCGAAGCGCAAAATAGGCGATCGATGTCGCATTAGGGAGAAGGAGGGAGACAGCAATACGGGCTACAAGTGAGTCAACTGTACGAATACTGCAGATTGAGGAAAATTTAGAAAGACGTCATTTTCAGAGTACGGCATACGCTTACTCTTTATCCCTCGGTCTAATTCGCGCTCGTGCACTCGTATGCGCACACGCGCACACATAAGCGCCATGGGTAATTGCATAAAGAAGCTGTTTGCATAAAAAGGACGGCTTTTAATGCGATTGGAAATACATTTTACGTTTCGTCGCATTTTCGACGGACTTCATACGACGAATTTTTTTTCATCCACTTTTTATTTTTTCCTTTGAATCTCGTTATCTCATTTAAACGATAAATGTTTTTTTTTATATTTGGAAATGTAAAAGAAAAATTAGAGGTAATTAATGATGAGAGAGAAAAAAATTTTTAAAACGTCATTTTGTACTCTCAAATTTGTAATGAAATTTCGCCGTTATTATTGTACAACGAAGTTTCTAAAATAAAAAGCGAGATGACATATTTTGATTCGAAATGACGAGCTTGCTCTTTTTATTTCAAGACTTTGAAGCTGTTGATTTTGTTAATTATTAGCATCGCTTTTTCAAGCTTTTAATAAAAGTGGTTTACATTATGCCCAACGGCAGAGTCGTATTACCTCATTTTTATTCTACTTGCAACAAAAATAAAAAAAAGAGTTTAACAATCCCGTACGGGCAACCGCAAAATTCGAAATGAAAACGTCAACTGTTTTTCGTGTTCAGGAGTATCATTTACGTGAGGGCGCACAAACAAGCTTGTTAAAAGTAAATAACAGCCTTTTGCGCTAAATCATGCGAGGGAGAGAGAAATAGAGGCAGAATTTCCCTTAAAGGAAAACAAGAAACAGTATACAGTAGTTTTCCGCGAGTCGCGCGTATACCGCGGCTTCCAACTTGTAACTGATAAGAGAACTAATTACACACACGAGACTCGCTTACTCTCTTTTCTCTCTTACTAGCATCAGCTGAGCAAACACGAGTATGCTTCATAACCATTTTTTTTAAATTTCTTTATTTCTCTTTACCATCGCGAAGAAGTCGTTAATTATCTTTTATACATGCTTACCTATTCATTCCTCGTGTATACTTTTTCACAGTCACGAGCAAATACCAAACACCTTGTAAATATATATATATATATATATATATATATATACGACGCGAATTCGCAACGTCGATTAGAAATGAAAGTTAAAGCTTGGAGCTTAAGATATTAGATGCGCAAAAGTTTAGTCGAATCGCATACCGCGTTACTAATTTCATACGTAACAGTTTGCGTTCATTCTGATATGCGATAAAGTAGTGCTTTAAGTAAAAAGTTTAAAACTTAATGGAAAGGCTTAATGTACGTTTACAACCGCAAATATTTTACGTAAAAAGTAGAAATCAAAAAAATAAACGCCAAAGATAACGAAAAGTGTATTGGAATTATTCGCGTCACAACATTTAAGCTTATTTTAAATATGCTTTTAAAATTTTTATCGTTCGTAAATTACCTACGAAGTTTATTTCAAGAACACAAGCGTATAAATAATCCCATCGAAAGTATAATTTTTTTCTTTTACTTTCGCAACCAACTCAGTGTTTCCAAACTTTCTAGCGTACTCTCTCTCTCTCTGTCTCTCTCTGTCTTCCTCTTTTTCTCGAGCACCAGCGATCCTTCATTTTTCCATTAATATCTTCACTTGTGCCCCTTAGTTTTCTCCCTTCCCGGCGGCTACTTATCACCGGATGACGTCGTGTGGTCAGAAAACGAGAGTAGTTTCAAGTTTGTACGGTTTACCCCTCGCTTTATGGCCTTAGTGTCGCTTGCATCGTAAAGTCACATAACCTAAGATATATTCAATACGTGCTTAGTACGACGCCTATTTTACTTCGATATTTTTATCGCGTGCGAGAGAGCGAGCGAGTTTGCGTAAGCGTTACTTTTAAAGTGTTAACGCTGCTGTATTATCATACATTGGCATAATCGATTTTTAACAGTTTAATAAGGTATCGATAATCGTTATTACCTTGGCGAAGATTTTTATTTTAAAGCTTATTGAAAAATGAAATTTTATCTTCTGATATTGGAATATATTAACGAAAAATGAAATAAAAATTTTTTATTACTAATAATAATAACGAGTGTAATGATGGCGTTATTGTAGGGTCCGCTTGAAAATTGTTTCAATTTTGGTGAAGTGATGGACAAAAAAATAAATAAATAATAAAAAAAAAAAAAAAAAAAAATGAAAATCAGAGATTTTTTAAATTATAAAAGCTTAGGATGAGATGAAATTTTTAATACGAGCACACACGTATGGGTAAAATAATGACAATCTTCCATTACTCCAATCATATTAAAGTTTAACGAGCATATAGTATGCTTTCAACCATCTAGACCTCTTTTAATTATGTAAAGTAAACACAACGTATTGCAAGTTTTTACGGCTTTATGCTATTTTTGCATTCCTTCATTTTAATGTATGTGAAAAAAAAAAAAAAAATACAAAAAAAAAATGAGAAAAAGAAACATTTTCTCATAAAAATACATCGTTTTTTTTTCCTTTCATTCACATATGAATAAACATTCGTTTTTTTTTTTATTCAAAAAATGTTTATAAAAATGGAGATATTAATCAACTCAAAGGTTTGAAAAGGAACTATTACAACTTTTCATATTCATTTTAAAACGCGAATTTTTAAGTACATCAATAGAACTTCCATTAAATCATTTTCCAAAAGCTCTTTGTCTAGGCCACAAGTTCAAACAATTTTTCATCCCCAAACTTTTTTCGCGGTGACAAATTGAAAAAGTTCCTGCTTAAAAGGGAAAACGGACGATTAAGCCTATTATCGTTGTGAAAAAAAAAAAAAAAAAAAAAAAAAAAAAAAAAAAAAAAAAAAAAAAAGAAAAATGAAAATTCGGCAACTTAAACTTGACATAACTTACGACCTTTTCTACCGAATTGCGATGAACGTAAATTTTAAAGAAATGGCGAAGATGAAGTATTTTATGAAAAACAGGTTTCATAGTAGTTTTTCAAAGATCGGCAATATATCTTCAATTTATAACATATGATTTAGAATATTTTCAAGAAAACTTTTACCATTTTCGATTCGAATAATGTTTTATATGTTTACATTGAAATTTTAATGGCTATTTTTAAATAATTCTAATAATTTTCAATTAATAAATATCTACACTTTGAATTGTAACTGAAAATTATAAATTAAATGAAAAATTCACTGAAACAATTTTAATGTAAAAAAGCCAACGAAAATTTTTTTTTATTAATCATCAATTGATTGTAGTATATTAAAAGACCATTTTAATTAGAAAAAGAACATACATGTTTCTGAAAAGTTATTTTTTTTTCAAGCTTCTCTGTATTTAATTTAAACTCATGTCTCTTTGTAAATGCTCTAAAAAAATAGCAAAACATAAGACATTTATTTGCTACTTATTTTCACACACACGCAAAAAAAAGATTACAGTAAAAAAAATGACCGAAAAATAGACATAAAAAAAAAAGTGACCGAAAAATAAAATAAGTAAAAAAAATGACTAAATAACATTGTAAAAAATGAGAATTTGAGAGAATATCTCGAGACAAATCATGAAAGAACAACAAAAGGATGTAGGGAAAGAAATCCGGTCGACGGAGAAAGCGAGTAAGCAAAGCAGTTAGAATCAGTAGAGCAATGGTGAAGAAAACGAAAGAGAGAAAGAGAGAGAGAGAGAGAGAGAGAGAGAGAGAGAAACGAGAGCGAGAGAGGTTACGAGAAAACTGTCGAGAGCGGCTTTGATGTTGTCGCCTTCTCTCTTTGCTTCTCCTCTGCCAACAAAGCAGAAGCGTGCGAGCGTATAAGAAAAAGAAAAACGGTAAAAATAGGCAAGCGTACCAAATTTTCTAAATTTGTATATTTACGCGTATAGATAGAAATCCGCATAATAAATAGCGAAGGATTTTTAAATTTTATTTTAAATTTATTAATTTATAATTATCTATATAATTACTCGTGTTATGTAAATAATTGTCTGTGTTAACAATTTTTTTTTTTTTTTTTTTTTTTTTTTTATATTCTTTATTCGTTTTATAGTCTTTAATTCCCGATAAATCGGAATAAAGGAAATTAAAATCTGGCTTATTGTATTAATTTTTGTCGTTGTCCGTAAATAGAGTAATTTAATCTTCTTTAGATATTTTACTATATAATTTATCTTCTCGATAATAAAATAAAAGCTGTATAATTTACTATATTAACGTATCATGCTCGTCAATTTTTTCAATCTAAAAATTCGCAAAGTCTATTAAAAATATCAATTATCGTATTATTCGTTACCCTGAAAATTTAACAAATCGCACACGACGCATTCGTTTTAAAAGGTATACGATAATGTTTTCAAACCTACCTGAGACTATGATTCGAAATGACCACGTGTACGGTATCGTAGTCTCTTCCAAGAAGAGCGAGTCTGCAAGTAGATACTGGATTCGTTTGACTCGAGGCTCGACCTCGCGTGCTGTGCAAACCCATCCGGTGTCTCTCGCCGCTGACGACGACGTCGCATCCGACGAACGTGAAGCCCTCCTTGCCCGGCTTGTGCGATTGCTGGTGATGGTGTTGTAGTTGTTGTTGTTGTTGGCGGTTTATCCCGTTACCGTTGCGCTGTTGCTGAGTCTGCTGATTGTTGTTGGTGTTGATCCCGAAGTTGCTCGAATAGACGACGTTTACGCTGCTCGGCGAACGAATCATCTCGGCTGCGGAAAAGATGAGCCTTTAATTAGATACGGGGCTTCTTTCTTTCGAGACGGTTGTTCGAAAAGTACAAGAGAAGTACGGGGGATGATACAAATAAATTTTGGGTTTCACGGCACGTTACGTCTGCCGAGTCGGCCAAAGTTAAAAATTCAATCAATTTGTTCAGATTATATGTAAGTAGAATACGTGTGAGAAGATAAATATAGAGCTTCGCTGGTGTATTTGTCTGTGTACGATATGTTTCTATCATACTTATAAATGTATGTATATAGATCTAGTGACGTTTTATTTGACTGACAATATCAGATTATTATATTTTTTTTTCCGCTTTATAACTAAATACTTTTTATTAGAAACTAATCTCAATATTAAAAAAAAAAGAAAAAAAAAAAAAGATGCCATAGCGGAATTTTTTTAAAATTAAAACAATGATTAATGATTTCTGAAAATATATAATTTTTTGTGTAAAAATATGTGTATAAGTATTACAAAAATATAAATGTATTAAAAGGCAATATACGTTATACAAATGGAACAAAAGGGCTTTTATTAAACACGTAATTTAACGTATGTAAAAAATAATTTTTATCATTCATAATTAAATCCCTCGATACGGCAGAAGTACAGCTCATCGAAGTTGTCGTGGTTGCTCTAGAGGACAGCATAAACAAAATATAAAAATAATGTTTGAAGTATATAATATTTGCAAAATAAAGTACCCAAGATTATTCGTAAAAATTGAAAGTGAAATTCGATTTTTTGTAAATAAACTAATACCATTATAAAATAAAATTTAAAAAAATGTTTCGCTAATCTGAAGAATTCGTATATCAAGATATAATCAGAATATGACAAATATATGATTATACAGACATTTTTACAATATCATTATTGTAAAATTTAAATTATTAAACAATTAATTTAATTAAATAATTGTTTATTCTATTTGAAAATTAGATGGATAAAGTATTTATGGTTTATGTATATTTTATATGTAATTATAAATTACGTATAATGAAAAAAAAAAAAAAATGTAAGACATAGAAACTATTGTCTTGTTCTTTATAATATATTTACTTGTATTAAATTATGAAAAGATTAATTATTATATAACTATAACGGAAATTAATAATGATAATGTTTCTGCAAATGTAAATTCATTTTATTGTTGCTGCGTTAACGGTGTTATATTTTTGTAATACTTTTGTACTATTTTTTTAGTTTTTTGGTAACATGGAAAGGGAGTGCAGAGCAATACACACATGAATACGGCATATACTGCACATACACAAACATAGCGCTGCACGCGTTACCCTCTTTACTCACAGCAAAGAGTAGTGGAATGGGAAGCGCTGTCTATTCACACAAGCGCTCGCGTACTCACACGTGCAGACACACGTATATATTATACAAAAAACGTCGTGCACTTTCTTTTTTATCGCCACGCTCGAGCCCCGCTCTTTTGCATTTGCTCCCAAGTGCCGAGGCGCGCCATTAGATGTTTCATATCAAAAACTTTTGCTTTAAAAAAAAAAAAAAAAAAAAAACAAACTACTAATTATAAAACGCTATAAAAGATATATTTTCTTACGCATTTTGCTGGTGCTCTCTGTAGTCGTTGTAGTGGGCGTTTCGGTTGTCATTTTCACAAAGTTCAACTTCGCGATGAAGCCGGTGTAGTTGAAGGGATTGACTTCCGGCCCGGAGCTGTAAACACACGAAGAAAGACAACGCGATCGAGATAAGCTCTTAAGTATCCCCGTTGCCCTTTAGGCTGTATACGCTTTCTTGTGCATTAATAAAGCGCGGGATAAACACAAGATTGCACTTGGTTTTGCGCGAATAAAATTCATTTTTCTTTCAACGGGCCTTTTAGCCCCTTATTTTTTTTCAGCAGGCTTCGTCTTCCTATCTTCCTATGCAATGTTGCTCGGTTAAATGCCTTGCTTTTAGGCCGTACATTATTAAAGCGCGAACATTTTTGCCAGAGACGGAGAATTACGTGCTTCGCTCGCGAGGTTAAAGCGAACGACGAACCGCTTCATTTATCCTTGCGAGCGAAAAAGAGAAAGGAAATATGCGACGGCTTCTTTTACTTCGTGCACTTTCGATGATTTGCGAGCTTTAAAGGCGCTTGAATTTTTTACTATTTAGAATTATGTAAAGCACGGAGATAGAGGGTTGGAATAAAAAAAAAAAAAAAAAAAAAAAAAAAAAAGAAGAAACCGAGTCAAAAACGATTCGCGCGCAATGAACATTTATTGCGAAAGGTAATAAAAAAAGCTTTTTAGCTTATTAAAACGCATTTTTTAATAATAATTCGAATATATAGAGCGACGTTTAATGAAACAGTCTTTTAAGCCTGACATTTTATTTAGAAAACATAAATTTCAAGACGATCTTAATGCATTAAATTAATTTTAATCACGAGATCGATTCAAAATGTAACGAATGAGATAAAGCATTTATTTCATTGCGGTTTAATTAAAGAAATACTTTTTATCCATTGTATTCTTATAACGATAAAAAAAAAAAAAAAAAAAAAAAAAAAAAAAAAGAAAAAGAGAGATAAAAAGACAACGAAAACGTACCGAAACTCGACGAGCAAATCCTTTCCGACGTGAAAGACGCTGCCGGTCTGATTTTCACAGAGAGTTTTTAGGAGTGCGCTGCTCGTCGTCGGTCCAGCGTAAACGGCGATGTAATCGGTGGTACAATGTCTGAAAAAGAGAAGAACATACGCGCGCAGCCGTTAGATACGAGGAATCACTTTTTTTTTTTTTTTTTTTTAAATTACACGCTTACGTTCGTGCTCATGATTTTGTGTATATTTTTTGTATAAAGTATAATATTCTTACTAATATTGTAAGTGTGAACGTGAATTTTTTTTGCTTGTTTGTTCGTTTTCCTGTTCTTTTACGTCGCGGATGAAAATAAAGAACACGAGTGAAGAATTGTATTGTCATAAAGGAATGTAAATTTTTTTTAGATAATTGTTTTATAATAAGTGTTAATTTTTATTGTACAAGTATATATCTTAAGACATATTTTGTGAGCGATTTACTATTAATTAATAAACAAAATTAAAATTATTATTTTAAAAAATTTTCTACTTTTAAAATTATCCCAATTCTTCAAACTCGTTTAATATTGTTCGCTGTTAAATTAAACTATTTACTAAAAATACAGCTCAATTTTATCGAAATCTATTGAGAATAAGCTTATCTATTTATACAATACCCACGTGCATGCGTATAAACCCATCGTAAAACATTAACGTAATCCAATTAATCCAATAATTCTCACTTAAAGAAATTATCACTCCAGTATTAAATGCGATCCAATTCGCGAGCGAGCGAGCGAAGCGATAACCGGGAACTCGATCGAGTCGCTTCTTTGGGTTAGCTCCGCTCGCTCTCGATAATCGCGGTATTAACGCCGGTACATTTTTAACGCTGCTTAATTGGCCGTCGGCTTAAAATCTCATTTTCTTTCCACCGATGGATGAAGTTTAAAAAAAAGAAGAGCGAGACAGAGCCGATGAAATTTTTTCATAAAGTAAATCGCGCCGACGACGTGGTTGTTTCTTCGATTAATATTAGCCTTCGATCGTTTCGCCGTTCGAACGTTTAATTTTTTCTTCTTATTTTGTCGTATGTGTTTTAATTAATGGATCGACGCTAACGCGCGTGGTTAAATTAGATGCTGGAAGATTGCGGAGTTATCCTTGCGATGAGATTTTTTGACGACGGGGTAAACTCGAACGGACAAGTATATGCGCGTTTGTAAATTGGATAATCTATGCGCGCGTGTTTGTATTTAACTTTGAATGCATATGCTTAACGGAGTATGTTTGTATACTGGTATACGTGTTTGTCTTTATTTCGATATGCGCGGGCGACTGTATTACGTATACGTAAGCAAAGATCCTCTTATATGCGTATAATTGAATTGAGCGCTAGCTACTAGGAAATATAAGCGAAATCGTTGAAAATATCACTTCATCGTTTTGTTCTTTTAAATTGATTTTCGAGAGAATACTTTTATCTCCTCTGTGCGACGAGTATAGCAGACTTTTTAATCTTTTTTTTTTTTTTTTCCCCCTCGAAAGCGTATATACAATGATAATACAACGTGTTTGTGCATACATCATAAAGGGTATATTAAATTTTTATATCGAGCCGAGGTAAACAAAAATAATTAAAAACCGATATATTCCTACGATAAATTACTTAGGAGAAAAAGAATAAAATCTTCTCTCATGATAAACAAGCCGAATATACACAAAATATACGCTCGAAATTTTTTCGATAAAGTTCAATTTAACTCACGACAGACGCACTTATACCGCAGTTCTTGCCGTCGAGTCATACACATTGGAAAAACATCGAAAGAAACTAACAGCAACGTCGACCGTCGGTTGGCTTCCGCAAACATCTGCCCATAAATACGTATACATAGTTACTGTATATATGTATATAAACACACGCGCACAAGCTCAAGCTCGTATATTCGTTTTCTACGTCGAGTTAAACTAGAGACGGCCGCCGACCACCGGGAAATAGTTTTACGCCATTTTCTGCCTGGACGCCGCTTTTGTACGTATATATCTGCACGTGTGTGTGTGTGTGTGCATGTGCGTATGAGTGTATTCGGAAAGAGAAAATCGGATACTTCCGACTTCGTTTCACGCGTTCGCGTCTGACACTCTTTTTCTCTTTTACAAATCCAAGCGTACGCGTACACACATACGTATTCTGTAAACACGTATCTTTGAAAACAAAGAGAGACTCGGCGACGGTCAAAAGCGAAATCGAGAGACGCTCGATATATACAATACATAAATTGAACGCGTTCGGACAGGACAACGAAATGCTTGCTAACCGACGCGTATGTGTGTATGTGTGTATATAGCTTCGCTTTTCCATAGCTCGCGACGCCTTTATTCTTCTTTCGTGCTTTTAGCGTTGTCTTTTAAGTATACGTTTACCTATGTGTAAGCTTGTGTCGAGACGACATTTCGATTTTAAAGCGCAACCAGTTATTTCTTTCGCTGGAAGGAAAAACAAATGCTTTTTTTTGTACGGCACTTTTTTACTCCCCGATTGCATCTGGATTCTCTCTCTCTCTCTCTTTTTTTTTTTTTTTTTGACGCAATTTTTGTTTTTTCTTTTTATCTCTTTTTTATTACGTTTTCGTTGCGTCGCACGAAACGGAGTATATGCGGAAAAATAATATGGGAATGAACCACGAGTCGGAATATCGACATTTCCCTTGCGATACTTTTAATTTTTGGTTCTTTTATTTCAATTTCTGATGCGTCGTTTTTTTAAAAAAAAAACAAGATTTTTTTTCGTGTATAGATGCTGATGAAAAATGTTTTATTATCAAAGAAAAATGTTTGTGTTGCGTGACTCTGTAATATATCAGTTTTAAAGAAAGCTTATAAAATCTTTAATAGTTATTATAGCTTTAAAAATGTACAATCTCTTTATCAAATATAAATAATAATTTTGAGTAATAGTTGACGTATGAGAAATATTTTTTTCCATATCCCGATTTATATCACCGATTCACGAAAAAATTAAATCGAATTTTATTTTATAATTTAAATTTAAATTTAGAAAATATTTGTCTGAAAATTGAAATGTTTTAATAAATATGATTTAATTCATAAATTGATTTGAAAAGTTTGTTTTTTTTTTTTTTTCAATTAAAAAAGATGTTAAATAGAAATTTCTTTGCATAAATTAAAATATATTTATGACAGAAAACATGAATAGAAATGATTTTTAAAAATATATTTTTTTAGCATGAAAAAGTACACATAACGTTTAAACGATCGAATCATAATCTTTCAAGATTTAACGTCGATTCTTGATAAATACCGAAAAAAATATGATTTCCATTTTACGGAGAGTCGTTTTCACATTGCGAGCCATTATTACATTTTTTTTAATTATTAAAAAAGAAGAATCTTCCGATGACAAAAAAAAAAAAAAAAAAAAAAAAAAAAAAAAAAAAAAAAAAGTGCGAATTATTCACGGAGCATTATAAAGCGCGAAAGTAACATTTATCGCGGTCGTGCCATCTACATAAACGTGTATATCTACAAATACGTACATCTATAGACAGGCAAGGTATAAAGCAACGTGAGCAAAACGTTATGCAAATCGTAAAGCGATTAAATGCGCGCGACACCGACGACGGCCGCGAGATATTAGCGCGAAAGAGCGAGTCGAACTCAATGATTCTATTAATTAAGCAAAATTCTGGAAAACAAGAGTCTCGATCGGTAAATTGAAGCTCGAGCGCTTTTGAGCCTGCCCCTTTCATTTTTGCATTTGAGAAGAGTCGTTTTATTTTTCTATTTTCCTCTATCTCCTCTCCTTTTTTTTTTTTTTTTTTTTTTTATTTTTGTTTCAACGGAGTCGCGCACGATGTCGTTGACTTTTTCGTGATTTGCGTTGCGCGCGAGTGTTTTTTTGGTTTTTTTTCTTTCTTTTTTTTTTTTTTTTTTGCGTTACTCACTCCCGATACGTCTTTGATTTCTT
The DNA here is from genome assembly GCA_949987625.1 of Chalcis sispes. NCBI lineage: Eukaryota > Metazoa > Arthropoda > Insecta > Hymenoptera > Chalcididae > Chalcis > Chalcis sispes. Next base: position 9,017,791 of record OX465094.1, on the reverse strand, counting down.
TAGCTTATTGCGACTGCTGATTGTTGATTGTTGGTTTTTCGTCTTGTTAACGAGAGGATTTTTTTATGCCAAAATTTTCGAAAAGTTTGCGTATGGTAAAATGATTTCTTTCGAATAAATTTAAAGGAAAAATTCCTATCATATTTTTATTTTGAGATTAAGAAATTAACTTTATAAATACAAGCGTAAAATTTGCTTTTAGTTAAATAATTAACCATGTAAATAATATCATTGGAATAAAATGTAAATATATATATATATATATTTATATATAATAGAATAGAAAAAGATATTAACGCGGAAGACAAATAGTAAAGTTTGCATTGTACATTCGTAAATGCTCAATAAAGAAACACGTGAAATAGAAATAGAAGAGAGCAAGGGTTGGCTAGAAATAAAGAGAGCGAAGGCAAATAAAATCGAGGAAACTGAAGCAAAGAGAAATAGCCAAACAAACATAACATAACCTGAACAAAGTGACGTGGATGTAAAGAGAAATGGAAAACGTTGACGTGGAAAAGGTAGAGAATAAAGTAAAAGAAAAAGAAAAAAAAAAAATAATGCTCAAACTAGTTTACCATATAGTGACGATCGATCGATCGTATATTTTGTGCATTTTGATGTAAAAGTTGCTTTATTTTTAGCTTTTGAACAATAATATTAAAATATTATACATCGTTAAATGAATTATAAAGAGAATACGCGTAGAAAATTAAGTTTAAGTAGAACGTATCAATCAATGTCAGACAATTTTTAAGGGGTTACCCCCAGTTGTAGCTCAACAAAAAAGGTCTTTTTCATGAATTTTTTTAAAGAAAACTACAAAACTTTTTTCAACGATTATTATATCATCTAAAAGAATACATCTTGAAGAACTTTCAGTAATTTTTTTATTGCAAAATATTACATTGTTAAGTGGCAAATGGCCGCCAATGAAATAGTGTTTTTATTTATATGGTTTGCGGTGACCAACATTGCGGCAAAGTGAATCATTTGAAACAAAAAATGTGGATAAATTTAGTTAAATATAAGTATAAACTAGTCTTTAATCGAAGGATTTAAAAAAATATTCATTTTTTACAAAATGGCGGACAGTCAAAGTTAATGGTTCGATTTTAACGAAAAAATCGAACGATTAAAGACTACATTTTTATGTATTAAATAAGCCTGCAAAATTTCAAGAAGATCGGTTCATTAGTGTTTGAGTAATCTTGGTCACCAACTTCAGAAATGCCATTTCGAGAAAAACGCGTTTAAAGTTTAAAGTAGTCGGTTGTTTACACAACGGATTCTTCTCTTTCAACGCTCATATCTCAGTCAATTTTGTTCGGATCGACTTGAAATTTCCAGGTCATATTCTCAGATACTTGTACTTCAAAAAAATGCAATTAACAAAAAATCGATTTTTTTAAAGTTGCAAGTGGGGGTAACCCGTTAAATAGTTTTATTTTTATTTTTTTTTTTTTAATATTATAAAAATATAACGTGCATGTATACAAATTTTTTCTTTCAAAGATGAATTTTTGTATTTAATTTTTGCATATTTTCACAATGGTTTCTTTATATGCAACAACTCAATTCAGATCTTGTTTTCTTTTTTTTTTTGCTTCAACCAGCTTTTCACTCTGAAGTTATTTTGCTCTGATTGAAATTCCAGGATGCTTTTAATCTTTAACTCTCTTTGTCTTTATCTTTAGAAATTCGTTTTCCTCGATAAATAATCTTTTGCATTTTGTTTGTTTTTATTGCCGTTTTCCTACGAATTGCATAGTGCAGTCGTTACTATTAAATTTATTTGTATTTTGTGATTATTATTGATGATTTTATAAATTATTCACAATTGTTATTTAATCTTCCTTTTTAATAAGTTTACGTGATCAGTTACTTGTTATGGTTTATAACAAGCTAATTTTCTTTAATTGAAATGATAATTTAAACTTTCGCGTAATTAAAAACCCGTCGGAAAATCGTAACGTTCAATTTTCTTGCTCTTTCCAAAATCTACAAATAATTTGCTCAAATATGTACATTAATACAATCTGTTCAATTAAACTTTTTCCCCTTTATCAAGTGAAAAGAGCTGCACCGCCAACGAAAATGACTTCGCCGCTAATTTGATAACGACTTATCCTACATCAGCGGGGCATTCTACCATATCTTTCCATCCTTCCTTTATATTTCGGCGTTATATAAAGAAAACGAGGACTCGCGTGTTGCGTCTCGCAAAAAAGTGAGCCGTCGGTAAATTATCTTTTAAAGCGCGCAGCTCGCATCAAAAAGGTTCTGCCGTTTCTTCTTTCTCCTTGAATATGATATATACTTCGGTGCCGATAGCAGAAAGGAAAGGAAGTTGTTGCAGTCTACTCTTTTCTCGGAGTTTCTCTTTCTCTCTCTTTCTCTCCTTCTCCTTATACACCGGTGCTCGCTAATGTACTTTGAATCCGTGCGGGCAAACCGCGAGGGTAATCCGTTTAAAATTGCGTCGCGTAAACGCATCAGTCCGTAATTCCTTTTTGCGGTCGGACTGCCGCTGCACTACTGTGCTACCGTCGTCGTCGTCGTCATGTCGCGCAGTCAAAAGAAGAAGGTAAAGGAAAAATGACGGAGAACCGGTGCGCTGCTACGGCCGAAAAATTCGTGAAAGATGGAAAGTGACTGAATTTTTTTTATTTTATTTAATTTTTTTTTTTTTTTCTTTCATTTTCTTTTTCCTCGAAGGACCGCTTTCGCGTTTACGAGCTGAATTAAGGAGATGAGTCGGCGTTCTTTCGCTCGGTGACTTCTTATAACTTACGAATGTATCTTTGCACCGGTAGTGTTTTTTTTTTTTTTTTTTTTTTTTTTTTTTTGCAACGGTATATTATGAAACGCGACCTCAATGAGTGAATTTTTACATTTTCGTTTTGAGGGAAATTAAATCTGCAAGACTGCTTAAATTATCTTAAAAGTTTATTGTAAATTTTTAAAGCAAGAAAATATCTTTGATGTGATTAAAGAGTATTAATTAGAGATTTAAAATGTCTTTGCATAACTTTATAACTCATTGTATCGGTTGCGAATAAATGTTTATATTTAACATTAATTATAACATTTTTAATTAACTCGTATTAATTAAAAGCGGAATTTCTCAATAAACTTATTCTTTAAAACGGGAAAGCAAATAAAAAAAGGAATAAAAATTCAAAGTTTATCAAAGTTATGCATAAATAAAAAAAGAAAAAATGAGAGAATTAAAAGCGAAGCGAAAAGAAATAAAGATTAAAGTTGACGAGCAAGTCAATAAAACGGAGTAAATAACGAGGAATCGAAAATAAAGTACCAAGACATCGACAAACGCACGCTCATTTTTTTTTCTACGATAAAAAAAAAGATCAACGCGTAAAGTGAGCATCAAGAAACTATGCGAAGAAATAGAGCGAGAATAAAAATAGACGCGCGAAGGAAAAAAAAGAAAAAAAAGAAAATGTCACGCGAAGAAAGAATAAGAAAGAAAGAAAGACGGAGGCGCAAAAGTAAAGAGAGCGAGTCGAGTATTCTCCAACCGACGCTCGAGTCCGGCCGACGCTTGATTCTCGGCCCCGAGGGTAAACTCCGCCGCGTGTACGCGTTAGCGGTGGATGCGTTATCTCTCGACACATTTCGCAGGCGAGATTGTCGCGCGAAGATCAAAGGTATGCCGCCTCGCGATGCGACCTTTCATGCGCGCGCCTCGCGTTAATACTCTTTGTGGCGCTCTCTTTTTCACGCTCTTAAACGAATTAAAAATAAAAAGACGGGATAATTTACCGACGAATAAACGACTTCGCGAATTTTCACTTGAGACGCGTTTGATGTCGAAGGTGCGTTTATCTCACGATGGCGAATTATTTTTTTTTTTTTTTTTTTTTTATTATTTAATTATGATGTTTCTAATAAAAAGCAGATTGTTATACGAGACTTGGAAAATAATTAAGAAATAAATACAATGCAAATATAAGTTCTTTTTATTTTTATTTTTTTTTAGACGATAGAACGCGATCTTGTTAGAAGATGAAAGTATACTTAATTTTGTATTGTATTGAATCAACTGACCAATATATCTTTCACTTAGAATCTTTATATAATATTATTAAAAAGTTCACAAGATATCCATGTTATATAATTTATAAAAATTTTATTCAGTTTCTCGGTTACATTATTGTACAAGTACGAAAAAGATATGGAAAATCATATCTTTACGTAAGAATTCAAATCGTAACTTACGTAGAAACTTACGCAACGCCTTTATGCAATATTTTCAAATGTAAAGGTTTATCGGAAAGTTTTTCACTATCAACTTTTGTACTTTATATTTGCAAATAATATTCAAAAGCCTAAGGTAAATTAATTTTTCTGCTACTTGTTGTTAAATAATTCTGAGCTCAAATTTATTATTTGTAAATAACGAATGATGCATGAAAAAAAAAAAAAAAAAAAAAACATCATTCGGTGCGTTGATAACATATTTGGATTAATACAATCAATTAATCAATTCCAGACAATTATTCGTAGGGCATAAATTAAGCAAACGTATACTTTTATAGAAAGTCTTGGAGCATTTAGCTTTTGTTCGTTGTAAGAGAACAATGTAATATATATATATATATATATATATATATATATATATATATATAAGTCAAATTTCATTCGATTGGAACAAAAGGAGAAATCACGCTTGTCATAGAGAGACGCCGAGCTCACGGAACATTTCGTCTCTTTCTCTCTTGTTACCTGTATTACCGAGTTGAAAGGTGAGTCAAGAACGGTAGATTGAAGTCGAAGTTAGAGCGAGTGAAAGGGAGAGAGAAAAAGGCTGCCGAATCTCCTCATTTCTCTCCTCTCGAAATAGCGGTTTCGAGTAACAATGCCAGCCGAATACGAGATGCAACGAGAATTAAGCGTAAGGTAGGGAGAGGCAAAGACGACGTACACCCACATCCTCGTACAGTCTCGAGAGAAAGGAGTCGAAGGAGAGAGGTAACCAATCAGGTTGACTCTCGGGCGCGTGAAAATCGTATGAGCTCCTTCATTTGGAACGAGAGAAAGCGGGAGGAATTTCCAGAATTAAAATATAACGATGCAATACCCAAGGAGAACAAAAAAAGAAGAGAGAGAGAGAGAGAGACTAGAGGTCATTAGCGTTTCACAAAATGAGTACGAGGGTACAGGAGGCCGAAAGTTTCCGTAGCTATTAATTTACTCACGCACGCGCGTTTCTAAATATTGTCTTTATTCACTTGGAATTATGATCTTTATCGTTAAGCTGTACCTCTTGCGTTTAATTGTTTCAAATCTCTCAACGTAAACGTTTCATTATTCGCTGTACGCGAGTTTTATAAGTCGATTTATAAATTTTTACGTTCTTTATTCATTATCTAACGAGTAAAAGTACATTTTACGCGTTGTAACGATTCTTTGTACAATCTTAGTAGAAATTTTTCATTATCATTTAAATTGTGAAATTTGCATCTAATTTTCATAAGATTTGTTAAAAAAAATTTTACGCGGCGAATTAAAATTTTACATAAAATTTATAATAAATTATCGTTTCGTTAATTAACAATAGCGAAACAGTGATTAAAACCAAAGCGCGAACTTCAAAATTTCATTGTATCAATGAGTCACCGCCAATAAAGTTTAAACTTCACCTCCGTAGCACGATATATACGTATATAACACATCGTTCAATAAGTCCCGAGACTAACTCAGAGATGGTGCTAGTAGTACCAAACTGGCCACGTTTCCATAGAGTGCGAACCTTTACATGAAACGTGTAAAAATTTCACGTCGATCGGATCACAGACAGCAGAGTTATCGAGGTTAGAGTAAAGTCACTTTGTAATATTTTTAAAAAATGGAAAAAAGCGAGTTTCGCGTGTTGATAAAACATTGTTTGTTATAATGGGTAAAAACACCGTAGAAGCCCAGCAATGGCTTGAAAAATATTACCCGGACTCCTCTCCATCCAAACCAACGATTTGTCGTTGGTATGCTGAGTTTAAACGTGGTCGTACCGACACAAACGATGCGGAACGTTCGGGTAGGCCATTGGAAGCCGTTACACAGGAAAATGTGAGTGAAGTGTTAAAAATTGTAATGAAAAATCGCAAAATGAAGGTCCGTGAGATTGCAGAAATGACACAGATATCATCTGGATCATCTGGAAGTGTATTTACAATCCTTCATGAAAAATTAAGCATGAAAAAGGTTTTTTCAAAGTGGGTGCCGCGATTGCACCAATGCACCATGCCACAAGTCCATGAAAACAATGGCGAAATTGAACGAATTGGGCTTTGATTTGCTTCCCCACCCCCGTATTCGCCAGATTTAGTTCCCAGCGACTACTGGCTCTTTGCTGATCTCAAAAAAATGCTCCAGGGAAAAAAATGTGGCTCGAATGAGGAGGTCATTGCCGAAACTGAAGCCTATTTTGAAGCAAAGGATAAATCCTCCTATAAACATGGTATAGAAATGTTGGAAAGGCATTGGAAAGATTGTATCACTCTAAAAGGAGATTATGTTGATGAATAAAAATGATTTTTAAAAAAAAATGTTGTTTTCGTTGTTAGTCTCGGGACTTATTGAACGATGTGTTACGTATATTGAGGGAGAGCGAGAAAAGTCCGCACGAAGTACGCGTTAGGGAGAGAGAGAGAGAGAGAGAGAGAGAGAGAGAGAGAGAGATAGCGCGCAGGCGCTGAATCTATTACTAACGCGCGTATTCTAAAGTTGCGTCGTCGTATAGTCGCTTTCTCCATCATGCGCGTGCTTCGTCATCTCTTGACTCTTGCTCTCTCTCTCTCCCTCTTTCATTCTTTCTCTCTTTCGTCTCTGGCAATTCCGTAATTATACTCCGGAGAGACAACGAATAATGCATGTTAATTCGACTCCGGAAGCCTTGGGACTCGCTTTCTATGTTTCTTCCTCTTCCCCTCTCTCTTACTCTCTTACTCTCTCTCTCTCTCTCTCTCTCTTTCTCACTCTCACGGCAAAAGAGCTTGCGAACTTTAATACTTTGCGTATGCGACGAGCCGTTGCGTTGTTGCTGTTTGCCCGTGTAAGACACAAACACACGGGCACGTAGCGTACGTCGAAACGTTTTTGTTTTAATGAGTTGACAGGACGATCGTGTATTTTGCACCGCGCACCCTATAAACTTATATTCGCGGATTTGTTTTAGTGAATTTTGGTGCGATGCTAGTGGACATGATGAAAGAACTTTGTTATATTAAATTCACGTTGATTTTCTAGACGGTTCAAGGCAATTTCGTTTATCACGTTTATTATTATAATTTGCATATGGTATTTTTTGAATTTATTTAAATTAAACCTAAAGGTTTATATTAACCTCTAAATTCTATAAAGTTGTCTTGATTAAATACAAAAGTATCAATCAATTAATAAATTTCTTATTTAAGAAATAATTGTATTTAAATAAATATAGTTTATTATTTAACTTTAAAATTAAATATAAAGTAGTAAATTTCATTTTTCATCAAACAACAAGATACTAAAGACGAAATTCATCGAGCCTTAGACAAAGACGAGCTCCGATAGATTTAGATAGCACGTAGATCAAGAGGATTTACGGAACCACAACAGTCTTCCTCGCTTTCTATTCGTTTCGTATATTATCTCTTGCAAGCACACAAGCACACAAGCACACAGACTCAAGGGGATAAGGATGACGCGGGAACGATGGAAGGAGAAGTATATCGGTAACACAGCGAAGACGCTAATTACTTTTGCGAGATTAATAGCGCATCGGTTAATTAAGGATAATTAATGCTCAGCTTTGTCGAAGCTTTCCAGGCGCGAGAGCGCGAGCGCGCACACCTTGTGCACAACACCTGTCTTCTCTCTTAGTCTTTTACTTACTATATCTTTTGGCCGTCTCGATGCGTTCGATCCTTTTACACCCTAATCAGCGGCATTGCTTTGCTCTTCTGCTTCTATATATCTCTCTTACCGTGGTTTGACATCTCCACATACACCTAATACCCTATACGCTAATACCAGAAATGTATACGAGTATGTGCATATATGTATTCTGATGTACATCACACGTTCCTAGCGCAGGATACCGATACTATCTCTGAACAATAGAAAGAGAAAGACACACAGAGAGAGAGAGAGAGATAGTACAAGCAAGCGGGGAATTATGTAATGTAGATTAATCGTCGATAGATCGTTGAGGGCTTCATCGAATCTCTCTTGCATTGATTATCGGGGGGTTTTAATAATTCAAAGGATGCTAGATAAATTTCTCCAATTGCGATAAGAATTATATTATTTCTATGTCGATTATAATTAGTTATGATCGCGTAAAATTTTGATGTAAGTTGATTGATAATTTTAAGAAGTTATTTTTTTAAATTAAACTAAAATAGTTTTATATAAAAATTTTATCAATAGTAAAAATTATTTCAAATAATATTTAAGAATCAGACAATAGAAATACATTTGAAAAAATACTTTTCACCCAATTTTTATTTACAGAGTTGCTTTTTTTTCATGTCGATTATTACGCATCTTTACTTCTGGGCTCAATATTGCTTCTTACGCTTACGGCAAGGATTCTACCTAACATCGAACAAAAGTACGATAGCATATATTTGCACAAATAAGAATGATAAATTATAATTGAATAATTTTTCTCGAAACGAAGTAGATCAACTAAATAAAATGTTATTGCGCCTAACATTAAATTATTCAGTACATTTATTATTTATTGAATAAATAAGCTTAATTTTACGAAATACGCGATAATTACATACTTGGTAAAATAATGTAGTAAAATTTTCAACAGATTTTTAAACGTTTTAAAAACGAAAATAAATTATTTATTTAAGAATCAACTTTTACAATAAAAATACTCGATGCACTCACTTTTATTGTAGTCGTATTTAAATTTATTTTAAATATTGAGTGCTTTATTATTTATTGTAGTCAAAACCATAGCTATAAAAACATTGATTCAATCGCAGTTTTAGTCTTTGTCGTATCTGCATATAAATTTAAATAGTTTATCTTTTTTTAAAAGCTCTTGAATTCATCTACCTGATAATAAATTTTAACAAGATCATTCTTTGCAGATATAACAAAAAAATCATATTAAATTTTATTTACATAACGATATTAATCAATTAAACCGAATAATTGCAGCAATTGAGTATAATTGAAAATAAGTTTTTACGTTAAAAGTAACCTTTATAAAATAAAATGCTAAACTTGATACTTTATTTGCTTTTACATTAAATAAGGCTTGGATCAATAATAAATTAATAATAATTTCAGTTAATTTTAAAAGTTAATTAATGATTTTTCAATTTGATTAATAAATTTCTGGCATAAAATAAGAAATTCGAATTACCCAAAGTACACAGCGTTGTAAAAATCAATTTATTGAGTAGCACTTGATCGATAAGAATTACGCAACAGATAATATCTCTATTGTCTTTATCTTTCTCACTTGTAAACTTTCGTTTAAACGCGTTTCAGTTTTCTAGTTGCTATGCCGTTAAGGGAGCAGTCTGGGTCATTTTTTTCAAAAAAATCGATTTTTTAAAAACATGATTTTTAGGTACTATATACATATAGAATTAGTGTACAAACTTTTATTTTGGTCAGGAAAGCCAAGAAATATATATGTATAATGCGATACAATGGAGTGTGTGCGAGCGCGCTCGGCAAGTGTTTTTACATTTAAACGCGTTTTTCTCGAAACAACGTTTTTTGACCTGGCTGACATGATTTTGAAAAATCTATATTACCGATCGGGCTGAAATTTTAACTGAGTATTCAGGACATGTATAGCTTCAGCCCCTACGAGATTCAAATTTTTTTATTCATTTTTAACAATTTTATTAAACAATTTTGTTGTAAAAAACAGGTCAAAAAATTAAAATGTCCGCCATTTTGTTTTTTTTTCGTCCAAAATGTTTAATTCTGGTAGGGGCTATAGCCAATCGACTATTTTTCAAAATGCCGTTTGAATTTTTTGTTTCAGGCATTCCAGTAATGAGATATCGTGTCAGCCATTTTTTTCTACGTTTCTGTTGCAGCCGCCATTTTGTAAATAAAAATGAAAAAAAAAAAAAAAAATTTTTTTTATATAATTAAATGATTATTCTTTGATATGCAAAAGTTTCAATACATAAAAATATATACTTCTGTTTAAAAAAAATTGTTGAAATTTCATGTGAAAGACCCGTACTGCCCCCTTAAAGTACAATTAGGCGTACGTAAATTGCACGTTAGATGGATAAAAAGAAAAACAAAAAAAAAAAAAAAACGGGTAACTCGATCATAAAAAACATAAAATTCGTTTATTTAATTTAATTACTTTCTTTATAAAATTGAGCTGTTGTCTAGAGCGACGGCTACAACAATATTTAGCGTTTAAGCGCTGGTTTGGACTTTGTCCCGAATGGTCTAGATTCGGCAATAGATGTCGATCGCGGATCGCGGAGGCTTTCACGGCCGGACGATAAAAGAAGCCAAGCGATAGTGGTAGAAATTTCCGGATGCACGAGGAGCATGTGCCGCATCGATAATCAAAGAAAAAAAAATTATCTCGTGGCATAATCGCTTACACTCGAAATATTCAGCGAAGTCGGATAGGATTGTTTTTTTCACGCGTTGCTCGAGATTAGCGTATTCACACGCTCTCACTCGACGTTTCTTGTTGGATCGAGCCAACGAACGTGGAAAATAGTGACTAGGTGATAACGATCAAGTTTATCAATAGGCAGGTAAATCGATACCTTTCGCAGCTGTTAAATAGTTGACTCGCCGCGGTTTTCTTTGAGTTTCAGATGCAATGGCTGTTTCTGGACAGCACTGGTGCGATGGTGACCGAGGCTACAAAGCACTGTCATTCAAAGTGTACAAGTGTAAAAAAAAAAAAGTAATCGTCACTCGCACTTTAACGCCGATATTACAAATTTGAAAAAAACAAAAAAAGAAATCTCTATATTTACCTATTATTCATCGATTTCAAATATAAGCATATTACCTTAAGTATACATATTTATAATAAAAAAAGACAAGCCAAAGCATCGAGAAATCGATGACTCGAGTGAAGCAATCGCATTCCATTCAATCAACCTACCTTTTATTACGTCGGACACACGGGGTCAAGTGGGTCATGCCTTATCTCGTCCCTGTATACCTTATAACGTTTGCAAGTGCACTAGAGCAAGAGGCAGGTAAAGAAAGAGAGAGAGAGAGAGAGAGAGAGAGAGAGAGAGAGAGAGAGAGAGAGAGAGAAAGAGAGGTAAAGAGAAAGCTGACTTCGTTTTTACGCTTCATTAAAACGAAACAAAATGCGGGAATGTCGTTCCGATAGGTGCGAAATAATATTGAGGAAAATGCAAAATGCACGTTTATGTATGAAAAGATGACGAGGTTTATGATTTTATTTTGTCGCTCACTATTTTACGCCGATGACTTTGAGGTTTTTTTTTATTATTGCTGTTTTTAGAAAGAATTTTTCTCTGTCGTACTTTATGACGATGAAATTTTTACATTTTTCAGATGCACCCATATTAAAAAATTATGATATTTTTAATATAAAAATACCAAAAATATATTTTTTAAAATATAAAAAAAAAAAATAACGAGACTTTTTTTTTACGATAATTTACTTTCATTATCCAGTTAAAACAATTATGCTATAAAGAATAATGCGATGCCTCTTTGATAAATAGATTTTAGAATATGAAGTATATAGATATTTATGATAAACTAAATCCTATATCGTTATTTATTTATTATTTATTATCATTTTATGTTGATAAATAAAGAAAACATTGAATAAATTAACTTTAATCCAAGTTGGTAAATTTGTTTCAATAATGTCTCATTTAATCGTTTAATAAGTAACTCATAATCCCCACAATACAGTATAACGTTATCGACTGGAGCATAAACACGTATACGCAAGGAAGTCGGCTTTTCCTTCAACAAAGTTCTTCGCTCTCGGCTTAACTCACCGGTAATTTCGAAGGCGTTTTAGCTCTTTGTTTCGTTCTACACGTCCGTATGTGTGGGAGTGAGCTTACTTTATTGCGTGTTGCGATTGTTTTGCACAAAGCGGGAAGGGAATGACTTTCTGCATGAAGCATTGTGACAAGCGCATAATAGACTCCCACTCTATATTTCTCTTTTCGTTGATTCTCTCTCGCTCTTCTTGTTAAACAAGAAGCGAACTTGCTCCGAGCATAAGAAACTCAAAACAATGCCGTGGTTAAGAGCGCTTGTGGAAATTAATTCTTGCCTCGTTGGATATTTTTGAGAAGATTTATTGTTTGCGTTATGCGAATATTTTCCCCGAATTTACAAGAGATCTGTAAATTATTTTGCCAAAGAACATCGATCAATTAACGTTACACGGGAACGAATTATTTTCATCCGACTGTTTATGATTATTTTCAAATTTTTTTTTTTTTAGCGAAAATCATGCGTAGCGTTAATTCGATAACAAAATTTAATGATAAATCGGCACCGGTAACTCGGACTACTTTTAAGACCCCTGTATCTTCGTTGTTGGTGAAGGTAAAAGTTTGAAACATCGAATACCAAGAGTACTTGACGGACCTAGCTTTATTCCAAAATTACGAATTTTTACCCAATATATAGATTATCAAATATTTCAAGTTGAAACTCCGTTATTTTTACACCGACTGACAGATCATCGGAAATTCACATTTTTGAAAAATATCGGGACTTGGCAATTGCATAGCAAACATACAATAATAACGCTTATGAATGTATCTGTGTATTTACCTGATATCGGTTTACTAGATAAGACATTTTTACCCAACGATATCTTTATGTTTTAATAATGATGGAGACAAAACAAAAAATTTTAAATATTAAGAATATGATAGAGTTGCGGCTCTATATGAAATCTCATAACTTTTAACGATGAACTTTAAAGAATCTTTACAGATTCGGAGGCTTGGCATACTTTTTTACATTTTATGTTTTTGATGGGATTAATTTGAATTCTAACATTTAAAAGATTTTTCGGATAAGAACGGATGAATAAGAAAACAAATCATCGAGTTTTAGCGTCATTGCTTTTCAAACAGGTCTTGAAAAAAACGTCCATAGGAAAACTATCGATTATCGTACAATCAGAATAAGAGATAAACGCCGTAAAAACAGTAGTTTAAGGAGGAATAAGGAGGTGCGAGTAAGAGTAGAGAAAGGTGTGCGAATATATACAATGGAAGAAGGCATTGAATAAAATTAAGCGTAGTCTCCATCACGAATTCAATCGGCCGCTATCTCGAGGACCCTCTCGTGTCTCCTTCACCCGGACGGCTTCTGGATTCTCTTCGAGAAAAGGGAAAAGCAAGCGAGAGAGAGAAAGAGAGATATAAGCAGGATAGGAGAGACGGGAAAAAGAGAGACGTCCTAGCTCTGGAAAAACTTTTCGCGAGGGAATAACTGCCGTTGGTGTGCAACACTCGCTTAATTTAGCCGAGCCGCGACACTTAACGTCGCCTCTATCTTGTCGGCTATTATTTACCACGCCGAGTTTTAAATGCACTTCCGGCATGCCGAGATTCTCAAACTTTGCTCTCCTTCTCCCTTTCTCTCTCTCTTTCTCTCTCTCTCTCTCTCCGATTCTAACTCTCTCACTCTTTCTTTTCGAGTGTACGCGCCGTTGACGTCGTCGTCTTCTTGCGCGTCTTCTTTACTCGAAGTTTGTCGCCTAAGCCTCTGGGATACTTGTCTCTCTCTTCTTCTCACTCTTAGCGGCGCACTTTCTTTTCACGATTTTAGGTGGGAAAGACAGCTCAGCTGCAAAGAGTTGTAAGAAGAAAGCCGGCAAGAGAGAGAAAGGGCTAAGACGAAATTGTTAACTTGCGTGGAACGAAAAGTGGCTATGATGTGCCGCCGCTATACTGCGGCAGCTGTATTTTGCAAAAATATATCTTCTCTCTATCTCTCATCCATTTCTTCTCCTTGATCCCAGGATAAAAATTTTGTTTTCTTACTTTCTTTCTTTCTTTTTTTTTTTTTTTCTATAAAGTTGTTCACCGGATAAGATTCAAGTTTTTCATCTATATTATTTTTATTAACTTACGCCTTTAATTATTTAAAAATGATCATCGTTATAAATTTATAAAGATTTTTATTAAGGTTAAAATTTACAAGCGTCGTAAAAAATTAAAATTAAATTTCATTTAGACTCCACTTTTCAACGTAACGAACAATCTTGCTTTCACAAGCAACTTGACATAGTCGGACGCGGTAAGAACAGAGTATGCGGCTTGAATAAAAGCGCTGGCTAAATCTAACACCTTCGAGTCTCCAAAAAATAAAAAAAAAAATAAAAAAAGTAGCAAAGGCGCGAGTCCAAAAAATAAAGTCGACTCTTCGCGGAAAGGTATCTCGTTAACGATAAGAACGCGAATGTTTCGAAGGCGAGTATAGTCTTTTTATTTCCGGCTTGGAGTTTGCGGAAAGTAAATTTTTCAACAAAGTTTTTCTCCCTTTACTCGCTTTTTTCTTTCGTGTTTGTCTTACTTTTCTTCCTTTCACTCTTTTTTTTTTTTTTTTTTTTTTTTTTTTTTTTTTTTTTTTTTTTTTCATCGTACACATACTTGTACACCGAGACTTTATTCTAAACTTCTTATTCTCGCGAAATTCAAGAGAGATTCGCGTACAGAGAAGAGATTCCGTTGCTTTATAACTACAGCTAGTGCAGTCGAAATCTGCAAGGTAAAGAAATGGAAAAATAGAAATGGATATAATGAAGAGAAACATTGGCGCTGGAGGAGGTATAAAGAAATGTTTCAATGAAATTCCTTCTTTTTTCTTTCTGGATTTGATCCAAAAGAATTTTTCATGCAACTTTTTTGGCTGAGAGTATACTTTTCAAAAATTGTTTCTTTATCTCAATGTGATGAGTTTTCGTATCTTTAATAAAAATTTTTTACGACGCGACATATAATTTATAGAAGTCTTCCGTTAGACGTACGTTTTAAAGCGCCAATGATATTCTACATTAGTCGCAAAATTTTTTAAACTTTCTTATTTTGTATTTAATAAAGATTATATTGAAAAAAAAAAAAGTATAAAAACTACAATTATACGTTTTAATATTGTTAGAAGACAGAAAAACTTGTAATATTATAAAATATGTTGCGCACAAATCATACATAATAATTACATTAATTTTTTTAACATTATAAAAAATTCTTTTCTTCGTATAAAAAATGTAATTATTTTCACAGAAATCGCAAGCCTCGTTTTATGGATCGTTATACTTTGCAATTTTTTTTTTCTCGTTTCATTTTTTCTTTAGTAAACCAGAGTCAGATACTGGCTCGAAAGAGAGGGAAAAAAAAAAACGAGGGCGGAGGATCTCACGAATTACGCGTAAAAAAGAAAAACACGAAGAGCACGTAAAGCAAAAGGAAAAAAGATAAATTGAAAAAAAGTGAAAAGAACGCGAGCGAAAAAGAGAGAGGGAGAAAGGGAGGGAGAGCGAAAGAGAGGAAGTAAGGAGGCAAAAGTCACCGGATAGGTTCAACGGAAGCGGAAGATGCGCGCGAGGATAAGGAGCTTGAAAATACATTTTTGCAGCCCGCGTTCACTCGACAGACGACGTAGCTGCTGCTGCTGCTGCTGCTGGTGCAGTATGCTTTCGCGAGCCTAAAAAGAAGACGTAGAAGCTATAAGGAAGAAAGAAAAACGAAGAAGAGAGAGAGAGAGAGAGAGAGAGAGAAAGTAAGTCGCCGTTGTCATCACACAGCGCTCCGTCCTTTTTGCGCGCAAGATCCCGAACCGGAGCTTCGGAGGACGAGAGATAAGAGGGCCATTTTGCGCGTGGCTACGGGGAGATCCTTGAACGTCCAAGGAAGACCGTCGTTGTAAATTTTTCTTTCAAGGTCGCTTTCGCCGTTGCCCTTCCCTCTCCCGCTTCACCTCGACACCGCAACCACATTCTTGCGGCTTATTGAAGGCTCCCGGTAGCCCTTTGTGCTCTTACTATGCTTCTTCTAATTTTTATTTTTTTCTTTTTTTCTTTTTTTTCGGGATTTTTTCTTTTTCACTCTTTTTCATTCTTCTTTCTACTCTTCATTTTTTTTTTTTTTTTTTTTTTTTTCGTTCGCCTTTCAAAGGCCGCCCTTAGTATATACGAGTTGATTTTTAATTTAGTGTACAATGCCCCTTGAATAAATTTTCGAGATTGAAGTACAGATGAGATATTAAAATGCACATTATATCATTTGATATTTAAGTATCGATCTAAATATTTAACAGAAAGACAATTTTTAACTACGAAATTTTTAATATCTTTATTCTTTTATGAAAGTCAAAACAGCCAAATATACAAAAGGAAAAAATTGCATCTCCAATGAGAGGTAACATGATAATAATTCAAAAACTGTGTTTTATTATTATGTTACATATAGGTAATAAATAGAAATTAAACGGTTATATATAAAAAAAAAAGCTTTATGCTTGTAAAAAATGATGGCAATGAATAAAATAATTTACATATTATCTAATATTTTCTTGTTACATGTTACATTTAATTAAGGCAACGCCATTTATCGCACATATTTTTCGTAAATTATATTTCATTTACAAAGAAACGCAGAAAGCAGAGGCGCGTTCGTTTAATTCAACGAAATATTCACGTGTGCACTATTGCGATACGTTTATTTGTCGCTCTCTGTTTCACGCCTTTCACCTTTGCGCCTATGTATACAATTCGTTTCTTTCTTCGTTTTTAATATAAAAAAATTTTTACCATCCGGTTTCGCGTAAAATCGTACGCAACAAAGAATATACGCAGGAATAGAAATAATATTAAAAAATGAAATGTATAAAAGAAAAAAAGAAAAAAAAAAAGTGCGCTAACGTATTCTGAGCTAGCGGATAAAATACTTTTACTTTATTTTGCGCTCTGACATTTTAAGGGTTTCGTATAGAATGCATTAATTATATTCGTATAATAAATGCATTCGAGATATACGAGTACGTGTATGTGTATTAAAAATCGTTATAGTTGTCGAATAGATTTAATAATTTGACGAATGCAGAAAAAAATTTTTTAAAACGATTTTATTTTCGCTAGATTGGATTTACATTCGATAGGATTGAAATTACCGCGACGGATTACAAAGCAAAACGAACGATAATGGCAGACGTCAACACAATAAAGAAGTTATTGATTGTTTCACGCTACGTAGTGGCGATTGTGACATGAAAAAGTGCGCCTGTGAATATTTTTTACATTTAAAATAGAAAAGTTTAGAATAACGCTTCAAGCGCTTATTGCGCGACAGAATCCCTCTGTTTACTCTCTCAAAGTGTCGCAAGTCGCGTTTCACTATTTCCGTTTTAAGATTAAAAATGATAAAATTTTTTATATTATTTATAACGTCAAAATTTATTACTCGTAACCGATGAAAATTCACGCGTCGAATACATCGCGTGAATTAAATGTGCGAATATGTAAATTAAAAAAAAAAAAAAAAAATAGAATTTTCTTCACAGCTGTGTTTATCCGTCTACAAATATTTGATCAATTTTGTGTTTTATGAGGATGTTAAGGTAAACATTTGTTTGATTTTGTTTTATAAAAAAAAAGGGAGAAAGAATCAACGTAATTTTAGAATGTGAAAATGAAAATTCAAATTTTATTACAATTTTTAAAAGCTCGAAAATTCTATCAAACATTTAAAAAAAAATTAATAATGTATTAAAGATTGTGGTAAAGTTTTTGTACAGTACGAAAGTTATCATTTTTTATGGATTATTGAGGTTTTTCATGTTAATAATTCTTAATAAACATCAAAATATAAGATATTTGATATTCTTTATACAAAGAGAATTTATAAAAAGTAATATTTTACTAGAAATTCATAAGTTATTTTAGTCCATCTATGCAAACTTAATGCAATAATAGATTTATTACAAAATTATTTATTATTAGCAATAGATTACTTTAAGGTATATTCGATCCTGATTTTTTTAACCGTGTAATATTAATCAAAAATATAATAAATTCAACAATCAATGACAATCCAATCTGTAAATTTTATTTTTCTTCGTTTAAAATCTTACAGTTACAAAATGTATCCACAACGATAGTAGTTCTTTTTAATAATAAGATGCCAAAAAAAAACGTGATAATAGAATAGAAATGTCTGAGTTTTAAAGAAATTTGATTTTCGCTGTAAAAATAAAACAGAAATTAAAAAGAACAACAAAAGAAAGAAGCGACCTTGCCTTGTGTAGATTGCAGTAAACGCATAAGATTTATAAGGAATTTAATAACGAACACATAAATAATTAAAATGCAAGGATATTCGCGCAAATGTGTACATTGCAGAAGCAATTTTAGCATGAAAATTATGGAAATTTAGTATGTGAACAGTGTTTTTGCAAATCTATTATGCTATTATTCTAACGCAAAATGTTTACAAAATAAAAAATTTTCATCAAATTCACAAATATACAAAGAAGGATGCATAATTTATGAGATCATTATCATTAAAAGTACATGTTTATTTTTTAATATTCGCACATGAATTACTCGAATAAAATAATAAGCAAGAAAGGGTTTATAATATACCTATATTTATAACAATGTAACAACAACGAAACTAGAAGCGAAATTTAAAACAATATCAGACGCACCTGCAATATACAATAAAAGCCGCTCGTGCGCGTGAAAACAAGCCACAAAATAAAAGGAAAGAGCAGACCAGAGAAAGAGAAACAGAGAGAGAGAGAGAGAGAAAGTAACAGAGAGTAACAGAAAGAGAGAGAAAAAGAGAATAAAAGATTGGGAGCATGGAACGGCAGCAGCGACGAGTAAACGATGAGAAATTAATTTTCACCTGAATCTCTCTCTCTCTCTCTCTCTCTCTCTCTTTCTCTGTTACTCTCTGTTACTCTCTTTTAGCTCGCGCGCGCTGATGATATTGCGAGGACTTATTTCGCGGCGACGGTGCGGTGGGGCGAATCCGCCTTGTTTTATGTAGCGACACAAAGGAACTGGCTCGGCGCGCACACCTCCGCGCTTTTAAATAAGAAAGCCCCTGGCGCGTTGAAAGTCCAACTCTGGAGAAAGAACGAGCGAGGGATGAAGCGCTTGTTTAGTTTTGCGCGCGAAAAAAAAAAAAAAAAAAAAGGTGACTCGAGAATTTTGAAGTTTCCTTCTTCGCGTTAGTTACCGCTCCTGCGCTAGGAAGAACTTCGTAGCGTAAAAATGAACGGGGAATTTGCATAAGAGCTTCGCTTAAGACAGCTTAATTGAAGTTAGCCAAGCCGCGCGCAAGAAGTTTTAATTATTTTTTTCTCTTTTTTCCTTTTTTTTTTTTTTTTTTTTTTTTTCGTGTTTATCTTTGTTTTTTTCTCTCGGTTAAATAATTATTAACCGATGCATTTGAAGTTACTTGTTACTCATACACTTGCTACTTGTACACTCAATAAAAATAATTAAGATGTATAAATGATACTAACTTCTAAACAATTTATAGAACCTGGTCTTATAACTAAAAATAGTCCAGTCAAAAAAATATTATTTATCATCCCGCGTTGCATCAAGTCCACACTTTGCTATTTTATATAACAATCCGTTAAATTACAATAAAAGAAGATAGATACATTTTTCAGTCGACGTCCATCAACTTAGCGTAGATGTATACGAAGACAAAGTCAATAGTAATACGATCAAAATCAATTTAAAGGTTAAAAAAAAAAAAAAAAATGAAAAATAATTAGGCTCATGGAATTACCCGATTTTTCGAGTGTAACCATACATCGCCGATGTTACGATTCGTTTTTATCGCGACCTAAAGATTTTATCTTAACGGCATACATCTCAAGAAAATTGTTAGCGTTGTGTTGTGCTTAAAAAAAAAAAAGATTTGTAATTTTCATGGCAAGCCAAATAAAAATCACGAGACATGAATTTTTATAAAATCGCGGTTCGGAAACATAAAAAAGACATTTGTTATTATTCGCCGTAATAAAATATTATTATCGTTTTGATGTGCGTTATTGGATAACAACGTTACATTTATTACATACTTTGAGGTATCAGAGAAGTTTCCCTGGCAAAACTTTTAAAGATTTTACTTCTTTAACTTGCAAATTTATAACGTAAGGATTTAACTGTTAACGGCAGATCTATTGTACCAGATTTTTCCAAGACTCTTTCTATCGAACTTTTTTCGGATCAGATTTTATTTTTTATAATACTGAAACGATATACGATATCCGTCTTTTGAAATAAATATTACGAATTCATAAATTCGATATGGCAAAGTTTCGATTTAAATGATAAATTTCGCTTGGTTTATTTATCGCAACGAAATAAAGCACGGGCTTGTATTTCTCACGCATGCATATTATTAGTGGCAATAGCCGTAATACTTTTATGAAATCGCTGATTCAACGTAACCGTTATACAACAGAGCTAATCGAAGTTTATCATAAAATCGTACGACTCGGAAATATAAACTATGACTTGAGCTCACGGTGCAGAGCTCTGTCAAAGCTGCCTGACAGGTGGACGGGGAAGTGAAGAAAAAAAAATATTCAGGAAAGAGAAAATAAGAGAACACAACACAAAGATTAAGATTTATGTCGCGTCTATGGGGTTGTGTATGTCGGCGAGATGTGCGAGTGTGCGTGGATATGTGTGAGTGTCAGAGAGAAAGAGAGAGAGAGAGAGAGAGAGAATGAGACGCAAAAAAAACAACGATAAGGGGTGATAAGGACCGGATAACGGCAAGGAGTCGTTAGAGCCCCGTAGGAGTCCCGCAAGGCGGGACGAGATCAGCGGTTCGCGCCAGGCGCGGTGTTCGCTAATCCCCGGGACGACAGCGCTTAGCGTATGAACGCAAAAATCGCTAGCCCGAACCTAGGTGCTCAGGACACCTTGACCGTTGGAGGGAAGTGGCTCGTCGAACTTGCGTTC
Source organism: Chalcis sispes (assembly GCA_949987625.1). NCBI lineage: Eukaryota > Metazoa > Arthropoda > Insecta > Hymenoptera > Chalcididae > Chalcis > Chalcis sispes. The sequence continues at coordinate 8,996,808 of OX465094.1, read as the reverse complement.
GACCACGGTTAGCGTACAGCGCCAGGCGCAGAGATCGCTTACCGCAGAGCGTGAAATGCGCCAGGCGCAAGATCGCTCGTGAGCCGGAGGTATTCGCGGCGGTTGCCGGAATACGAGGGAAAGACGCGGAAGAATTGGACGGACGTCCAGTAGGTCTGCGGGGCAGCGCGAGGCGCTAATTTCGCATTGACCTAGAGCGGGTATGCGGCAGGCGCACGATCGCTCTCAGGAGGCAGAGGCGACTACTCGAGGCAGTCGCCGAAGCGTAAGTGTCGAGCTCGAGAAGCGGGTCTGAGCTGAGGCCTTACGGGAGAGCGCCTCTCGCGGTCGCGAGAGGTAGCGTGGTGGTGGAGAGGGAAAGCATCTCCCACGCAGCGGCACCAGTTGTCCGACTGTGTGTGCGCCACCTCCCGTAGGCGGTAGGAAGTAGGAATGGCGAGAGAGGGGTTAGGAAAGAGTCGGGACTATGTACGCACGCACACGTCAACTATTAAATTATTTAAATTTCATCGCTAATAAATGAATAGTTATCGGCGATCGAGTTTAAACATATAAGTAGACAGAGAAGATAAGAAACGACTTTTTATACTTCTTAAAATAAAAAATAACAAGCTCCTGAGTTCGACGCTCACAAAAAAAAAAAAAAAAAAAAAAAAAAACAAACAAAAAAACATAGACACACAAAAGTCACAGAAATATTTCGAATCCCACAGTCTCTCATGTGAGATAAAAGCTTTCTCGTTAAAAAAGTTTCGATTAGGTTGAGCTTTATCTGTATCTGCATCGTGTGCCGCGCACGTCTCTCACGTACATAACCTACACGTATATGTACCAATATATATATATATATACATATACATACGGACAAAGTCTCTCGGTTCTTTTCTACTTGCAGTTCGATAAGGTTCGCCGATACACGTGTGTGCCTGTGTATGTGTGCGTGTGTGTATGTGAGTATCAGTATATATAGTTGCCTACGTCGTGTTGCTGGCATTACCGTCGGCCAGTGGCCGGTAAAATCGGAACGAAATTCAATCCACGTCGTAGCTGCGGCGGCAAAATCAATTGAGTCAAAGCGCTCGGCATTGCGCCTTTCTCTCTCTCTCTCTCTCTCTCTCTCTCTCTCTCTCTCTCTCTCTCTCTTTTATTCTACCTTTTTTTAGCTCCACTTTTCATTTTACCTTGCTCTTTTTCTCTGTTTCAAAGCGTTACGCGCGAAAAACGTGAGATTTTTCGCGGTTTTCCATCCGAGCTCACTTTGTATACATATATCTCTCTCTCTTTCTCTTTCTTCTTCGCTCTTTTTTTCTCTTTTTATTATTTTAGGTCTTCGTATATCATACATAAAAGATGGAGCCTTCGAAGGGTTTTCGTTCGAGCTTGTGCCGCTGCCGTGAATACGCACGGAACTGTCTCGTGCGACCTCTTTTCTGATTTTTAAGACGAAGTCGTGCGTGTAAAGAAACGTTTTATATTACGTATGTGTGTGTATATATATATATATATATATATATATATATATACTTGGTATACATTACGCAAGCTGTGGCTAAATGAAATGTTGAACATTTTCTTTAAATAAACGCTTATCGAGTGGATGTGCATTATTGAGATAAAAAATTTGATGTACTTGTTTACGTGAACTTTTTTATTCGACAATGTACAAGCAAAATTTGTCACCTCAAAATCTTGGCCGATAAAAAAGTAAGTACGAATGAAAGAGTATAAAAAATATTTACATGTGAATATTAAACATCGAAATTAAATAATAAAGTGTCTATAAAATAAAATCGATAAGTGAAATCTTATTCGAAGCAATAAAAAATATTGATATTCTATTTTTGTACTCTAAGAAAATTAAAATGTTTTCTTTTATCGAAAATTTACCCTTGCATAAAATATGAATCGAACAAAAAATAAACTGTACAGCTTACAGTAAAGTACATGTACACTAAGGCATATCTACCTGGATTAAAAAATGTTCGACTTACTCTCTCTCTCTCTCTCTCTCTCTCTTTCTAAATATGTATATATCTCTATTTTTATCACACACTTCTTTCTTTTTCTTTATCACTTTCTCGCTCTTTCGCATTTCAATGTATACGGCGTAAAACTGGAGAATTTATTAACGCTAGCGTTATACATATAGAATAGGGGAGCGAGAGACAGAGAAAGAGGAGTGGAGAACGGCCGAGGCGTGTGTGCGCCTGTGTAAGGTCTAGTTTTAACGAGTGACTCCCCATCGCTGCCCAAATGGAAATATATATCTTCCAGTGGATGGACTTATTCGTTCTTTGCTGACGTCCACACGTACGAATAAATGGCTTTGTGCGAAAAATTTTCAACATCTACCGACACCTCGTTTTCTTTATCTCTCGCGCTTACTCACTTTTTCACTCTCACTCTATTTTTTATAAATTTCTCATTTATTTTATTTATTATTTATTTTAAAATCAACGATCCAGGTATACTATTCCGACAATAACGAGGAAGTGCGTCGATACAGTGTTGTTTGCTTTGTGATTTTTTCTCCCAAATTATTTGTTCTTGCATTTCGTTTTATTCTTGCTTTTTTTTTTTTTCTAATTTCGCATGCACAAGCTCGACAAACTTATTTATTGTCTCGCTCCGCTATGAAATTTTGTTCTAAAAGTTTTTTAATTTTGTTTTGTTAACATTTTTTCATGATGATTATTATAAGAATTATTCGTTACTTATTAATTTGATTTTATAAATTTTTCTTTAAACGAACGATACTAAAGAAGTATTGTAATGTTCTTTTTTACTAAAAAACATAAGAACGTTTAAAATTTCGGACTTCAAATCGGCGTAAATTTATGAAAAAAAAAAAAAAAAAGAATAAAATTAACGATCAATTTATTGAACAATCTGAAATAAAAATTTCATTGCCGCAGGTGTACACGACGTGAAATCCGAGTAAGGCGCTTCAGCGCTGGGAGAAAGAAGTTTCTTAAGATTCTAAATTTTCCGAATGTATATTGTGACACGTAGAGCAAGCGAGGAAGAGAGAAAGAGAAAGAGATTGCGGAGAGACTACCGACGTCTTTCTTCTCTCCTTTATTCTTTCTCTTTTTCTCCGAGCGATTTGTCACAGTTCTCATGCAAAGAGCCTTTGCCTCATGCTCGTGTAGCAAGAAGACGAATACACTTTTCAGATGCGGATAAGCGCATCCCTCATTCCTCTCTCCATCTCTCTCTCTGTCTTTCTCCTCCACCCCCATTTTTTCCTTCTTCTCTTACACTTTTTCCTTCTTTCTTTTGTTCTTTTTTTCTTGTTTCTTTAGTTTTTCCCGGATTGTAACTCTCCTATATCCACTTTTTCCATTTTTGTTTCACTTTTCTTAAATCCCGTTTTCTATATTCGCTTTTGGATTACTTTGAAGAAAAAAGATGGCACGGTTTTTGCGGTTATTTTGATAAAAAATTAACCATTTGAATGATAAGTTTTAATTGTTGTAAAAAGTTAGAAAATTTAATCAAGTTTGTTAAATATCTTGATAATCCCTAAATTTTACAATATTTAAATTTTTCTTGATAAATTTTTGCGAAACTAATCAATTTATTTGAAACTTGTATTATTATACCTTATTGGAAAATTCGTCGTCTTGAACAAAGAACAACGGGTAAGGTAGATTCAGCTTTAGAAATTATCATATTTTCATTCGACGATAAAAAATTATTTATAAAACATTTACAGTTACCTTTATTATTCGAAAAATTACTCGGACGACAGTTTTTTCAAGGATGAGATCTCTCGCGGGGGAGAGGAGCAGTAAAGTAATTCAAACAGATTTTAGGATATCTTATGCTGCATAAAAAACGTGCTTCAACTTTAAGTTTATGCCAAATGCCAGAATTGAAATTAACGCTTAGAAAGGTAGTAACGAAAATTGCGCTGCAAAAATATCGAGCTTACTGTAAATAAGAGCACTGGAATTTACTAACATTTCACAAAAGATACGTATATAAATTTCTATTTTTCGCATCATCATTATTGATCAATTTTATCTGTTGATTTTGAATTAATTTGAACGAGTCCCATAATATTTGTCTTTATATTCGTTTTGGAGATTAAAAATGCTCATTATATTTTATTTGAAATATTTGCGCTTTAACAAAAGAATATAAAGAATTTCAAAATTTATATGATGTTTGATAACAATAGACAGTCGTCATACACAAATATTTATATTCATTGTTGTACTTTGATAATCAAAATACTGTTGTAATAATAATGTGTTTCAAAAAATAATATGACATTTTAAAATAATGTAAGTTTAAGAATTTTACAAAAATAATCGTACGTTTGTTGAAGTCGTAATGTTATTAAAAACATTAAAAGCTAGGAAAGTTTAGGAATTGAAGGTTTTATTCAGGAAGTTTGAAAAAAATGTAGTCATTAAAAATTTTTCTGTTTTAACGTTTTTTGTAGTGTATAAAAACATATTTGTATAATATCGTTATTTATTTCATTTTAATATTTCTTATGAAAATCAATAGTATTAATAATAGAATTACTGGCCATGAAAAATTGTGAAATATTTGATTTAAACTAATATCAATAGAAAAAAGTTTAAATTACTTTCACGAAATAAACACGAAGAAAATATTAAATCGCTAGTGAACTCTTAATTAATTTTCAATTTAAGCTGTCAATCGAAATAGCTTTTAATTAATTATTTGCAATATTTTATATAATATATTATGAATTTCACGCACACCCGCACGTAGATATATGTGTATACAAAAAATATATTTGGCGCAATTTTAACTTATTCACTTATTTTTCTAACGATATTTTTTTGTGTATTATTGTTATTATTATTTTTATATTCTATATGATTTTTCATTTTCAATTTCAAAATAAAGTAAATTGTTAGAGCTCATATTTGATGAGATAGTTATAAATAATCGAATTGAAACACAACTGTGGTAAATTTTTATAATTTTATACTGAATATAATTCAATTTTTTCATAAATATATAAATATTTCGCAATAGAAATTTGTAAAAATTACTATGACAAAAAATCTACCTACGTACTGTTGAATTTTTTAAATAAAAGTTTTTAGTAAATGCTCAATTATGCTGTAAAATTATGGCGTTAGTTATCATTATTCATGTCATGTATTTGTAAAAATCCATTGGAAATTTTTTTAGAATTTATATAAGCTTTACAAACGTGACTTATATTTATAAAAAAAAAAAAAAAAAAAAAAAAAAAATACGACGGTTACTTTAAAATTATTTTTTGTTTAATTATTATAAAATATGTACATGTATGCATATATAAAAACTATTGATTTTGTGTGCAAAGTTTATGTTACTCCTCTTTTAATTAAATGGCATCTTTTTTATAAAAATAAATATCTGATATCAAATAACGATCCGATATTATTTTTACTCTAAAGAATAACGTAAATAAATAATAACTGTTAATAAATAAAAATTTAAATAACGCTATTACTAAAACAATAGCACATAAAATTTATATGATTAAAAAAAAATAAGTAAAACAAAAAAAGGAAAAGAAATAAAAAAAACGTACGTATTTATGTAAAGAAACGCTTATTTCATATATAATACGATACTTTTTTCGAATGATCGTTAACACGCCGTAAAAAGTATATGCATATTGAAAAGCGAGAAAAAATAATGGTAGAAGAAAATTCGCGCAACCATTGCTCGATGTGCTCGCGTGCATTCAAGTAGTCGCTTTTCTCGCTTCGCGCGTATATAAACGTTTTTCTTCCATTTTTTCGTCGCTCGGTTTCCCTTAATTATGAGAAAACTGCGCAACAACGACGATCAGTATAGCGCTCGCATCGGGGAGCAAAACGACGATCGAATCGGCGCGTAAGAAGGAGAGAAGAAAAATAAAAGGAAAAAAAGAAAAGAAAGAAAGGAATACAAGAGAATTCACGTGGAAAGATTCTCGGCGCATCTACCAAGCGGCGTCACCGGTCGTTAAAGTGGAATAACGCCTCGTTGTTAGCTCCCCTCCACCCACTTTCTTTTTTCCTCCTTCCCTCTTTCGCTTGCCATTCTCCACTCACATTTTCTCTGCATTCGCTTGTTTTCCTAACACCTCTACCTCCTCTTCAAACTTCTCTCTCTCTCTCTCTCTCTCTCTCTCTCTCTCATTTTCATTCTTTCGCTCTGTCTCTCTCTCTTTTCTAAGTAAGCTCCGGGGCAATAGACACGACATTACAATTCGCTTTTTGCGCGCCAAGGCCGAGCTTTTCCGAGGGCTACGGCACTCACGCGCACGCGTATACACTTGCGCGCGCGCTCGCGCGCGGATGGTGTGCTTTTATTGCGCTACCCACTCGAAGCCCATTTCCAGCCGAGCAGCAACTTAGAATCGACGTTGCTACCACTGCTACTATTACTGCTAGAACAAGAGCGAGTACTTGCAGAACAGACGCCCGTGTTTTTCGCCCCATCGTAGAATGTTTTCGTTAAAGTTTAGCCGGTTTCCCATGGGTTGGCTAGACGTTAGCGCGGGCACTTACGCTCTTTAACCGCATCTCTCGTACCTTCGCTCTATCCGCACATATACGCATCTATCTATATAGGTTATACGAGGAAGTTTCCATCGTATCGTCGTGTATACATGTTAAATAATGCCGCGAGTGAAGCCCGACAAGTGTTACGTGTAACGAGATAGCTGTCCGTGAATCTACGTATACAAATATATTTCTGTATACAAGCGCTATGGTACCAGAGAGCGTAAATTTTCCGAGATTTCCAGAACTTCTTATGCCCCGATGTTTCTAACTTAATTTTCTTACCTTTTATTATGCTTCATTAAAACTTGCCGTAAGGCTTAAAAATAATCAAGTACCGGCGAATCTCGTTGGATTGCATTACGCGTGAAATCTTAGATGTTTTGTTGTTTATTAAATCGTGTTAAAGTTAGGCAGTATCTTGTTACAGAAACAAGTGAAATTTTCTATTGATTTTAAGTTGCTTATTTTATCAATATTTATTTATTTATTTATTATTTTTTTTTAAAGATTGTATATCTTTATTTGCTACTTGAATAAAATTAATATCGAATGAGGTTATTAAATTATCTAGTTATTTATATTTTATTCCAATATAATTTTAACTTTGAATAAAAATAATTAATTATCCATTGATATTAAAATTTAAAATGAATTATGCATGACCCGTTTATACCTTACTGATTTTCTGTCCAATGAAAATTCCGCAAGCAATTTATAAATACGCGCCATACACAAAGCTTTTCGCTCGCGTCGTATAAATTTCCAATCATCTTAAATTGAAACAAAAAAACTTTCTCGATTTCGATGGCATTGTTAATTTTACATCCAAATAATCGCAAAACTCGAGTGGAAATTCTTTACAGTTCGTTGTACGCTTGACATAACATCGAAATTCAATTCGTAATGAAATTTTCTTCTTTACAAAAGAATCTAATCATTTAGAATCGTTAAAAAGGAACAGTAGACGCGACTAGAAAAGAAAGATCGGTAAGCCGAGAAGGACAGTTTGAAAAACGAGTAATCGACATTTAATTCCAGAATAGTGAAATCTATTGACATCCGATACTTGTGCGCGAGTTTTCAAAGAGTTCGCTTTGGAGTTCGAAGTTCTGTTAGCTTTTCCATCCCTTCTTCGTCTTCTGCATCTACCGTTCGCTCCCCCCCTCCCTCCTCTTTCTCCTCCCCCGTTTCTTCTTCTTCTTCTTCTTCTTCTTCTTCTTCTTCTTCTTCTTCTTCTTCCTTCCTCGCCTCTCTTTCTCATTCTCGTCTGTCATGGTCCTCGCTCAGTCAGTCGTTCCTCTGGGGAATTTCATTTTCCGAAGGGCCGCGTTCACGAAATCCCTTCGTTCCATTACCAGTCATATTATCTCGAAACCGGATAATAGATCTTATCGGCAGCGAGAATTTGATGAGTATAGACATTTGGAAAACTAATTATTCGCGTTCACCCGGAACGTTTCATTGAATCGTTCAACGCCTCTTTTCCAATTGTAAATTGGTAAAGTATCTTTTATCATATGCTCCAATTTAAATAACGCTTAATGAGAAAGATTAATTCACTTTCTAGACAATTGAGCTAAATGCGCGAAATTCGAACGTCTTTTGGTATTTGCATTTTATGTTGAAATTCACCATCAAACGAGTAATTACTTTTAAATATTATAAATTGTCTAAATAAATAAAAATACCGAACAATAATTTGTACGTATGGTGTGAAAAATTTTTTCAACTAACAAACATAACGCATTATATCGATCTTATTTCCTCGACCGTCTATTCCTACAGCCTTAATCCCACGAAACGAGAAAATCCAGTTTACGATTTAACTCAGTTTATCCGGTCACCGCTTTTTAATTTCCTCCGCACTCGTGCACAAATAACGCATACGTGGTGGAGGTGGGGTGGGGAGAGGGGGGAGTGGTGGTGGTGGAAGGAGACCTAAGAAAACGAAAGGTGTAAGAAACTCGCGATACGTCTCACGAGTGAAAAGCTCGGTAAAGAACGAGAAAGAGAAACGGGGAGAGAGTGGATAGAAAGCGCGCGACCTCGTTTAACCTCGGGAAGGGGAACGGAGCGAGCTTTTGAATTCGCGCGTCAAGATGGCGAGAGGAAAGAAGAAGACACGACTGCCAGGCGTTGCTGCTGACCAACTTTTTCGCGCGCGCCCGATCCTTTTTTCATGTATACCTTTTGCGCGCGCGCGACACCTTTCTCTCTTTCATCTTTTCATAAAGGTTCTCGTTTTTCTTTTTATTTTCCCTTTTTTGTTTCTTTTTTTCTTTTTCTTTTTTTTTTTTTTTTTCTCTATTTTTTTTCTTATTCTACGTCGCATACGTAGCGTCCGGCTGCGCTTTTTCAAAGATCCGGAGAAGCTGATACACGGGTGACCCGGTTTGTTTCATGATGACAAAAGTGTTATAGTGCCCTCGTTAAAGGGGTTTTCCAATCCTAATTAGGATTCGAAAAAAAGAAGCAAGGAAAAAAAGAAGGTAGAATATAACGGCGATAGTACCAGAGCACGTCAGAGTAGAAAAGTTTTTAATGTTTCACTGTTTTCTGTTTTTATTTATTTTTTTTTTTTTAACGTTTTGTATGTTTACTGAGCTTTTAGTACGTTGTATAGTAAAGACAAGGGTGTTATTCGTTTTAATTCAATGAAACGTTGTTAAATTTACGTCATTCTTTTATAATTTTATATTTACAAGGAAATAAAAATTCCATCGACGCACGTTTTTTATTCTCAATTACGAAAACTTTGAAGCGTGTTATTTTAATTGAGAATTTGAAGCAATCTTTAGTACAAAAAATAAAAAAAATTATTAATCGGATAAGTGAAACGTGGAAAAATTAGATTAAACTCGCGCACATAATCTGCATTTATGAAAGATTTAAGAACATAGCTGCAATAAAGCAACTAAAGATTTTCATAAAAAATTATTATCCACTTATTTCGTAGAAAACGTATGAAAAATACGTTAGAATAATATCCTGGTTAACCCATAATGAACTCAATCAACGGAATATTTCTTTTTTTTTCTCTTCATAACAATTTTTTTTTTCCCATCTTCTTTTTAACGCTATTTTCTCGTGCTTAAATACGAACATTTTATCCGGGCTTACTTTTTATCCACGAGATCGGGGAAAGTTGAGAAGAAAAAAGAAAAGGGGGGCAGGGGGGTAAAAGACGGCTCGTTAAAGCGGTCGCGTCTTTGAATCGCCCCGAAAGTTTTTTAATTTATCACCGAGGCTCCCTCCGTTGTGTTGAGATTTAGGCCTTTTTTTTTTCTCCTTTATAAATGTATACCGAGACGAGCCAAGCTCTGTGTTTGCAGTTTGGCTCTTTTGGGAATATCGAAGTAAAAAGGCTCGCTCGTTTGGTATAGCTATTTTTGGTACACGAGATGTATCCTATTTTATTATTATTCGGGGTCAAAGTGCGCCTGTATACGTGTGTGTGTGTGTGTGTGTGTGTGTGTATATTTTTTTTCAGATGATTATAATAACAAAGAAATAAAAATTTATAAAAGAAGACTTACTTGGGAGGCATTAATACAGCGGTGAAGAATATACTTATAGTGGCCGTTGAATTCGCTTTTATGAGAAACCGGCATCTGGAATTCGGCGGATAAAGTCCAGGATAGCCGGGACTTGCTAAAACGCAGCCGTCCCAGCAATTTTTCTCCTCGTAAATCCAATCGCATTCTGTATAAATAAAAAGATTTATATGAATTATTTTCAAGTATACTTCATTCTTATAAATTATTTAAAAAATATTATTCCGATAGGCTATACAGAATTTGTAAACGTTTTAATGAATTTAATATTGAAATCTTTTATTTTTATTGCTTATTGTACTTTTAATTAAAATGTAATATTTAATATTTAAATTTTTGCTAAGCAAAGTAGAATAAAGTAAAAATTCGATGAAAAAGAAAATACTCGTACCTTTAGGATATCTTCAAAGTAGCGAAATAATACGGGACACGAGGTTCATTAAATTAGAAGAAAGAACAATAAGCGAAATTGTCATAATACACACGACTCGGAAATTTGGCAGAACAAACAAGGCGACGATTAAAAAACAAATTCGTTCGACGAGGCAGCAAGTCAACCCCATTAAGTAAAATAGCGAAGCGGAATAGGAAAAAAAAATTCGAAACTTGCCTTTTGTAAAGGTGAACAGACAGATAGATAGATAGAGAGAGAGAGAGAGTGAGGGAGGAGGGAGGGAAAGAAAAAGTGACACCGTGGACTATAAAAGTTCGCATATAAAATGAAATTACATTGGCGAAAATTGACGATGGAAAAACGAGGCGAAAGAGTCAAGATGAGCTCGCAGTATTTGTGCAGCAGCATGAATGCACGTGTTGGGTCTCAAAAATAAATAGCTCGAATTTGCGTTTATGTGTTTGCACGTTTACGTAAAAATTACTATTTTAGAATTTATAAAAATTAATTACGCAATTAGACAATATTTGTTTCCTTGCGGTTGTAACATGAATTAAAACTTATTTACTGCAGTTACAAAAGTTTAAATGTTATCTCATGTTCCTTTCAAGGATTTTTATACAATTGTCAATTTACAACCATTTTTAATAACCTAATTAAATGACATTAATTACAAATAAGTTTAAAATTGTTGCTTATTTCTTTTTTTTCACGTTCATCAAAACATTTTCTAACTCATTGCGCTGTTTATTCATTTATCTTTACATTCTTTAAATGTGAGGCAAGAACGACAAGCTATCAAAACGTTCTTTACGAAGTACGACTACTCAACGACAATGTGTCCATCGTTGCTGTAAAAAAGAAAAAAAAAATATGTATATATATATATATACATAGAGAAACAGAGAGATAAAACGCAAAACAACGTTACCACGCTCGATGTTCGCATCGTTGCGATACAGGTATTCGGTTACAAGTGTGTGTACACTTTGGTCCTTCGTGGCCAAATAAATATCCTTGGAGGTTCAGAAATGTCAAAATCTCTATTGAAACGTACATTTTTTATATAAAAGTGAGTTCACATAGAACGAACGCGTCGGTCGGTCGATAACTTTGACGCGTATCGCTGTGGAAAGAGCAAATATTTTTTCTCTGTGCATGCATACATTGCTCTTTCTTTCTCGAACGTGTAAGACTTCGATTATTCATGTTTTTTTTTTTTTTTCTTTATTTTAACTGTATCTGTTCTAGAAAGTTATAAAATTATTAGAAAAAACGGTGCGAGCTTATTCGAAAAATAGGATCAATCGATTAGTGTCGCTTAAAGAAATGCCAACGTAAAATAAACCGAGAGAATACTAGTGTGAGAGAGTGAGATGGAGAGGAAGAAAAAGATAGAGAGAGGATAGAAGCGTCGGTACGAAATTCAAATCGATTTGCCACCGCGAACTCGTAGCCCGACGACCGATCAATTTCCCGTAGTCCCGTCGTATCGTAAGCGAAAGCCGCGAATGCAAATTCGCTCGTCAAATTAAAGTAGCTATTGGAAAAGCCTCGGATCCGTATAGCGACGCTTACCCGCGTTGTAAAATGCATGACGCTTCTTTGCGCTCAATTACTCACTTGCGACCATTAAAAAAAAAATTCCTTTTTATCTTCTCCCCTCCCCATCTTTATCTTCTCGCCCTTCATTTTTGCCGTTCGCGTTATTTTCCTCATTTTTTACCGTTATAAATTCTTGTTGTTTTCTTTTTCCCCGTTTTTTTTTTTTATCAGCGATTCTCTTCCGCTTTGGTTACCGTGTTCTTGGAAAAAAGAAACATTTTACGTTTTTTTTTTTTTTTTTTATTTTTTTTTTTTTTTATACAAGCTTAGCGTTTAAAAAGCCATACTAGGAATTTTTTCTGCGAGTAAGTTTTAATATAGTAAATTTTTAATTAACTTTTGCATTCTTAAAAATGAAAAACAAATTATTATATCGTTATACGATCCATTTAATTTACATCATCCATAATACAACATGTTGTAGACATTTTTCCAATACATCATAAAATGTTTTAAAAATTTATTTCTAGCACACAACGGATTTAGTAAATCCTTCGCGTGAAGCAAAAAAGGTTCTTGTCGAAATTACAATTCTACAAGTAAACACGCGTCATTTGATTTTCCAATCCAATCTTATATAGCTTGTAATATTTCAAGAGAAAAAAAAAATAATAATAATAATAAATAAAAATAAATAAAAAAAAAAAAAAAAAAAAAAAAAACGTAAAACGAATCTTAAAAATTTTCGTCTTAACGCGTCGATAAGCCATTTCGAAAAGCAACATCCGCATCGAATCGCAGCTATATATCGCTCTCGCATTCCAAATATTTCCGGAATTTCCAAGGCACAAGACATACGGGCGCCGTTTGCGATAGTCGGAGGCGACGAGTCGTGAACTTGAAGTCTGGTAGATTCTCGAGACGCGCGAGTTGTATCGCTTTGAAAAACCGAGTGCACTTAGGAACCGCTTCTATCTTCGGCTCGCATGTGTTGCCAGGCTGAAGAAACAGAGAGAGAGAGAGAGAGAGAGAGAGAGAGAGAGAGTGAGAGAGAGAGAGAGAGAGTGAGAGAGAAAATAGAAAGAAAAGTATAAGGTCGATGGGGATTGCAAGCTTAGGATGTAGACTGACGTGGCAAAAATGCCAAGTGGTAATTTTTTGTTTTCTTCTTTTATTTTTTATTTTTGCGAACGAATGCGTTGCTTTGAGTGAATTTTTCATTTTAATCGCAAACTTTCCTTTTATTTTTGAGGCTTTTAAGCTATTCGAACGTACATTATCGGTAGATATTGAAAAAGCATCAATTTTGATAAACTTTTTCATTCTTTTAATTTTGCGGATTAAAAAATTTTGTTTACACCAAAATATATCTAAATGCGTATTTTACGAAACTCTTAAAACTTTTAGATTAAAAGTATTATTTTTTATAAATTTTAAATACTTAGAAATGTTACTTTTTGTTCAAAAAGGTGGCTGCTAAGTACATAAGCTGATTTATCAAAAATATTTTTAAAGTCACCAAAAGTTTTAATATTCTCAAACTTGCATGTGACATAAAATATTCAAAGAACTTGAAGGATCTCCAAAACCTTATAGTCTCTCAAGTTCACCTATACTTTTATTTTGTTTCGTCGTGCATCGAAAAAGTTGAAAAACATCGCATTCGAAAGTTTATAAAAGAGAACGAGTGGTAAACGTTTTTTGTTTTTTTTTTTTTCAAATATCTTTCTATTTTTTTTTTTTTTTTTTGTTTCTCTGATAGGTAAATATAAATTTTAATGAGAAAAATATTTTTAGTAAAAATAAAAGAATTAGTCAAAATAAATGAATGTTGAAGAAAAATAAATAAATAAAAAGAAAAAAATAATGCAGTATTTATTTGAATGAAGGATAAAAAAATACCATTTTTAAATATGATTTCATGCCCGTATCCAATAAAAACGGCTTTTTCTCGGCCGTTTAAAAGCGGCCCAGAGTAATAAGTCAACGAAAGAAAGAGCAAAAGAGAGAGAGAGAGAGAGAGAGAGAGAAGTAAAAGTGGCGCAGAAAGTGACGAATCGACCGTAAACCGTCTCCATTGATCTGTTTGTCGAAGGGTCGGTAGAGAAAAAGAGACAGCGCGAGAGAGAGAGAGAGAGAGAGAGAGAGAACAAAGTAAGATATAGCGGGTTTCTTCTTCTCTCCACCTCTCACTCTTTCTCCTTTTCTTTCTTTCTCTCTCTTTGCTTCCTTTTTACCCTCCCATCGATGGATTTTTCTTGCTTCTCCGTACTACTTCTCCGTCGGTATTCTTGATTTCTAAATGTGTGCGTGCGCGCACGCGCGCGTTAGCGTCTGGGTGTTTGCTCTGCACTCGTCTAGTTTTTATTCTCTCAGGGAAGGAAAAGGGATTCCATTATTTTCTATTGCCTGAGCGCGCGAGCGCATCTCTCGCGAAAGCTTCTTTCCGGGGGAGGAATTGATACGTCTTTTTCAGTCTTATTACCGAGTCTCTCTCTCTCTCTCTCGATCTCTCTCTTTTTTTATCCTATACAAAATACAAAATTGGACGAAATTTCCTAAGGTTTCGCAATTCTTTTCTCAACGGTAAACTTTATCTCTATGCCTCTCTCGTCTCGTTTTGGGAACTCTATGTAAGCATTCGATCGAAAGTTGTGGTTTAATATTGTTTACGATAACAGTTATTTAGATCGATTGATTTTTCAACAATATTGCTTTATTTTGCCAAGTTAATTAATTTTGGTACAAGTGATATGCGATAATATAAACATTTGTTTTAACAAGAGAGAAAACACTAGCATAATAAATAATTGTTGTGTGTGTATTAATAATATTTATAGTATAATATTACATTAAAATCAAACCATAGTATTACGAGTAATTAAAATATTTTTATATGTATTAGTCAAACGGAATGTCCATGTTTTTATACATTTACAAAGCGATCGATCGTAAAAATCTCAATGCTATTAATTTCGAAACCATTTCCAATAAACGCACAATCTCCGATCGGATTAGAAAAGAAGCCCATTTCAAAAAAACCTGAGCATACATCATTCCTACGCGTAACCACAATGAGCTTTGAATTGAGAACTGAATTTTTCCGATACTCATTTCTCTTTCTCACTCGCTCTCTCTTTCTCACGGGAATAAAATCCGCGCGCCCCTCGCATAATAGAGAGCATTCGCGGAGGTAGATTCGTGAGCGAAATAAAAAAAAAAAAAAAAAAAAGAAAAAAAAAAAAAGAAAGAAAACGAAAAAGATTCTCGCGTCGTAGTCACGTAGCGACTTGGTTGCGCGTCTTGAGTTCTTCGGCGAAATGTACGTTTCGCGCATATAGAATTATTTTACCTCGGAACTCGCGCGCGCTGTGTATGTAATGAATAATCGAAGCCACGGGACCATAACTAGAGAGAGCGAAGGATGAATTCGGCTTTTACACCGCGTGGAAAATAATTTTTCTGTTTATTTTTTTTTTTGCCTAGCGTCAAAACGAATTTTCGACGTTTATTCTTTGTTCAGTCATACCGCTGGTTGTGGATATATTTTTTCTATCTTTCTTTCTTTTTCTTCTTCTTTTTTTTTTCTTTTTTTTTAATGCCGTGAGAGGAAATTGGTATACTTTTGGCTCGAGAGAAACTCGAACGTGTGTGCATTTTGCACGGCTTTAGAAAAAAATTCGAACGCGATCCACTCTTTCTCTCTTTTTTTCTCTCTATCGGTGAAATTGGTTTTTCGAGCGACTTCATTAAGTACGCGATCGATTTTGTTTTTTTTTTTTTTTTTTTTTTTTTTTTTTCTATTTTTTTTGTTTTTTTTTTTTTTGTTGATTTGGCGTACATTATTCGAGCCTTCAATATTTCTACAGTTGTTTGATTTTGGTTTTATTTTTTTGCTAATTTTATTTGCGCGCTTTTCAATGGCATAATATTTTTTAATAAAGTAAAAAAATTTGGCCTTCACTCTAACTTAACGGGAAATTATTTCATCAAATTTGAGAGTTAAATAATTTATCAAAATAAATAATTCAAAGTTCAACGTGAAAAATAGTTATAAAAATTTCATAGATGGGCATAAAATGCTTTGAAAAATGATTGAAATAAAATATTCTACTCTATTCTCTAGGCAATTGAATTTTTTGCAATTAATTTTATTGGAAAAATAACAATTTTCAAGGGAAAAACATAAACTGAATAAAATGTATGAATCTATAATTAAATTTATCAATTTAAAATTTGTTTTTTTATTTCAAAATTTTTTTTCTTTATTCATTATATCGATAAATAATAAATTTAAATACAAATAAAAAAGAACTTGTAAAATAAGCAAAAAAAATAGTTTAAAAAAACTCTTCGACTCGTCAAGTAAATCAGAAAGCCTAGATCGTCGATAACGTTATTAATCACGTATACAAAGAGATAGTAATTATCGTAAAAGCTGTAAGCGTTGGACACCGTCTCAACGGCGGTTACACGACGTAAAGTGCCGGGCGGTTTGTTATCGGCGTCCATTGTGTATAACGCCGTTAACGTTTAAGTCCCTCCAAAATGGTTAAATAGTCACGACGCGAATTCTCCAAGTTCTCAACCTTATGCACACACGCGTATATATATATATATATTGGTTAAAGCCTCGAGCATTCGACTGACACACACACAACCTTGCGAACACTTGGCTCGTTTTCCTTCCAACAACTTCTCTCTCTCTCTCTCTCTCTTTCTCTCTCTCTCTCTTTGGAGAGAGAGAGGCTGAAATTATGGTATACTTTTCTTGTATCCAGGCACCGTTTCTAACGCGCACTTTGCCGCTGGTCATTCGTATTGACATAAGTGAGCTACCCCGAAGTTTAATTGCTTCTCGGTGGTTCTGTATACTGGCCGAAAATTTTGTAACGCGCATTAAATTTTATTATTCAGCTTGAAAATTTTAAGCTACGATTTATAGCTTTTATTTATCTTCGTACGTGTTGTCATAAAATTGCTGAAAATTTTTTTTGTAAATTTTCGAAATTTTAATCTGCGCACTGTTTATTTTTAGTCGACATAAAAAAAAAAATATATGTATATATATATATTACGTATTTCACAGTTTAAACGCTGACACATTTTTGAAATGAAATATTTTCTCAGAAATATTTTTTTTTCAAATTGGCTGATGTTATATATTTGTTAAATTTTATATTAATTTTTTTGTATTTATTATTTTCGCAGAAAGGTGATTATTAAAAGTATCGGTATATTACGTCATTACCAATATATTTAAAATAATCGAGAATATTAATTTTTATACCTTATTACGATAACAAAAATATTGCAATAAAAATTAAAATTTACAATTTCCAAATAGTTTTTGCAACATCGCATCGATGACCAACTTTTCCAAATTTCTCGCTTTTTCTCTCATCGCATTCATTTTATCCACTTCAAATAACCCATTTGATATTTGCTTATTCTAGGAAAATTTTATCGTCGGCGTTAGGCCAGTGGCGCAAACAACGTTCGAATCATTTGAGATATATTTACGTTTACCCTCGTAGCGATATCGAAAGAAAAGATCATCACGAAAGATTACAACGATAAGGGAACGAACGTTCGGATGTAAAGGCGATCGTGTAAACGGATGAAGAAGTAGTACAACCTAGAAAGAAAAAACAACGACGAGGATATTAAAGAGGGTAAAGGGGTACGCCGACGTTAAAGAGATGGGGAATACATAGCTGTTGCGCATACTTATTTCAGCTGGAGCCTGGAGGAAAAGGGAATGCTAAAAGAGAAAGAAAGAGAAAACGCGTACGTTGTGAATTTAGACTCAGATCGCGTTTAAGTTGAAGAGAAGGCGCGAAAACGTGCAATATCGTAACTATAACTAACGCCGGGAATATTCCTACAGAGTTTGCGTCTTTTATCTTGGCGCATGTAAGGAATAGCCTAAGAAGTGAACGAGCAAAAGAGAAGTAGAGAGTGAGGAAGATAGAGAAAGAGAGAAAGAGAGGGAGAGGAAGAAAGGAAAAGTTATATGCCGTATGTATACGCGTATATATATATATATATATATATATATATATATATATATATATATATATATGTATAAGCACATGTATAAATAGTGCTAAGCACCGTTGAGAACGAGAGATCGTTTAGTTTGCTGAATTTATCTTCGACGTATCCTCCAGTAAGTGTATTTCTCGCTATTTACTTTTATCCGAGGAAGGAAGAGCCGGTATAGGGAGGGGATAAATTGAATTCAAAGAAGTCGAGTAAAGTTTTCGAATTGCAGTTTTCTATATAATTTATGGCTTGTTTTATTTATTTATTTATTTTTTTTGTTATTAAAACGGAATGTATATATATATATATTTTCTGTTGTTGTTGTTGTTAGTTTTGTGTAATATCCGTTTTTAAAGAAAAACTTTTTTTAACCCTTTTAGTTAAAGGTTTTTTAAACTTGTCTTTTTATATTTATGGCATATTGCAACAAAGTAATAGATATTTTATTACTTTTTAAATTTTATATTTTAAATATCGTAAAAATTTTGAATTTGTTCCATAATTTTAATAATTTTAATATTTAATTCCATTATTTTAATATTTATTAATTTATAAAAATTGTTTATCTTAAGTACTTAACATGAAATGATTTTTTATATTTTAATTAAAAAAAATATTATTTTTATATTGTAGTAAAGTCAAAATGTCTTATTACTTTTCAAGTAATTTTAAAGTTAATTTGATAAAGAATCTTTTTAATCAAGTTCGTTAAAGTAAATAGCAGAAGAGAAAATGAACTATAACTTGCAAAATACCGAATATAATAAAGGGGAAAAGAGCAAGAGATCATGAAATAGATTAAGCTTTCAAAAAATACAGGAAGAATAGAAATCAACAAAGACTAAGAGAAATTGAGATATCGTAACAAAATAACGCTCTCGTGAAAATAAGAGAGATACGAGTAGTAAAATTCAAGATATGCCCAGACATAGAATCAATGGGATTCCCGAGTACACCAGCACCGAAGAGAGGAGGAAAATCGAAAAAAGAACGGTTGGAAAGGGAGAAAAAAGTCGGGAAAACAAGAAGAAGAGGAAGTAAAGATAAAAATAAAGAGAGAAAGAGATGCCAAAATATAAAGGAAAAAAGTATATAAAGAGTGAGAAGATACGCAACGCAAAAAAGTTCGATGGAAAGCGATAAAGATGTAGAAAGAAGAAGAATGCGCGAAAGGAGAAACGAGCAAGTGATGAACGCATCCTATCAAATACATAAATTTTATTTTCAAGAAAAAAAAAAAATAGAAAAAATGCATGGAAGTAGTGCTTGAAAATTCGATAAATTTTATCAATTCGTAATTCAAAATTTATTCTTAAAAAAAGAAAAGATACATCTCGGCCGTTCGAAACTTAAAAAAGGAATCAATTTCCCGCTAAATTTTCCTGAGCGATATTTTACAAGAACCGTAAAGTATTTGCAAACTCTTCTTGCATACATATATGTATGAATTCGGTCCTCAACGGGAGAGAGGAGAAAAAGCGTAAGGAAGAGATAGAAACGGGGCAAAAAGGGATAAGAGAGAATATAAGCGTCCAAACATACGTAATACCAAAGAGAGACCGAGAAAAGGAACGGTAAACTCAAACGAGAGATAGAGATAGAAAGAGAGAGTGTGAGAACGAAGCTAAAGTTACCGAGAGTCGATAGCCTCGGCTAGATCAATGTTTGATCAACGTTGCCGTTAGCTCGATCCTGAAATACGTGTAAATTCAGACCTTCGACTAAGCACAAGATGGAAAGAAAGCGAGAGAGGAAAGATCACTCTCGTGTGTTACACATTTTACGAATTACTATTTTATTTACGACGAATAACGGACGGGTCGTAAGGACACACAGGCACACACAGGCTGCATGCACCAGGAGAAATTAGCTTTTGATGGTTCAACCGCCACGTTGTCGATGCGCGTGACTTTGGATTATTACGGGGATAACCGGAGTGACGTGCGTTTTTGACGAGCGCAAACGACGCTGATTATTAGTACATGGATGTATTTTGGGCCAATTCGAAAATTTGTTGGAAAAACATTTATGATGGTAATTTTTTAAAAAAATTTTATTTTCCGCATGTATATATATATATATTAGAAGCGAATAAATTAATATTTTAATACGTTAACATTACTCAAAATTATAATAATGTTGTTTAATATATGATGTCAACCAAATATGTTGTAATAAATATTAATAATAAGCGATAACAAACACCTATCGCATATATATAACCGCATATACATATCCAAATCGATACCGTTGACACGATAATCAAGGCAAGAGATAAACAACGAAAGGTGAAACTTACCCGTATCGTTGAAGCGTTGTCCACCTTTTGCTGGCCAGCCAACCGATGTGCTCGCGATCGAGGCGAAGCTGAAATAGAGATAAAACTGCGATCTCGTCGTGTTTTCGTTTATTCTGAAACAGAGAAAGCAAAGCGCGTCAAAGTTATTCCTCGTTCATTGAATTACTGCTTTTTATTTTCAACAAACATCAACAACACTGCAAAATTAAAACACTTAAAATATGAAATATTTCAAGATATTCTTAACAATTTTTCTTTCAAGTATCTTTTATCGTTATTTTATTCGTAAGCAAGTGTTATTTCAGCGAGCGACGGCTCAATGGCGGTAGAGCGCGAAATTCGTAACCCCAACGTCCGCCGTTTCGAATCTCCATCCCGACAAAGCGAGCAGAGGCTAATGTTTACTAAATTTAGTAAATAAGTCTTTACTCAACACCACTCAGCTGGTTCGAATTCAACTTTTATAAACTGCAGATTTTTAAAAGACAAGAAGAAACCACTACGATTAATACTCCCAAGAGAACTCCTCTGTCGCGAGGAAAAAGGAGAGGAATATTCGAAGCGCGTAATAATCTTTTATAAAATTTAGAATAACATATTTATAAAATGTTTTGCTCGTTGCAATATTCTTCCTTTAAAAAAAAATACTGCTCAATAAAAATGCTTGTTTTACCAATACCGAAGGAATAAAGTATCGACGAAAATATTTTTCTAGCATTGTTTGTTAGTTCGTCGAAGCAAATTTAAGCTGCATTGTAATAAACGTGCCAAATGTACAGAAGCCTATAATAATCGAGAAAATCCGATAATACGATTATTGGTAAATCGCGTTATACATGCGTGTAAGCAAAGTAGATAAGCGCGCGTAGATTTAAGAAGTGAAACTTCAAGACTTTCTCGAAGCTATTTTTATAATCGGTAGATTTTTGTATAATAAATTTAGTCGGCTGTAAAGTTTAGGTTACGGAAAATTTTTTAATATTCGTCACGCGATTAATGAAAATTTCTATCGTTACATTTATGCCTTGATATTGCTGTATGAGAATATTGAAAAGTTAATAAGTTTATCGTTTCTCGTAAAATTTTATAATAATATTTCCCACTAACTATTATTCGATTTAGAAATAAATCAAATTTACGTCTTATTCTGCACCATTGCACATATTTAAAATCAAATTTTGCGTATAATGGTAAAACGAAAATAAAATAAAAAGGAAACAATAAGGAAATAATGAGAAAAAAATAAATTGAAATAATAGAGAAAAAAAGAAAAGACGAAAGAAAGGTCAACGATATATAGGAGTGATAATGAAAAGGAAAGAAAGTTACGAGCAGCTTGAATTAGAAATAAACTAAATAAAAAAAAAAAAAAAAAAAAAAAACGGCTGGTAGAACGGTGAGACGCGAGAGAGCCGCATTCGACGAGCAGCAGCTTCAAGACGGCCCGCTAATTTGGTTATTCAGTTAAGAGGGCGAAGCGAACGCCGTGTAGTTGAGTTAGATACGGTGTTGTTTCCTCTTGCCCGCTGTACGCCGGGATCAGAGAGCTCGCTACCAGACACTCGCAACTTCTAATTGTGTTTGCTCATAATAAATCTATCTCTCTCTCTGTCTCTCTCTCTCTCTCTTTCTCTCTTTCGCTTTCTCTCACTCTCTCTTTCTGTCCGTCTATCTACGTATATCCATCCTTTACGCGTTCGTCTTTTACCGTCCGATGATGGTTTAGTTTCGTTCGCGTCAATTGCGTAAGCGTAGATTTAATTGATCACCGATAGCTGCACTCTGTATTGAAAATTCTTTTGTTTCGTTATTTACAAGTTTTTCCTTTTTCATTTTTTTTTTTTTTTTTTTTTTTTTTTTTTTTTTTTTACATTTGCGATTCTGTCTGGTTTATTTAGCTTTGTGCAAGTTGCAAAGTGGGTTTAACGAGTAAATTTAGAATGTTAAAATTAATATTCAAATGTTTAAATTAAAATAAAAAAAATACTTTAATACTGATTTATAAAAAATAAAATAAATTTGTATTTCAATCGCACGATCTTTTTATTTTATCGCATTTATTAAAAAAAATGTGTCATGTAATACATGTTATCAAAAGAAATAAATGAATAAAAAATATTTCAAGTAAAATGTTTTTTCTATCTGAATGCCTGTCCAGATATCTTGTTTCTTGAATTAAGGAAATTCTTTTTTCGATAAAGCGGCTTTACAAGTTCATTAATTTAACTAACTTCTTTTCGCAACGCGATGGGAATTCTCGATTGGAAGTTTTCGCAGTTCACAGATTAGTCCGTGCGATTAAAGACTTTTTCTTTCTTTCTGTTTTTTTTATTTATGTTTGTATTCTCTTTTGATTCTTTCATTAACTTAATTAAGTTAAGGCTACAATGATCGAGTAAAATTAACTAAATAAATTAATTATAAAAACTCTGAGTATATGATTTTATTGACTCGAAATTGATTTTGGTCGGTAAATTAATTTCGAACGAGAAAAATTAAAGTATAAACAATACATTCGATAATTTTTAATATTAATTATCGACTTTATTATCGCAATTACCGGTACGATATCAATAAAGGAAACGCGAGCTCATTGAATATGATAATAAGGGATCGAAGCAATGGAGTATAATCACTAGATTCTATTCGGCTTGAGTGAGCTTATTATGGAGCAATTGGATGGAAAAAGCTACCTTCCTATATTTATCGTAAGTCAGTTTCTTTTAAAAATAAAAAGGAAAAATGAAACTCTTGCATTTTTTTATTAAGAGAGAGAGAGAGAGGGAGAGAGATTTCCGTTTCTTGCGTAAATGTCACAATGGCACAATTGCTCGTTCTTCTTTGTATACGGGAATGATAAATCAATTCCGTCGACGTCGACAAACGGCAAAGTTACAAACTCGTTGACGATTGTCGTGTATACGAGGGCCGATGAAAAATTATTGAGTCTAAATGATGAGGAAAAGTGAAATAACGAGCTTTTGAAAGTATTAAAGTGTAAAAGTGTATACTTTTTAATATGAATACAAATATGCTTTTGAATACACGAAAATATATGATATTATAAAATTGTCTTCTTTATCAAGAGCATTTTCAAAATTGCATTTTACATCATAGTAACTTAATTATTATTTTCAATATTTAAAGCGTTAATCTCGACCGCGTAAAATTAATATCCAGTGTTATACTTCGCACAAAGAGCCAACCACGCGTAAAGAGAAGCAACATCGACGTATTATCCAATCTTTATACACACACACATATACATGTATAATAAAGGGACAAAAAGACGCAAAGATTTCGTTACAAGGATGAGAAGGGGGTGGGGTTAAGCCGCGGCAAGGACTCCTTATTTTCCCTGGGTAATCAACGGAGTCACCGTGTAACCTCGTAATACGATGATAAATATTTCAGTGGTGAGTCTTCCTCATTAGCGAGACGAATTTAAAACCGAGTCAACAGCGACACAGCGGTTACCGAAAATTTCTAAGTCTTTTGTAAGGAGATTTTCTATCGGGTAATGAAAGAATTAACTCACCTAGAGGTATATTACGTATCTTACGTGGGGGTTATAACGTTACATAAATATTTGGATTTACTTAGAGTTAAGTTTTATTTAACTTCGCGAGTTCCCATGCTGTCTTTGTTTGATTTTGCATTGTTTATTTAAAACGGAAATGTAGATCAACGTGACGTTCATGGAGATCGATTACTTTTTCACGGTGTAGTTTTCAACTCACTTCGTGGCACTCTCAGCGCTTTCGAAACTTTTCATAATTAGCGTTAAAGCGCGAACTAGCTGTTGAAGTTTTGAGAGATAGATGTATATATATATTTATATATAGTAAGAGAGAGAGAGAGAGAGAGAGAGACGGAGCGATTTTTGTCGATTTTGCTGAAAAATGACAAGAAAGAGAGATTATATAACGATATTATCGGTAACTTTGTTTTGGTTGCGATAATCCAGTTACAATGATAAAGGATTGAATTTAAGTTCATTATTATATTCCAAATAATTAAATTCGATTGATGATTTATGCAGATTTTTTTTTTTATTTTTTTTTAAATTGTAATCGATTTTAGCAATAGCGCAATGTTATTGATAGAGAGAAATCGATATTTTAGATTTCAATTTTCAAATATTTGACGCGCCACCAATATCAAATCTTGTCTACTTTTAATCATTTATTTCAGAGATTGATAAGATTTCAAATATTTGATAAGTAAAATTTCGATTTTCTTCACTATAATGGAATTAAAAATTAGATCGATATATTGATTACTTCTCCAAGCTGCTTCTCTATTACATTAAAAAGATTTTATGCTGCATATTTTAAATTTTATTTTAATGCTATTACAATTTTTCCATTATTATTTTATATTAAATTTCTTTTTTTACATAAATATTTCAAACTAAGTATTAAAAAAACTTTCAGGATTAAAATTTAATGCAAAAGTTACTATTGATTAAATTTTTTTAATATTCTAAATCGTGTCGAGTTACATGCGGTATTATACGCTCTTAATATCATAAAATTCATACAAAGATTTTTCAACCCTAATAATTTAATATGTAACTTCAATTTAATATTTTTAATTGTCAAAAATTTTAAAATTATAATCCCTACTTACGTACTAAAAGTTCAAAAGTCGAAGCATATAATGTATTAACTTTCGCGCTAGCACTCATAGCGTTCACACGGATATCGAAGTTGTCGTCAGAAAATGATTCCATAGCTTCGAATCGCGTTATCGAATCGCGGAATTCAAGAAAGATTCAAGTTTGTCAGAACGTTACTAGAAATCCAGGCAGCGAGGAACGGGAAAGAAAGATAGAGAATAGAAGGAATAAATTCTGTCGTTATCTCGGTGCATTCGAATGTCTTAATTACGTTGTATGTAAGGATGGAGAAGTAGACGTGAGAGAAAGAGAGAGAGAAAGAGAGAGAGAGAGAGAGAGAGAGAGAGAGAGAGGAAGGTAGCGAGGGTTATGCAAGGGCCACAGCTCTTTGAGCTCAACGGAATATCAATGAGCGCGCTCGGGGCCTCCGTGAGTTCTCATTCTTTCCCTCTCCCCCTTCCTTCCTCGTTTTATCGGGCGCAAATTCTCTTACGCGCTATAGAATATTAATGCGAAGCAAAGTCGCGCGCTGATTACTCCCCCTGATTCTACGGTGACATGAATGACTGACTTCGGCTTACCGATTGACTATTACTCGGAGAGTCGTATGCTAAGGAGGAAGTTTGACGTTCGACGGACCTCGAATTTTACCTGCTTTGAGTCGAGTTTCCCAACTTTCCGGATTTTAGTTCGTCTTTCGGTTTTTTTTTTATTTTTATTTTTCTGGTTTTACAACTCTTTTTGCACTCGATCGTTTTATTATTTATGACGCTGCGTTAAGTAGAAACGCATTATAATGTCGACTTGGCTCTTGATCAACTTAGTTATTTAAAATGGCGTTATCGGTAGCTTATGTTCTTGAAAATTTTCAGAAATTTGTAGATTTACATTTAAAATAATAACGCGCGCAATAAGGATTTATCTTCATTTATAATATTTTTCAATAGTAACAAGTAAACTAATTTCCTCAATTTTATCGTTATAAAATTAATTATTATTCATTTAAAATGAAAAAGAAAATTAGAACTGAATTTCAGAAGATATCTCGGAAACGAGAAGTTATATTTTAATTTTTCTTATTTTATATTTATAAAAGAATGAATTTAAATAAAATTCTATAATAAAATAAATAATGTATAATGAAACTATTTTAAAAATAGTTCGTTCTTTTTAAATCTTTCTTGTTACATACTTATATTGTAAAAAATTAAAACGTTTCATAAGAATATATCACAAATAAACTAATAATAAAAAAAAAAATTTGTAAAAATAATTAAACTAAATCTGCTATATGTTATTAGTAATCGATATTAGTAAGCAATTTCTCATTCAAGCGGAACTCATTAATATCTCGCCAAGCGTGCAAATTAACGCAAGTTCGTCAAAACTTCCGGGCACGGAGATTGTCGATAATGTGCCTGTAATTATAATAGGAAATAGTTGCCGTCTTGTAGAAATTTCGATAGATTTTTTTCATACCATTGACGGTGATTTAACATTGGAATGTAACTTGCGAAACGTCAAACTTATGTTATGTACTTATAAAAACTTTATCTACATAAATATTTCTTCGACTTAATTAAAACCGATTGTTTAAAACGGAATATCAATGAAATATGTAACATTCGTAAATTAAATTAATAAAAATAACAGAAAAAATCACTATGGCAAAATCTCATTACTCAAATACATAATCCAGCGGATAACCGTCGTTAAAAAATTGGCCTTATTCCGCGCAAATCTTCAACTGTCTCTCCATCAAACATACGCGCTTTCGTTTCCTCTCTCTTTCAAAGCTTTTCTCGATTCAACGCTAACGACGACGCGGTCTCAATTCACGAAAGAATATCTCCGATGAGTAAAGTCCGTTCCCTTCTTTCTTCATTGTATGGACGAAAGAGAAAAAACGATGAAAAAAGTAAAAAAGAGCATATTTGCCCGGAGCAATGACTGTACCGATGCGGATGTATATGCGCGCGCGTGTATGTGTGTGTGTGTATGATAGGAATAAAGCTTCGTTAAATTGGTTGTATTATCCTTCTTTCCTGCTTACATTTCTTTTTAAAGTTTGGCTTTCCAGTTTATTTCCTCGATGCGTGTGTTGCATTTTTTTTCATGGCATTGTTAATAATACCTCGAGAATCTGTAATCGTTTTTCTACGTCGGAAGAAGAATGTCGCTTTTCTGTTTCTTTTTTTTTTTTTTCTTTTCTTAATTAATTCATCGTTAAAAATATGCGGAGAGCAATGAAAGCTCGTATAGTTTGGTTGTATAATCGATATTGTTTAAGAACTGTAGATTTTTAATAAATTAAATTCGAAAATCAAAATGTAACGTCTTAAAAAAATGTAGATTAAAAAATATTTATAATTCAAATGGAATATTTTCAATGATCTAGAGCTAAAAATTATTCGAAAAAAAAAATAAAAAAGGAAAAAAAAATTGAGAGACATAACGAATTTCGTTACAAGGACGTCTGCGCGATAGAAAAATCATATTACGAGTGTACTCTCGGCATCGTACAATCAATTTCCCGAGCTCTCGAAAGTTCTGATTTAATGAGAGGGGACTTTTAAAGGTATATTTCTCGATAAAATAATTATAATCCATTAAAAAAGATAAAGAGATTCCGTGGATGAGAACCTTCGAAATGTACGCGCGGCAATTAACGATAATAAGAAACTGTCGCTGGAAAAATCTTAACATTTTTTTCGTCGGTTTAACGATCTATCCGTCTCTTTCTTTCGCTTAGCCGGTTGCTTTCTTTTTCATATAAGTGTTACGATATAGTAGCAATGTAATTTCAAAGATAATAGTGGATTAACCAAACGAGCTTTGTAGTGCAGGTAGTTATTGTTAGAGTAAAATTTTAAAAAAATATTTTGAAAATATCTCGCTCGTTCAATCATCTTTATCCAATATCTTTCATTATCGTCGTTTTATTATTACGTCGCTTTAATTTCCTTTCTATATCTTATTGTTTCAAACATCGTATGACTCTTATATCTTATAACGCACGAGGACTGTCGCATAGCAAAAGATTGTCGAGTTTTTTTTTTTTTTTTTTTTTTTTTTTTACACACAAAAAGTCTCGCATTCATTGATCGATCATTTCCGAGTCCACGAGTTTTCTCTCTCGCGTTCGCACTTTCACACACATACACACACACTCGCGCACATATACTCCCGCATCGACGAATCGAATGCTTTGTAGTTCAATCATCTTAACTGATGGGCCAAGTTTTTGCAAGCGTAGCCCCGTGGTCCAGACAGAAAAACCGGTGTTCAGTTCAAACCGAATGCGACGATGACGACGACGACGGAATTTTCTATCTTTCTCTGTCAACCGGACGCTGGTATATTTTCTATTTCTTTCTTTTTCTCTCTCGCGTTAACCCTTTTTTTTTTTTTTCGTTCTCGTTTCGACAGAAAGAACGAATCGTAGGAAATAAATCCACGATGGGTGAAAAAGTAGTTTTTACGAGGGGCATTCGATTGCTTTCGCTAATCCTGCGCGGATATTACTCCGAGGACGTTAATTTTTCACTTTTTGTTTCTTCCTTTGATCGATCGACGATATTTATTTATTCACACACACATATATATATATATATATATATATATATGTATATAAAATTTTCATATTTTTTCTTATTTTTCTTTGAAATTGCAAAGAGTAACAATGATATCTAATTAAATTAATTTGATCATTTAATGTAATCATCACAATTATTATGGAATTAAGAGAAAGAACGGCGATGAGTATAACCTCGCCCTTTCACGGATGCTCGCCAGACTCGCGTGGAAAATAATTTTCTAGCAATTGATAATACGTAAGCGAGAAAAAAACATTGAAGATAAAGGAAAAGTCATAAAAGACATAATTAAACATTATAAGAGTTATAAATAAAATTTATTTAATTTTAAAATTCAAATTACATTATTATTTTTCTATTTTGCCATATGCTGCAACGATAATAATGTTCAATCGAATAAATTGAAATTAACTGGTAGTAATTTTCGGCTCATTGGATATCGTAACAATAAAATAAATTAACGGATACGTTTTACATTTGCGATTTTAGCATTAGCTAGTTATTTCATTATCAAATCAATGATTATATTAATTTACAATGGAGTTGATTAATCTCAACTACGCAATCAAACAATGCATGTATGTATACGTATATCTTTATGTAACATTTTAATATTTTAAACAAATGTAACTAGTCATTTAAATGGGTAAAGTACGTTAATAACTAAATTAATTCGTAATACTCTATAATTGACGGTAAAATTATAAGTTTATACTCAATTAACACTTATTAACGATTTATTATTATTAATATTCTATGCTGTAAATTTACGTCATATTTACTTATTATACTAGTTAATGAGATTATCGACGTTTAAATTTATGCAAATTATGCACTTAAAATTAATACTTTGGCGTACACATTATGAAAATGGATTTTGAATTGTTAATTATAATAATATTAAAGAGTTTACGTGGAATAAACGAAATCAAAATAGGCAAAAAATATCGAATCTTTAGTAATTTTTAAGACGAATACGTCCTCGTGAATCGAATTGAAAAATCTGTCGAAAATTAAAGCCACTCGCGTTAGGGCGAACGCATTAAGCTTCTTCTTCAGCCGATATCCCAAGCCCTTAACCGCGAGCGATGAGTCAAAGAAGTCGACGTCTGCGAGAAGTAAGCGGAAAGGCTAAAGCCGCACGAGTTGAAGCAAGTAACACCGTGCATAAAAAGCCGAGACGTAGAGAGAAAAAAGAAAGAGAGAGGAATAGAGAGAAAGAGAGAGAGAGAGAGAGATGAAGAAAGAGAGCTTAAAAGTAACGGGAAAAGAGAGCAGAGAAAGGATAAAGCCTTGAAAAGGATTTCCAAACGCCGGCGAGTTCAACTCTTCTTCTTTTCTTCGTAGCCCGAGGATTCTAGTCGCTCGTCGTTGTTGCAGCGAGCGAGGGGCTTTGAAAAAACTCGAATGCACCTTTTCTTCGGAAAGAAGAGAGACGGACGTAGCTGTAGCACTTCTTTCCATTGTCATCGATACAGGTGTTGGAATCGGATCGAGAGTGCCACCTAACTTTATATGTATATATATAACGTTAGGTGGCACTCTCGATCCGATTCCAACACCTGTATCGATGACAATGGAAAGAAGTGGTATATATATATAACGGCTTTTAAGTAAGACACGCGAATAAGATGTAATATTCGTTACGTATACGTTCTTGAAATTTTTCTTTTTCAACTCGATGGAAATTATTTTGTTGAAATTGTCTCGCATGTTATGGAATATATTGAATTTTTGAGCTTTTATGGGTCTACGATAAATGAAAAGCGCGTTAAATTATCAATTACCACAAAAGAACATTGTATCTCTTTGTATTCTTTTTTCTAAATTAACGTTGCTTCAACGAAAAATGTTCTTTCATACAATTAAAGTTCATTTTACATTTTGCCAATGTTAACATTTCACTTTGGTTCGCATTTTGTCATTTATTACCTTTTATTTTTTTATTTTTTAATCTTGCGTTTGCTTTTTAAAGCCAAGCAAGGCGCGTTCATTTTCTATACTATATACGCGAACAAAAATTTAAATGGCTTTTATACAAATTAAAAAAAATGTTTTAATACATATTTCAATAACTACATTTCTATTGAGGTATACGACGTACTTTATGCGCATTTTATATAAATCAGTTAAATATTTTGAATTTAAGTTTGAGCATTTTATTTATATTTAAATAACTTTAAGTAATTTTTTAAAAAGCTTTGTAAATTTTGATCGGTAGTATCGAATATACTCCTTTGTAATAAATACGTATCAACGTTTTAAAATATAAATAAAATCGATTTATTTTATTACTCTATCACACTATTATTGATTTACTTATTATCTATTTACTTTTACATTAATACTTAACTAATTTTCTATCTATGAAATATGTAACTTAATGTTTTTTTTTCGTTAAAAAAAGAAAAAAAAATATTAGATAAAATATTAATTGTCACCATCTACATATTAACGCTCATACAATAATATTGAATATTGACCTATACATTTTGGAGAAATGGTTAGCGTCTATTCTCGATTTGTCACCTTGTATACGTCTTATAAACAAGATTTAATTAAACGTTCCTAAAATGTAAACGAAACAAGTTGAAAGCCAACATGAAAAAAATGTTTTGTAACGAATAAAATTTCTTATTCCGTCTCTCTCTCTCTCTTTCTTTCCGCAATACCTTTTCTTTACTGCTTCTTTTAAATTTCCTCAAATATCGTACACCGTAGCTATCATTCACAGAACGCGAATACGCTTGTTGCTTGCAGTACATCTTGATATTCGTTTCTCTCTCTCTCTCTCTCTCTCTCTCTCTCTCGCTCTATCTCTCTTAACTGTGTGTTTTGATTCACCAAGCACTAGAGTGAAGATAAGACGAGCGCGCGTTGCTTTGCCGTGGTATAAGATCGACTGCTATTCACAACGGGAGCTGAAGCTCCATATAGATACCTCTAGAGGAGAGAAATCACTCTGGCAAAAGAGAGAGAGAGAGAGAGAGAAAGAGAGAGAGAGAGAGAGAGAGAAAAGAGAGAGGGATGAAGAGCCTTTTAGCAACACGAGACTGTAGACAGCAGAAAAGCACTGGACCGTATCGAGTCGAGTGGAGGAGAAGGAAAATTGAAGGGTTTCCTTCTTTTATCTATTTTTCTCTCTCTCCTTCTCTTCTTTTTTTTTTTTTCAAGGAACGAGAAAAAACAAAATGAAAAGATAGCTGAGATACCACGGAAAATATTTGTATTTTATGCGCTGGAGAGCCAATTTAAATTTCGGGTTCACCGCAAGTTTTATCGCTCGTCCAATTTAATTTTAATATTTCAAAATAAGTATTAAAAAGTATTGTTTGAATGTAAATATTTGTTCCCGGTGATGATTCAGAATTTTGTTGCTTAAGAAATTACGAGGAGAATTTTTTTTTAATTTTAATTAAGCGTTTGAGGTAGAAATTAAAATGAAGAACATTAAAACGATTTGGATTAAGTTGAAATTTTAATTTTCCTAAAATAATTTTTCAAGTAGAATGTTTTCTTCTTTCGTTATACTTTTAATTACTATTTAAATTCATTTTAATTTATAATTATACATTGTATTTTTTTACTATGGCTTAAGGAATACATATTAAATGTTTTTAAAATGTTTAAATGAAAAAATTATTTTTATTAAATTAATAAAAACACACATGCGTATCAAAAAAAAAAAAAAAAAAAAAAAAAAAAACAAAAAAAAAGGAATAAATAAAAAATGAGAAAATGCTATAAGCGTGGAAACATATTAAAAAAATTTGCAAAGTAACGCGAAAACAGCCGAAAACAAAAAGTGTCAAAAAAATTCTGTAAAAGTCTAGCAAAGAAAATAAACCTGGGAAAAGAATAAAGCAAGCGTGAAACAAGAGGCAAAAGTCCATAACAGCAGTGGAAACATAAGCTCTACCACGGCCTGGAAAAAATAAGTAAAGTCGGCGTCTGTCGCGTAAGGCAAGGTGGCGCAGGAGATACTACACGCGTACAAGCATACACACACACACATACACACACACACACACACACTTAAAGGCGTATGCAAGACTTTCAACGTCTGCATGAAAATGAAAGAGAGCCTCGGGTATATCGTTCACGGCTCGTTTCCTTCATCTTGCAGCGGAATAAAAAGATAGGTGTGAAAAGAGAGAAAGAAAGAAGGAGTTAATATAGTTGGAGCATCTGCCGTGTCAAAAGCGAAACGCGCCTCGCTGGTTGCAAAAGAAGACTCCACCGTTGTCTTCGGTAAGATTGATAAAGATGAGCGCCACGGTTACGTGTACGCATGGAGACTAATTGGCTACTTTTCGCTAACGCCGTTAGCTTCTTCTCCTTTTCCTTCTTACCGTGTATCGACGTATAAACTCGAGCAATTTACAAAGGGTGCGAAGTTTACGATCGGTTTTACGTTCGATCGTCGATAATTCAGTTTAATTAGAAGTGGGACAATTGTTTGTAAAAAAACGATTTTTATTTTATCCCGCTGGGGCAAATAAAAATTTAGATTGATGTATATATGTATTCATATCGATCGTCAACGTTCAATATTATTAATAAAATATCTCAAATATATGAAAATAATCTTTTCTTTTATAAAAATTGTAATTTATTTTTTATATAAATGTGAATATTATTGGTAAAAATTTCGTAAAATTGGCTTTTATAATATTAAAATTTTAATCTAATAAATAATAATTTTTTATTATTCACGAAATTTAAAAATATGAAAATATTTGATCTCGGATTAATTTAATATAAAATTCAATAAATATATTTTGCAACCTTGAAATAAAAAAAAAAAAAAAAAAAAAAAAAAAAAAAATCGTGAGATTAATACCAAAAGTATAATCCATCCATCCGCCACTGGCGCTCGTTCCGCTACTATCTCTTATCTTTTCCCTCCTTCCCGTAAAATCTCAATCGTTCCTTAGTCCCTCTTTCGTCCTCGTTCTCTCGCTATCTCACCCCTCATTTTCCTTAAACTATTTACTCCCTTAAAGTTTCTTTACGGCTCGCGCCGCGCGACGGTCAAAGCGTCGAGATTCGTTCCGCCCGAGGCGGGCTAATTGTTTTCATTATCTCTACGGGAAATATAACGCGTGGAGAGCTATCTGTGACCTGTCCATCTTCCGAACTTGACTTTACTTTTACAGCTGCTTTTTACAGCCTCGTATGTTGCAAGCGGCTTTGTAGACTTACGTCTACATTACGTTCTACGAAAAAATTAACTTTTTTATGGCCGCGCGATAATGTTAACAATAAATCTGTTATTCTTTGTATTAATATTTATAAAGTTTTCATGGATACTCTTACACACAGACCTATATATATATACACACACTGTGTGTACACACTGTTTTACTGCAGCTAATTAAACAGCAATAATCCTCTTATTGACGTATTCTTAAAGGTTAGACTCATTTCGTGGTAGATATTTGTCGCCGGTAAACGTTTTTTATTTAATACTCGTTTTTGTCCCGAGGCACCCTACAATTTATCAGTGATTAATGGTAATAAATTAATATAATTAATGTCGAGTCAACTGTAGAGTTGACGCTTTAATAATTCGTATACCTACCGTTCGAAAACAATATCGCGTCGGTTATTGTAATAAAAGCTTATCATTTTATACGATAAGCCATATACATCGTTAAGTTTAATTTACATAAATTTTTAATAAAGATAGATATTACACATAAACGGCATACACAATCTATTAAAAGTATCTTGTGCACGAAAGATAGGAAAAAAAAAAAAAAAAAAAAAAGAATTTAACAACGCGACATAAAAAATGACGGCAAAACGCCAAATAATACCAAAAGCGAAATAATCTTATTCCGTTCTTGCGAACGATTCGAAGCAAGAACAAGTCCCTCGCTTTTCGTCGATCCAAGCCGCGCGTAGAGACAAAATAGAACAAGCTATTTCGTTGAACGATTGCGCTAATGCGCGCGCCGTTAACATTAGCGCCCGAGAGCGCGCGAAGAACGATGTAATTTGCGCACTTAATATCGATCCCCGGACTATTGCGCGCTGTGCAGCTCTGTGTGTGTGTGTGTGTGTGTGTATGTGTGTGTATTTGTGTGTGTGTGCGCGCGTGCGCGCGCTCTCGCTTTCTCGAGCTATTACCGTACACCCCAGCAACGAGTAATTTTCTCGATGTTAGGGAGAGTTTCCACGGTTGCGTTGATTTTTCCACCGCGCGTTCTACTTAACGCGATATGCCGCTGTTTGTGAACTTGCGAACAAACGGTAAATGAGAGAAAAAGAAAGAGTGAAAGAGAGAGTGAAAACGATGCTATTTTTCATCTGGCCAATGGATTTTTTTTTTTTTTGCTTTACGTTAATTTTCTTCCGTCCGTTCCTTAATCTTCTGTGTCTTTCCATCTTCTCGGTGAGAGATGGAAGGTGCAATTATTAATCCATGAGTTACGTGCAATTTTTCAAATCAAGGAGTTGTACTTGATGTGAGAATTTCATTTTTAATTATTTCAACGATAAATTTTTAATTTTTAAGTTTACTCCCGAACGAATTTCGATGTATAAAAAATTATTCAAAGGTTTAAGTAAAATAATTTAAGAAAAAATTCCTAAAATATATTAATAATAATACATTTAAGGGGTATCTGTTTAGATGTAAACTCTTTTTGACGAAACGATTTCACAATGTTTAAATAGCAGGTATACGAGTACTTAGCACGCAAAAGTATTTTTCATTTACAACTTCATTATAAAAACACTTCCGATTTTTTTTTTTTTTTTTTTCTATTAGCATCGCAAAATATATTATGTCTCGGAGCTGCTGATTAAAAAATTTTTTACGTTCTAATTCATGTATTTTAAGGCACATATATTTTCAGTGAAATAAGATAATACCTACCTAAAAAATTGCCCGGCTGGCTTAAGCTGGCTCAGCTCATTTTTTAACGACGAAAACCCGGTCACATCCTTAGAAATAAGTCTTTCTAAGAAAATTATCTCAAAAATGTATCATCTTAGGGAGGTCTTTGAGGTAAAGAAAAGACAGATTGCGATAATCCGACATTTACTTACTTCCTCTCTCTCTCTCTCTCTCTCTCTCTCTCTCTCTCTTTCTCTCTCTCTCTCCTTTTCTTCTTTATTTCTACAGATTCTCTATCTTTTTTACTTTATTTTTGGCTATTAAATTCCTTATTATAAGACGAAGTGAATGTGAGTAAGACGTTCATAGCTTCATAAAACATTCCTTTATGCCGTATTTTTAAGTTCATGCTAAAATTATTTTTTTATCTCAAATTTAAAGATATGTACTATGTAATTTAGATTTTCAGCTTTAATTAATTCATAGATTTTATTTTGATTAAAAAAATTGTGAATATTTCTAATTGCTTGTTATTCTTGTTCTATGCTATAACAAAGCGAAAGAATGTTCGCAAAAATTAAGTAAAAAGAAAAGATCAAGCAACACAAAAGTAGTCCATCAATTTTTCTCACAAGCACTCGCACAAAAGCCGTGGCGAACAAAGCAAAAAAGCGAATGCGGCAGAAGCTCGCGGAGATGCCCACATGCGCGCGTAAATACACCTAACAAAAAAGGTAAAAGGAGATACAGAGTGGAAGGGAGAAAGAAAGAGAGACAGAGAGTGAGAGAATAGGAGAGACGGTGGAATAGGGGGGAAAGAATGAGAAAAAGATAGAAAAACGGAGAATTTAGTGGGCGCCGGAGTCGCTGGTGCGGCAAACAAAAAGGATAAATTGCGCGCAAGTGCGAGCGGATGAAAAAGATTCGGCGGCGAAAGTAGAATAGAGCGGGAAAAGAGAGAGAGAGAGAGAGAGAGAGAGAGAGAGAGAGAGAGAGAAGGAGAGAGCATCCCACCGAATGATATCCATATATCTATATGGAGAGTAAAAAACCAGCGAAAGTAGAAGAAGAAGGAGCCGAGAGAAAAAGAGAGAGCCGCGCGCTCAGATCAACGTCGATTCGCTTTTCAGTTTGCTGTATTTCAAAATTCAATCAGATTTCATAAAAGCAACTCATCCTCCCTCTCCTCTCTCAGCCTTCGTCCATTCTCCAATGGTTCATCGCGGTCTCTCGCGGAGGATTCGAATCGTATATACGAGTATAAAGTTCGGGGCTCCGTAAGCGCGAGAATTGATGCGAACGCGCACACATGTGTATACGCGAGCGTGCACAAGTACGCGCCCGAGAAAAACAAAAATTCGATCGAGCTGCCTGCAACACACGGCGAAACTTTTCCGTTTCTCGCTTTCGTTATTGTTTTATTAATGCAATCGTGGCTGTTGCTGCTGTTATGCCACGGTGTGGAATTCGATTCGTGATATAGTTCGTTATATTCTTTTGGTTGATAGAAAAATGATAATTACGAATTGATTCAGTGAAAATTTGATTTATAAAAATCGGTGAAAATTAGTTTTAATATTGTGTAGATTATAAGTTCGTTTAAATATACATTTACATTTTCATTTCTCAAAAATTATGAATTTTTAATAAATAAAATGTTTTTTTTTTTTTCATAGCTATATTGAAATTGTATAAAGAAAAGAGAAGTAACCTGTAAGAGAAGGAAAAGTGAAATTTCGAAAAAATTCTTATAGACAGAAAGGAAAACGTGATCATCTAATGCTTCACAAAGACAAAAGAATCTAGAAGTAAAGAGAGAGATGAAGAGGAGCAGCCCGCAGACGTTCAATCGTTCCGTATTTCGATGTCATATTCGTATGTTTCCATAGAGAGGCTCCCATTTGAGAATATCACTTTGTCGGATATTTCTGAAGTTCTCTGTGCCTCGTTTCTTTGTCATATGCTTCCTCTTGATTAAATACTGCTTATTGCAAAGATTGCTTACAATATCGTATGTTTCAATTTTATGCGAATGTGGAATTTTTAATGATAATATTTCCTTCTATCTCGCGTTTAAAAATGTCGTCATTAATTTCATATTTTAATTTATCTTTGATTCGTAAAAAAAAAAAGAAAAAAACGATTTTTGCAATCAATTTACATTGTATTTTACAAATGAAAATTTTTTTTAACAAATTCTAGCGTTTAAAAAAAAAAAATTTTCCATTGTAAGCTTTCAGAATTCAAATAAAAAAGATCCAACAAACGCCGTGGAATCGAAAAAAAAATTCAATGCATTCATCGACTGAAATTCCTTTGAAAACGTCTATGTACACACAAGCATACATACATGCAGATTAAAAGGACTGGAGAAGATACTCGCAAGTTTTTTTTTCTCATAAGCGGTGGTAACTTTTTCCGTCCTCTCAATAGAGGAAAAGGAGAATTAATTGCTCCCTTTTGCTGAAGGAAAGAACGTAAATACGTTATATATATATATATATATAAACGACGGTCGGTAAGCTCACAAGGATAATTGGTCCTTTTCCTTTTGTATTGTCTTAAAAGATGTATCGACTTTACTTGCTGAATAATACTCGAATACCAAAAGATCGGTCACGGCAAAACTCGTTTGTCGTGAGACAATTTTTTAAAACATCAAAAGTTAATTTAAGCATGCAGAGAGTAAAAAATAAAATTAAAGAAGAGTTTAGAATATCGCAACATATGTAAAAGATATTATAATTTACGCAAAGTTTTTACCTAAAACTCAAAATATCTACTTATCCATCACAATTTTTAGTATATAAAAACCCTTTACTCGAAAACATCCGCCCTATTTAATCTCAATGCACTGCGTCGGTTGCTGAAAAAAAAAAAAAAAAAAAAAAAAATCATCAATAAAAACGTCACGGGCTATATCGCGAACGCATAAATCTCACGCGTTTCTGCGGTTGATTCGAGGAAAAGATACGAAGGAAAGAAGGAGCACTTTACGCGCCTCGGCGATTGGCGAAATATTTCGAAATACACTATATTGGCAACCGTTGGAATTTAATGTTACGCGTGTCGTCCTGCTTGTGATATGTATACTGTAGCGTCGAAAATCAATCCTTCGATTGATCACGCCTATTCAGTTTTTCTTCTTTATTGTGGTTGAAAGGATTAAAGGAACGGATGATTTCTTCTGTTGTTGAAATAAAACTGCTTAATTGAGCCACATAAAATGATGATATTTACGATTTATTGGCTCCTAGGGGTAAATTAGCCTTGCGGCATAAAAAAAAAACCCCGAAGAATATGAAACGAAATACAATACTTGTGTGATTGTATTATTAAACAAAATACAATACTTGTGTGTACATGTGTACGGTCATGTTTGAATTAATCATGATTTTGCGTGTGAATCGAAGTGCACTTCTAATATGATGGGTTGTTGCGTGGTTACTCCTTGAAGCTCACCAATGATCGTGCCGGTGCACGTCTGTATAAATGCACGGAGCTTCGCGTGCGTTTGAGTGTATGTATATGTATGTGTTATTGAATTCGATAGAAAACTGTGAGAGAGCGATTAATTGCTTCCACGCCGGTAACCGGGAGCGAACTGGACGAATTCGCGCGCTTACGAAATCTCGTAACCCCCACTTCTCAAGACGATCCCTTCCTGCGCGTCCCACCCATGCCTAACGTCTAGCGTGATCACGCTTAATGACGAATCCTCGGACGCGAAAGACTCCCAAAACGCGCCGGATAGGCTCTCTTTCCTTTTCCTCACCTCATCTCGCGGATCGTTCGCGATGCGACATATACACTGCGATGGTACACGTTTTAAGGAATAGTTTTACGAAGGAATTTATCCGAATAAGATTTATCAACTGCATAAAATTTCTTTAACAATTCGTGTACATATTAAATAATATAGACTTTATTTTTACTTTATTTTAAAGCACAGAAAAGCTCAACAATTTTACGGAAACTTTTGCGGCTGAATTATATAAAAAAAAAAAAAAAATTTAACAGGCTGCATATATCGTTAAAAAAAAAAATAATAATAAAAAGTCTTCATCGCCGCATGTTTATTTCTTTTTATTACCTCGACATTTTTTTTTTTTTTTTTCTTTATCGTCGCTCGTTCGATCTGTCGAAGCGTCGCGACGAATTGCCGAGTAGCGGGAAAAGAAACTCGTCGATGGCGTGAAAACATAATCCGGTTATGGCCGGAAAGAAAACAGAGAAAAGAGAAGTAAGGCAATAAAAAAAGAGGAACGGTAACGAACTTGGGTTAAATAACCTCCCGTGAAATTGAATTCGCCCGTTGCCAAGTGTCGCCTTCGGACGTCTTGAGCGCGTCTCGTTTCCTCTTTCTTTTTTTTTTCTTTTTTATATATGTTCATTGATGCTGCGACGACAGTTTGAACTTTCTCGTAAATCATGGATGTGTTCTTGTTGATATGATAAATATTTTGATACAGGGACGCATTTTACTTATGGATTTGACATTTGAAAATTTTTTCCGTTGCATTTGAGGTTTAAACAATAATCAATAATTCTTCACCATAAATTTTCGTTACAATTTTTTATCTATTAAATTTTTTGCCAAATTCTTTTTCACCGATGAATAAAAGTGCGTTAGAATTTTTATAAAATGCCGATGTAACGTTTCAAATTAATCGAACGAGAATTTTAAAGGGAGTCAATTTTCCCGGTGCATTTTATTCGCGATAAACTTTTTTTGTTTTGTTTTGTTTTTTTTTTGTTTTTTTTTTTTTTTTCTGGCAAACGGCTTAAAAGCGCGAGCTTTCGAAGGGCGCGCCTTTAACCTCGTTCACCTTTAAAGTTTTATGAAATTTAAAAATTTCCCGCAACGAGGGAGAATCTGCTTGCGAAAACAACAGGGGTCCATTACACGCTCGATTGGCTCGATTTCTTTGCCACCTTCCCAACCCTCCCCTAAATGTACTTCACTCGACTGTATACGTTCCACCTATGCCCTTGTACTGGAAAAGTGAAGTATTGAAATTTAAGATAAATTCGTTATTTTACGCTTCAATTTTACTATAATTGAAACGAAAATTTTTCATTTATTACGTCGATGAATTTTTCTTTTATTTAAACTTTTGTAGTTTTTTACTTAATTTATTAAAAGTTTTTCATTCCTTATAATGGTTTTTTTTTTTTTTTTTTTTAAGTTTAGTATTAGCTTCTTCTTTATTTTTAATCTTAATTATAGTAATACATACGTACGTTTCGTTTCCTGATAGTATTGATTTCCTTTGATTACTAAATGAAATTGCAAGATTTTAACGAAATTAGATTTCATCGATTGATGATGAAATTAAACTTCTAATAATTTGATTAAAATTTGCCTTATGGTTAAATTGACTTTTTGCCATTAAAATAATGTAACTTAATTTTTTTTAATATTTGATATTGAATATTAATAATATAAAAATATCTTTTTATTTTCTACCGAAATGACATAAAAATTTTATAAATAAAATCTATGAAAGTTGATTATACGGTTTTCTTATATTTTTAATTTTTTAGAAAAAGTTTGTATTTTCTAACATACATGATCGTAACATTATCCTAACATTAGCGTTAACATTAAATCGAATATCATCATTAATTGCGCACGAGGATGAAATCAAACTTTTTCGATAAATTCATCCGTATTTTAAAGCGTTCACTTTTTCTCGATTTAGTAAGAAGTATTTTTCAAAAGCATTCGATCGAGAAAATTCGTAACGCTCCGCAGAAGCAATTTACAACGGTTTTCTAAAGTTTCGCTGAGAGCGTTCGCTTAAATTTCGGTTTTGTAGAATAAGAAAAATAAGGGGAAAAACTAAAGATTTGCTCTCTTTTGAAATTGTTACATTACAATTTGTGTTGAAATTTTTAAGATAAATTTTTGAATTTGAAATATATTTATTAATTTTTTTTTTTTTTTAAAGTTTGCGAGCTGTAAAAAATAATAATTTTGTTCCATTACTTCGTAGTGTCTGGCCATTTCAATACTTAAACTACTGCCGCAAAGGTAAGCTTGTTTTACGTAAATAGGAATACAATCGATGCCTTCTTTTTCATCAATCAGTGTACTAGTATACATAAAGCTTGTTTAAAAATTTGATAAAATTAAAAAGACTTAAAAATAATTAAATTATCTTTTAAACAGAATTTAAAGTAATTTTGCACAATCACGCACGCACATTTTACAAAAGTCCTGCATTCGATTCTTACGTTTTCTCAAATACGTTATCATGAGCTTACTTTCAAAGCTTCTTTTAACCAGCGCATAGTTTCCTGGATGAAAGAAAGAAGGAAAAGAAGCAGAAGCAGAAGAAGAAGAAGAGAGAAATACAGAGAAAGAGAGAGGGAAAGAGTGTGAGAGAAAAAGACAACTGGATAGAGAAAGGATAGCCGTTACCGTGGCAAAGAAGGGGTAAGCCGGTCGTGGAGAGCGTGCCACGAAGTTTCCTCATAATTTTACCGGGACAATTTAATAAGAATGTAAATGAGCCGGCGAGCACTCGCTTCGTGCCGGCGACCCGATAAAGAAATTCGAAGAGCGAGAGAGATGCCGAGGATAGACACGCGGTGAAAGATGGAGGGACGAAATAGAGGAGTAAAAGTGACAGAAAGTGAGAGAGAGAAAGAGGGGCGGGGGGATGAAGGATAAAGATGAAAGATAAGTAAAAGAATGACTTTTGTATTGAGAAATTCAATTAAATGATGTTCGCTTTGGCGGTGCTGTGCTCAAGTGTAAATCGAGACGAAACACTTTTTTGACGAGTGTAATGAAAAATAGTAAAAAATGAGCTTTTTTAAAAATAAAAACTTCTATAAATTGAATGTTAAACGTAGAGTCGGTTATAATATAATTGTCGATCATTCAGTCGTTTATTTTATTTCGTTGTTAAACAGTTACTATGGCAGTCAAAACAAAAAAAAAAGAGAAGACGTCATATAAATTTCAGCGATCGTATTTTAATTACATTTTGAGCTATTTCACGTTTGAATACAAATATATGTTCAAAGAATTTAAGAATTAATTACTTCTGACTTAATGATATTTGTACCGAAATGCAATCTATTCATTGCTTCTCGAATTGACTGAGAAAAAACTTTTGCAATTTATGTTAAACCATATACATTTTATGAAACTGAAATATTAAACATTAATACTTTAATAATAAAATATTTTTTAACATTAAAATTTTAAATTAATTTTTGATAATGAAAATTCCTTTCTCGAAAATTCCTTTCTTTCTTCTCTTAATAAGCTTTTAGTGCTTTGTCTTACAACGGCTTTAAAACAAAGCGTAGTTCACTCAGAGACGAGATAAATTGGTAGCATTTAAACTTTGATGTAAGAAGTTTCAGAAATAGACGGCAATAATTTTCTAACAGCTATAACTGTTTCTCATTTTAAAATAAAGATATTTAGTTATCCCATTCCGAAACTAATAATAAACGGTTTCAAACAATAAATTAAAACTCGAGTTTTACCTGCAATTGAGTAGATAATTTTCTTGATCAAAATTTGAAATGATAGCGACTGCAATTTAAAAGAATGATAAATTCAAAGATCGATAAAGAAGTATTTCTAGCTTTGTAATAAACGTGAATAAAATAAGAAACACAATCGCGAGTGTATTTTTCTA
This sequence comes from Chalcis sispes, assembly GCA_949987625.1. Taxonomy (NCBI): domain Eukaryota; kingdom Metazoa; phylum Arthropoda; class Insecta; order Hymenoptera; family Chalcididae; genus Chalcis; species Chalcis sispes. The sequence goes on along the minus strand of OX465094.1, from coordinate 8,953,707 downwards.
TAAAGAAACTATTTTAAATATTATTTTATACATGAAAAAAAAAAAATGCAATACGAAAACGAAATATTTTTCAAAGCAGGTCAGTATACAAGGAACAATAGATTCCAAAATAATGTTTCACATAAAGGAGACAAAAATAAAGACATCCACAGAGTGTATGGATTTTATCCAATAGTACGTATTTCTCTTCTTCCTTTTTCTTTCTAGCGCAAGCTGCAAGCCGGTAGGATACAAAGACGAAGAAGAAGAAGAAGAAGAAGAAGAAGAAGAAATAGATGCCAAAAACAAAAAAAAAAGAAAAAAAATGGAGAGAAAAAAGGAAACCGTTTCGGAATCCGAAATAGCAGCGGAATGAAAGAAAGACAGAGAGAAAAAACGGCTCGATCAATTTGACGAGCAACGTCGCCGAAGTTTCTGGAGTTGTCGCCGTCGCCGCCGCCGCGTTTTACTTCTTCGGTCTTTTTTTTTTTTTTTTTTTTTTTTTTTTTTTTTTTTTTTGTATTTCTCCGTGCACTTGCGCGCGCACGCACAGACACATCTAAAAACGCGATCGCATATACATGTACATAAAGCACACGTATATGCGTATTTGTATACATGTTGGGTGTTGGTATTTTTGGCCTTGTTCCCACCACACAACGACCAGTGTCGTTTTTTACCTCTTTTCCGTAGAGCCGCTCTCTTTCTCTCTCTCTCGCCTCCCGCTACCTCTTCTCCTCGCTTATTTAAGTTGGATACGAGCCAGCCGATTGTCATAATTAGTTTATATGAAAACTACGGGGGCCACTCAACGCCACGCGACTGATTTTACTCGTCGCATTCGTCAGCTTCTTTTCTTTCTAGTTTTTTTTATTTTTATTTTTTTATTTTTTTTTTAACTTTTCTTTCGTGATTTTTCATTGGGTTTTTGTTTAGCAATACGCGCAAATGGTACATGAATATAAATTACGGTTACTCGATATAATACCTAATTATTATCAGCTACTATTGGTAGTTGTACACGATAAACAATCTAATTATGATTTATGTAAAACTAATAATTATTTGGATATTCAGCAAATAATGCTTCATCATGGACAAGTTATTCTGTAAGACTATTACACGCATCTATATTCTATTATTATATTAGAATTTTATGCGTTATATCATGTGTTATTCGTTAGATAGTGTAATTTACAAGGAATACGAAATGTCTCTTACATGCGAAAACTCTAACCTATATTCACGTGAAATTTTATCATTTTTCAATAATATATCTGTACCAATTCAATAATATACGAGTAAATGTTTACATCATTAAAAGTGTAATCTTTTAATTTTAATGAGTCATTTAATGAGTCAATTGAATTAAAATCAAACAAACGCAGGTAAAATTCTTCGTTGAAAAAATTTAATTTCTCGCTCACGCGTAAAAAAATTCATTGTTTTGTGTATTCAACCACTAACGTCAAAATGAAAAAATGATAAAGAGAAACGAAGAAAAATAAAATTTAAAAAAAAAAAAAAAATAAATAAATGAATAACAATATTCACATGCGAAACATGATAAAATGCAATATAATCCGATTGGCAACTCCCGGCGAACGTTATTACGGCGAATGTATAATCTCATTTCTGCAGTTCTCGAATTAAACACAGACTGATTGATTTACGTCAATTATGCTGGCTCGAGGATTCATATTACCTTCCCCATTCTACAAGCGCACGAGTAAGCGCGTGCGCGCGCTTCGCCGCTATCCGTCTGCGCTTTCTAGTAATTCGTCCGCACCTTCATAACGATTACAGTTTTAGTCGCGCTCTCTTTCTCTTTCACTTATATTTCATAGCTCGTAATGTACCTAGTGATATTACGGTGCATCGACAATTTTTCGGTACACATATACACATATATATACTCGTATAAGAACAAATTGCGATGGTCGAACGGATCAGCGAATCGATCAAGAATAAAATTGTTTTTTTTTTTTTTTTGTCTTTTTTTATTTATTTTTTTTTTTTTGCGAAAAGAAAAGACGATCTGGAGCGCAGGGGTGATTAATCTTCGGGCTTTTTTCGATTATATATGAAGTTATCGCGCGTCGATGCTCGGGCGAGCAAGCCATTATCGAGCAAAGTGCTTTCTATGCGCGATGATGCGTCAGAAGAATATTTTTACGATAGTTCGCGGGTTGCGCGCTTACGAAAGTTTGAGAGATTATGCGCTCCAGTGTCGTTGTTTCTTTTTTTTTTTTTTTTTACTTTTTTTTTTTTTTTTTGTGTTCGAGAATTTGTGAATTACACGAACGAAATTTCATTTAAAATTTATCGATGTATTTTACTTTTTTCAATGAAAATTTCTTCAACCGTATGTGAACAATTATTCAATTTCAATATTTTTTAACTTTTCACCATATATGAAGTTTAATTCAAATTTTTAAAAAATTGTCCATCCATCCATTGAAATAAAAAGTCAAACGGATATTTTTTGTCTTTTCAAATAAAAGGCGTTTCCATTCGTTTACTTTCATTTTAGGTAACAAGATGGGGATGGGAATGAGGGGGTAGGGAGTGAGGTTGCGGGAAGGGGAGAGGGTTGAAATTTGCTGGGGCGTCAATTTTCAAAAGTACAGAGGTAGAGAATGGATGGAAAGGGAATGAATAGTGCAGACGTAACGGATTCTACGAAGGCATATACTCACTGCATATGTAAAACCGGCTCTGGCTTGTCGGAGAAGAACACAATGGGTTGCTCGTGTCGCGAGTCGCGCCCGCAGATCCTGGCCCCGCCTTCGAATTCCAACCAGCCGCCCTTACACCTGCAAAAGAATCGTTTGAATGTAGATATGCGTCTCTACAAATGTGTGTGTGTGTGTGTGTGTGTGTGTGTGCAAGCGTGTACGTGTCGGGGCACTCGTCGGCAAAAATTTTCGTGTGTATTTTTAAGTAAAAAATGGAATTGAAAGAAAAAAAAAAAAGAATGGAGAAAAGGTAAGTTGAAAGAAGTGTCGGCTGCAACGTCGGCATACTTTATCTATTTTTTTTTTTTTTTTGGCGCTGTAAATTATGCGTCAGCAGTGTGTCTGATGATGATATTAATAGTATTTTATGCAAGTTAAATTTTCCAAAGGATAGAATAAATTGAAAATGCAAATTTTTGTTTGATACTTTAAATTATCTTTTATTTTATTAATTAGAACAACAGTTATTAAGATTGCTTTCTTTGAGTAAGTTAATTGTAAAATCATTTTAACATATGAATTTGAAGCATATGAATGAAATTTCCATCTAGTTTGTCCAAAGCCTTCTATTTATCGATTTATCGTATATACATTTAAAAATGTATAATTTTTATTGCGTCAAAGCGTAAATAAAAAAAAAATGTTTTAAATTTTTATCGGGCCTCGCGCGCTCTCGCGCAAAAATTATAAATGTAAAATGCCAAACGCCGATAAAGCAAAAACGATGTTACGGAATAAAACGGGGAAAAAGAAAAGCATCAGCGCACCGCCGCTCATAAATATTAATAAAAACATAAAAATGCAATTGCTCGATCGCCGTGGGAAAGTATACGCGTCATCGAGCTAAATTTACAAAAATAAAACTATAGAAAACGAGCTACGTCACTCCGTCTCCTTTCCATTATTACGGGCGAAAAACTTTTTATTTGCAGCTATATAGCGAGTGCAGCGCGATGAATCAGCGAACTCGCTCGCAAGATAAACCGCTCCAGAAGATCAAAAGATCCCAAAGACAGAGAGAGAGAGAGAGAGAGAGAGAGATAAAGGAGATGAGAAAATTGCTTCGGCGATTACCATGCATGCGGCGTCAGGGCTTCAAAGGGAAACGAAACGTCCTCCTCGCTTCGCCGAAGAATAAGGTAGTCGCGCTAGCGCAAGAACCGGCTGGTAATGCAAAAGACTGAGCTAAAATTTCAGAGATACGGGACTATGTGGGCTTTATAAAGTCGCGCGATGAAGGAGAAGAAAGTAAACGATTATCCAGGACAAAGGGATAAAGTTTTTTTCTCCGATTTCTTGCGATAATGGACTTCGGCGTTGAGTATACACGGTTCACTTTATTGGATTATTTTTATTGTACATTATTGATGTATATGTATATATATATATTTTTTTTTTTCAATCGTGTTTCATTTTTATTATCTAATATATCAATGATCGAAAAATTATTCAATATAGTCAGTAATTTTGAAGTTAAAAATGTTTAAATCTTTTAAAATTACTCAACTAGTTTTGCTGCGAATTTCAAGATTCGTAACGTCGCTATTAAATGATTGTTAAAAGTAAAATATTCGAAGCACATAAAGTGTTTAATTTCTTTCCTACGACGATGATATAAATTTTCCCATTTTTCTTTCTCATCTAAATTCATTTCCTCTTTCACAAATAACCGGAACAATAATCTTACGCTCGGTCGGCTTCGACAAAGACCGATCTTGAAAATTCTATTAGTCTGTCATATTTTCAGAGAAATATAAACAACATTTATTGAAGGTCTGACGCAAGATTATTTACCGGCATTGTAGAAGTATCACAAAAGAAAACTAAAAAAAAAAAAAAAAACCGAAGGTGCAAAACGATGAAATTTGTCCGCGGTAGGTTAGAATCGAGACGATGAATATCTATGATGATTTAATTAAAAATCTACAACATTTTTCGCCTCCGTGACATCAATAAGGCTAATTAACATATCAAGCGGTGAAATGATTTTACGAGATTGCAGTAGCTGCGATGTTTGGTTTTATCACGTGGATGCGATGTATGTACATATAAGCTACGGATGCGCTATCTCGTCCCGCTTAAAAGCTTCTTTTAAAATGAATTCTCATAATGTGGTTATTTTCTCATTTCCAATGTGTATTTTCGTTATTTGCAAAGTTTATTAGTAAAATAAACGTTAAAATTATAAATATAATATATTTTAACATTATTGTATTAATAAATACTATTCGTTATACGACGTATAATTAAAATTAAATTCTAAATTAAAGCTCATGATAAAGTCACTTTTAAAATTGGTTAAGAAAAAAAAAAAAAAAAAAAAAGGTAAAAACTATGAATAATCCTTTAATTTAAAAAGAATGAAAATTGCGACGTTGTTTAGTAAAGGAAGAAAAGAAAGAATAAAAAAGTTCCGCGTAGCGTTTGCCGGCATCTCATTCATTTCCTTGGCAAGGTGTAGACAGAGAGATGCGAGAGAGAGAGAGAGAGAGACGTATATAAAGCGATAAATTTAACAAGCTCGACATCGGCCGTCCGTTGTTGGTAGATACATAGAGAAATTGACAGCCGTATTTTTCCGGGGGTGAAAATTCAATCTATTTGTCGCGAGAATCATCGGGAGGTGGAAGGAAGGTTGTTGTATCGAGGCCACGGGGGACATAAATAATTGAAACGTGCCGGACGCTGTCGCTTAGCACGTTTCGCTCATTTCGCCCGGTTATGTTTCACGTAGCTCGCATCTGGCGTGTGTACGAGCGATCTCTCTCTCTCTCTCTCTCTCTCTCTCAGTCTCTCTCACTCTTTCTGATGAGAAAGAGATATAGCTAGTTTTTCCCTATCTAACTGCCGGAACGTGAGATTCTTTTATCACGCCTATAACGGCGAAATTAAAAACGGAATTTCTTTCGGGAAGCTGTCCGTGTCTCGAGACCCTCTGAATTATCGACTTTTTCTTTATATTGCATTTAGTTTTTGAATGCATTCATCGCGTTTCTTCTCTTTTATTACATAAATTTTTATAATTATATCGATAGAAAATATTATAGATATTTGTTAATATAAATTTCCTTAAAAATACATCTTTAACGCGAACGCCGAAATTTACGCGCGATAATGTTTTTCGTTTACGTTAAACATTAAAACAGAGAATTTCCTCTCGCAACTTCATTGTATCTTCTCTCTTTCTCTCTCTCTCTCGTTTTATTTTTCATTATCAATTCCATTTTAAAATTCATTTAGACTTCAAATTAGCTATTCTTAAAAATTAGATTTCGCTGATTATGCAAGTCAAATAGAGTTTTTAAATATTCCGTCGCAGACGGTGTGCGTTTGACCTCCGCTTTGTGTATATACACTGTTTTGCATTTTGGGATTCTCTCTCCCTTAAAACTAGAGCAAACATCTTTTTCAAAATCTTAATTAACATGATCAACAATTTATATGTAAATTGCATTTAGTATTTAATTTAGAAATTTTTATTACAAAAAAAGAAGGAAGAAAAAAGGAAAAAGAAAATATCTTTGATATTTTAATTGCTGCTTTTTTTTTTTTTTTTTGTTTTTTTTTCATGTGCTCGTTTTGCAGAAATCTGAAATACTTGAAAGGTCAAATCTGATTTAGTAGAAGTTTGTTTAAATGTTAAAAGTTTTCGAAAATTTAATAAAAATTAAAATAATTAAACAAAAATTAACATTTTTACACATAAAATGAATTATTAATTCTATTTCTGTTTCGAAAATTCTCTGTGTGTAAAAATGACTACTTTACTTTACTTTCTTAATCTCTTTTGACTATTCGTGCAATTTAAAAAATAAAAACTTTCTCTTTATATAACAAAATTTTTTAGCCGTTGCCGTTAAAAGGAAACATTTCGCACACACGCCTTTCGCAAATTGCGCAAAGTCAAATCGGCTCTCTCTCTCTCTCTCTTTCATTTTTTTTTTCTTTTCTCAAACTAACCGGTAAGCTGCGAGAGCGCATAACGATAAAGCACAACATCGACGTCAGTCAGTCAGTCGGAAATCACTTACGAAGAGCTGCGCTCTCGCACTTTGCATTTCAGCTTCTTTTCTGCCGAAATAGACGGAGGGATAGCGGCACTGCCGTGTTGGATTCGCGCTGCTGCAAATCAATTTGCCGAAAGCGCGGTGCTTTTTTCCCCTCCCCCTTACGGCTCTTTGCGCGCACCGGAAAATTGTAAATTTAAATGTAAACTCAGCGCGCGACGTTGGATAAAGAAATGCCGGCTCGAGAGTTTCGCGAGAGCTGACTTTTTGTAAAAAAAAAGAAGAAGGCAAAATGGTAGAAAATGGATAGAAGAAAAGAAAAGCGAAAACATGCAGTACACCGCGGGGTGCGACCGAAACGAGAAAGAGGAAAATTTAAGCTTTGTGGAAAAGGAGATTTCAGGAAAACTGCAAACATGTCGTTACCCATTAGGTACTCGGTATTCGAATTTTTTGTAAAAAGCAAAAGGGAAAGAGAGGCGAAGGACCGAACGTAATTTTTTCGCTCGCGTTATTCGAACCGGAATAATAACGAATAAAATTCGTATTTGAGTTTGATGAAGAAGAGAAGGGGAAAAAAAGCAAAAGTGAAAAACTTTATAATTTCACCGATGGTAAACGCGAGATATTTTCTCAAGTGTTGGGACGTTGCCGATTCTTAGCGTACGATAAATTTTTCGAGCGTAAATTTTTATTTCCGCATATATATATATATACGCATCATCGAATATGTAGAATATTACCTAAACGATATCGATTTTAATTAAGTTTACGGTATTATTTGAACTAACGAGCCCGATTATGTTAATGCCTTTGATTAATTGTACAATTGAAATACGGCAACAATATTTATGATTAATCCTCGTTAATTCAACATCGGCACGTATATTAATCGCAATTTGCCGAACTGCAGATTTCGACCATAATTTTATTTTATATTATTCATTTACTTTAATTATGCTCTTAAAACTATTGGGTTTAATTTACGTATATGTATATATTAAGCGCCATTGTTGGTGTTGGCAATCAATACGCGCGCTAGTATTAATTACGAGCACAAAATTACGGATATTATTCATTATCGAGCTTTGTAATGATAATAATTGTCTTTTAATTAGTATTGTCAGATAGATTAAGTTTTATATAAAAAAATGTGTTTTTAATGCAAACTTAAAAAAATTTTTAGTTATTAGCTTATAATAATATATATTGTTTATTGCTTTATTACAAAAAAAGAAAAAAAAAAAAAGAAAACAGTCGATTGTAAGTTAAATCACGATAGTTAGAATCATTATTTTAAATATTTATCAAACTACGTATCGCATCGTAACAAAAACATTTTGCTTGAAACCCATAAAAAAAAGATGTAAACGCGCGATCAAAACGATATACGTGTAACGTAACGTTCCATCACAGTCGGTGATCGATAAGTCTTTCAAGTAGTACGAGTTCGTATTAGACCAGACGAGCAAAGCAAGAGAGAAAGAGAGAGAAAGAAATCGAAAACGGAGCGAGGGAGAAGTACACGGCCAACAAACCGATTGCGTCGTTTTTTCTTCTTCTTTTTATTTTTTTATTTTTCTTCTTTTTTTTGCTCCTTTGCTCGTCCATCAGACCGTCGCTAGACTCTTAACGATATACTCACTCAGGCGAAGAGATGAAAAAAGAAAGAAGGTAAAGGTGCCTACAAGGACGACTCGACGAGGAACGGTGACACTGGAAATTAGAGGACTTTCAGTCTAACTCATTTTCTCCCTTTATTTCTCTTTTTTTCTCTCTCTCCCTCTTTCTTCGTTTCTTCCTCCTACCTTCTTAATCTTTGTCTCCGTTTCTATAGCTTTTTCTGTCTCTATTTTCTCTCTTTCTCTCTCTCATTCACCGTATCTCTTCTCTCTTTCTCTTCGTCTCTCTTTCCCGAGCTCGTTAAGCCTGACAGCGATGTTCGTTCCTCGATGCGAGGGAGCGCGGCAAACGAGAAAACTTCATTCTTTTTTTTTCTTTCTCTCTTTTTGTTGCTTTATTTTCGCTGACTACTGCACACGCTTCAACGAACTGATAGTTTTACTCGACGGCGAAACGCGTGTAATGAGTTAGATAGTTTCAGTCTGTCAAAATTTATGGGATTCTCTGTTTCTCTCTTTCTCTCTCTTTCTCTAAATCACCGTGAACTGTAGGATATCTAATCAGAGCAACTAAATCAAGTAGCGTCTAATTGCTGGAAATAGGATGTGCTCTTCGAGTTGAATTTTTCGTGCGTTGCGGAAAACAATGAATTGCTCGATATAAAAGTTATTTAAGCATATAATAGCATTACAATTTATTTTCAAGAGATTTATAGGAAATTTATGCAATAGATGTATAAAATCCAATTTTCTGATAGTGTATACAAAAAAAAAAATAAACATAGCAGGTTCACTTCAAAAAGCTAATCTTTACGCAATTGCTAACCATAACATATTTCTAGATAAAATTAAATCTCGTGAAAAAAAAAAAAAAAAAATGAGACAGCGATTAAAAATTTTCGTTAATTCTTCGTGCCTATAGCGGATCATCGACTAATCACGAAACACGAAACGAAGAATCTGCAGACGGCGAGGTAAACCGGGTTGATGTTGGCTGGATTTCGGAGCAGCGGCTCGAAACGCGATCGAGTTGTTTCTCTTCCAACGCCCCGCGACGCTATTAAAACCGGTATTCTTCGCACGGTGAACTTGACTGGTATACACATATACATGTATTTATACATATATATGGGATACGTATAAACTAGAAGGCTTGATTTATACGCGTTATTTCGAGGGCGTTTTCCGGCTCGTGCATTCCGCGAAGGATCCGGCGAGCGTGAAATCAAATTCGGCCGTCGTATCCCGCTCTACATTTATATATATATATATATATATATATATATATATATATATATATATATATATGTATGTATGTATGTAGACGTGTATACGTATCCATATCAAACGGAGGAAGGGGGGAGCAAATGACGACCGTTTTGAGGCGACCTCGATAACTTTTGTTTTCATCTGACTACGCTGGTCTGTTTTTTCTGGTTTATCTCTCTCTCTCTCTTTCTCCCTCTCTCTCACTCGCGCTTTTGCTCGTTTTGACGCGCTCGTTGTTTTATGGTCGTCGTCGTGTTATATCGTTACCGTGTTTCGCTTAGCCCGAGTTTATTGCTCTTGAAAATTAATTGAACAAAATTTATTTATCGTTTTTTTTTTTTTTTTTTAATTAATTTTTATTTATTGGCAAAACAAAAAAAAAAAAAAAAAACAATAAAGAAAAGAGACGAATAGTTGTAATAAAATTCAAACATTTCAATTTGATAAAACATACGCGATTTAGTTAACAAGCAATTTTTAATTATTTTAACGTTTATAATGCATATCCATGCGCGTAAAACATTTGGAGCATCCGTAAGTAATTGCTTTTTAACGAGCTTTTATATACCTTCGCATTTTTTTGTATTTCACGGTACTCGATCAAAAATGTATTATATAAAAAAAAAAAAAAAATATATATATATATACATATAAAATCAAATAAATAATAATAAATAAATAAAAAAAATGCTCAATCTATATCAAACACGAATATTCACTATACCTGTTCGATGGAAGTTAATTACTCCTCGTCATATTACGTACAGACAAATGGTCGGATTCGCGCGTAATATACAAACAATGCAATCGCAACATGTGAAAACAGTTCCGCACTTTACAATTTATACGAGCCACCTCATTAAAACTTCAACGAGTGTATACATGATGTATTCGTTATTCTCTCTCTCTCACTTTCTCTCGCTTTTCTTTTCTCTTTCTCTTACACACACACACCCACACTTTCTCTCGCTTTCCTTCTTCTCTCTCTCTCTCTCTCTCTCTCTCTATATTATATATATACAGGGTGCGTACGGTATTTGAGGACAACTTGAGAGTAAAATTAATTAGCTTGTATTTTTAATAAAATTTAATGAAATTTTAGGAATTTTTTATACAACGTTAAATTAATATATGGCTATAAAGTTATTCAATAAAATCGCCATTAGCAGCAATAACCTCTTCGATCCGGGTCCGGGAACGATTACATGCCCGAATCAAATGCTCCTTGTTCATATTGACCATAACGGCATTAATAGCAGTCTTCAGCGAAGAAGTGGTGTTATGAGGACGCTTATTGGTCTCACGCACAACTACGCCCCATACGTAATAATCCAAAGGATTAAGGTCTGGGGAGCTAGGTGGCCATAGGTTCGGTGTTATGTGGTCATGAAAATTTTCGGCCATCCAATCTTGTGTCGACATCGCTTTATGTGAAGGAGCAGAGTCTTGTTGAAAAATGTATGGTCTGCCTCCGCTTACATTGTCTATCCAGGGTTTCACTACCGTCTCTAAAACCTCGATGTATGCAGCAGAGTTCACTCGAAGTCCTTGAGTAAAAAAGTGTGGTGGCATAACATGTCCTTCGTTGCTGAAAACACCTAAAACCATAACAGTGGCTGGAAATTTTGTGTGCATAACAACAGGAACTTCCATAGGATTTGAACATAGCCATCTGTCATTTCTACGATTGGTCTTTTGATCTTGGTCAAAATTTTTTTCGTCGGAAAAAACCCATAACATTTTGGGCGCCTCAGGGTGTTTGATTTTGTTTAAAAGACGTTTTGATCGGAGAACTCTCTGTTCCCGTGTTCGTTCCGACATGAACTGTCCTCTGCGCATCACGTAAGACTTATACCGAAGGTCTTCGTGGACAACTCTACGAATAAGGCGCTTAGAAACATGAAGCTTACTCGCAAGGACCCTCATTGATTTTAAAGGGTCCTCGTCTATGATCGCTTGCACTTGCTCTAAAAATTCTGCAGATCGGACAGTATCAGAACGTTGTTCGTGCTTTTTGCGTTTTGCAACCGATTCTGTATCGCCTCCTGATGCTTCCAATTCACGGCGAACCTTATGCACGAATGAACGGGCGCAATTAAGAAAATTAGAGATCTCTGAATCTGTATGGTTCGCACATATAGCGACGATGACAGCATGTCTCTTCATTTCTTAAGTGATGTTGTAGTCCGCCATTTCTTATCTGAAAAGGAAAAAAAAAAAAAAAAAAAATTCGCGAAGTTATAGTCACATTTATGCATGTCCTCAAATATCGTACGCACCCTGTATATATGTATATATCCTCTTTTTCTCCATTTACGAAATACTATATAGTATATGTAAGGTTTAGCAACGTACGTTTTGCGTTTTCTCACCTTTCGTTTAAAAATGTTCCTTCTCGCGTTAACTTTCGTTTCTCCAGAGGGTTTTTGAATTTTCCTAACGAGGGAGTTTCTCTTCATTTCGAGGTCGACAAGAGATGCGCCTACGCGCCACTATCGCGGCCAGTCCATCAACTAATTTATCTAAAGGAAGGTGGAGACGAAATTTCATTTCGTGGAAAAGCATGTAATCAGCGTTAGTAGAGGCACAACGATTTCCACTCTGTCTCGTGTTCATTTTATCAGCTCTCGGTAAAAAGAGAGAGAGACTAAGAGAGAGAGAGAGAGAGGAAGGAGGGAAAGAGGTGAAAGGGCGAAGGAGAGGAAAAGAGAAACTCTGAGCGAGTCGTCCTTTGCGTTGCTGCAAAGTTCGTTTCTGACAAAGTAACGGGAAGTAAAATGCAAATGAACGAGTGCACAAGAGAACAAAATAAGGGATATCCATATGAAGGAGGCTAGACGAGGAATAATTTTGAGTGCAATCCAGTTTCTCTCGCTCTCGGCCTTTATGGATTTGCACTGCTTCATTGTATTCTTGGGCAAATTTACAATTAAACTACCTATTTTATTTTACAGCGCAGTTATTCATAAGTTATTTTCATTATTTTTAAAAGGCATTTCAACATTTTAATCCATTATTTATCCTTTTAATAAATTTGTAAAAAAAAAAAAAAAATTATAATTAGTTTATTAAAACGCGGTATTCGAATGATTTAATCGTGATGGATTAAATATAAATTAAATGGTAAAATATATTTTGCAATGTAAATAAATGCTTCATTGTAATTGATATATTGATTCAAATTTCAATCAATTATTTTACACGAAAATGATATAAAACTTGTGTGTAAGGCGTGCAAATTAAGATACCAAATGAGCACATCAATTATGCATATTGTGTAAATTAATTTTTACGCACGCACAGTAACCAAACATAATATTAATTCCGTTAATACGTTGATTTTATTCCAACCAAATGCTTCTTAAAAATTTATTAACATTTTCCATCATTTTTAACAATTTATGTACGAATAAATTTTATTCTTTCCATAATAAAGTGTATTTGTTATCAATACATTCAGATGTAATTTCATATCGGGCACGTAAAAAGCTTGGAGAACAAAAATTTGGACGGCCGGTCACAAAAGTATCTAGCGAGTCAAAACGAAAAGAAACAAAGCAAATTGACGAACGTTAACAAACAACCCGCGCGCAAGCATTTAAAAAAGAAAAAAGGTGCCGAAGTTACATTCGTCGATCAAAAGTTTCACGAAAAAATGAAAGTAAATCAAAAAAAAAAAAAAAAGGAACCAAGTATACGAGAAAGAGAAACGGAGAGAAGAGAATTGGATGGGAAGGTGAGAGGCGGAGAACGAATCGATAATGGGCGCGTCGCGCGCGAGCGCTAATTGTTCGCCGATGCGACAATGGCCTCGAAACAACGCGGCGAGTTATTCTCGCGGCCTTTGCGCGCTTAACGAATTATTCAAACGCGCGTTCGTTATAAGAATAGCGCCATTGGCGCCGCGGCGTTTCGTTATTCCTTGTTCGATTTCCCGATTCCATTATCGTCGATCGTTCGTTGTTTAATTAGTGATCTTCTCCTTTTAAAGATAAAGAGAAAAAAGAGAGAGAGAGAGAGAGAGAACGAGAGGAGAGGAAGAGAAAATAATCTTAAAGTTAAAGTTTGCATCTTTTTTCCGCTTATGTTCTGATCATCGTAAAAATGCTCTGTTTATCGTCGCTTACAGTTCAATTCATTTACCGATTGGATTCATTGTAGCTAGATTATAAAATTGTTAATGAAAGTTACTATTATATTTTTAACATATAGTAACTACATTGAACAACATTTGTTATAATATTGTAGATTTATTTTTATAATATATTTTTTGAACAATGTAAAAAAAAAGGATTTGTAAATAATTATTAGCTGAAAATATTTATTTCTAAACAAGATTCTTGAGCACAATCTTCATAAATAAAAGTCCAATGAAAATATTGACTCTTAGATCAAACGCGCTCTCATGTTTTACAAAATCGCGGGTACAAACGCATCCCGAGCTCGAAAATCCCTTAAATAAAGGAATTCCAGATGGATAAGGTACGCATAACCAAACGATGTCCTTTCACGCATCGAACGCGCAAATTTTCGCTTTTGCAAAGCTCCGAACAACGCGCTGCGTTTCATGAGAACAACCGCGAGATTCTTCCCCTCTCTCTCTCTCTCTCTCTCTCTCTCTCTCTCTTCTCGATTCAATCGCATCAGGATTTACAGGCACGCGGACGCGCTTGCACATACTCACCGGCACACAAAGTGACGCGCATCCTTTGTCGATACGACGCGTATAATGAGTCCAACGCTGTTCGTACCATCGACGCTGACGCTTTGTGACTCGCTTGTTTTCGCGCGCGTATTCGGTCCCTCTCGCTCTCTCTCTCTCTGTATACCTGAGCTTGCGCTCATACGAGCCAATGTTTACCGTACAACACACACCGGATTTTAATTGATCGTACTTCGGCCTTCGGCCTTTAATTACCGAAATAACTCGACCGTACGCTGGAACTTTATCGTCTGAATGTTTATTATTCTTTTTTTTTCTTTTCTTTTTTTTTCCTTATTCAATTGTAGAAATTTAATTTTAGAATTTATGCACTTGACGTAATACTTCTCTCTCTCTCTCTCTCTCTCTCTCTTTTATGTTTCTCGTTTTTTGAAGACAGCTTCGATATGTGAAAGGAACGCGTGAATGGATTTCAAAAACATAACGCGAATTGTCATTGGGAGTCGTATTCTAGTAGTTTTTAATCAAAGAATATTCAAATTTTGAGTTTTTGTTATAGGCAAGCTTGTAAAAAGAAAATGGTTTGTTTATTTTAAAGAAACAGAATACAATAAAAATCTCACGAATAAAAAAAGGAAAATATTTTTCTTTGTTTTACATGAATTCATTGGATTCGGCGAATGATCAACATTTTTTAATTAAAAATTTTAAATTCAATAATCTGTTATAGTTAAATTGACAAATATGTAAACAGCTTATTCCAACAAACTGTCACAAAGTGTCACACAATCAAAAAAAAAAAAGAAAAAAAATGCGTAATAAAAATAAGCGAAAACATAGTTTTCGAAGCTAACAGTGTCTTTAAGAAAAAAAAAAAAAAAAAAAAAAAGAATGAAAAAGAATCAAGCCTCTCCCGTCTCAAATTTTTTCGTACTATTTTAGCGCCCTTTTAATCGTCGGCATCGATCGCACTCGATATCGCATGTATACTCGTACATGTTGGTATCGATGGGGCCGATACAGAGAAAGCCAATAACGCGAAATACCACCAAGTGTAAACTACAACTCGCTTCGAGGACAAGGCAAAGGGTTACAAGGGAGGGAGAGAGAGAGAGAAAGAGAGAGAGAGAGATAGAGAGAGAGAGAGAGAGAGAGAGAGAGTAGACTGTAGAAGGGTAAGCGACAGGTATATAGCAACAATCCATCAAATTTGCAGCACCGCTGCGACGTGTGCACAAACTGCCGATTCCATTTTCAATGAGCGTTGGACGCAAACGCGAGAGGGAGAGAACGAACTTTACCAATTCGCTCGAAACGCGTTCATTAAGTCGTATTTGTCCCTAAAATGTTTCGAGCTTCGCTCGTCTATGTATACATATATATATATATACATACACGTATACTTTCACGCCTTCGCGGTGTACATTATGCTACGACTGACCGAGCTTTATACGACGCTACGCGCCCCATCTGACATCATCCATACGTGATACGTTTCTGTGCGTTTACATGTTTACGTATACGGGCGCGCGCGTGTGCGTGGAAGGTGTACAGACGCATTTTTTTTTACATATTATACGGCAACGCTCGAGCTGAGCTTGCTTTGAAGAGAGAACGGCGCGATGTAAATATTATTATTTTCTTACTTGGAAAATTCAGTTTTAAGCTTTTTTACCCTTTTTCTTTTTTTTTTTTTTCTTTTCTTGTTTTCATCCGCGATACGTTAACGTTATTATTATTTCATTCGATTATTTGATGAAATGTAAGCATTTTCCGTTACGATAACGCGTTGATTAAAGTCTATAGATTTTTTAATCGAAACTTTGAAAAAAAATTTAAATTAAAAATTATTAAAAGATTAACGATCATATTGTGATCGACCGTCGGAAAATAAAACTTTTGATTGATTGAATTTTACGTGGATGCTGGTACTTTGAATATACGAATGTTATGAATTTACTTGGCTTATAAACAAAAATAGATTATTTAGTTGCAAATGAAGGACCATTAGTACAAAATATCCCTTGAAGTTAAAATATAATTAATTGTTAGTAGCAATAACGATAAATGTTCAAAAGCTAGTATTTACGTTTATGCGCAAATGATAAATGAAACGATGTTTCAATAATCTATGACATATACGATAACATTCTATGACGCGATGGCGATTAATACTATTAATTATTAAAAATAATATTAAATCCGGTTTTATGTTAAATGTACAGAAATTGCGAATTTTGCAAAGTGATAAATTTAATATAAACATATAAGTATCTCTTTGATTGCCTCGTAGCTATTGAATTATTTATTATACGAACATATACGAAATATAAATTATAATGAAACAAGGGTATAACAAGTAATGATTCAAATATTTATTTCGCGTCAAGCAGCTCACATATAGTATGTCTAACCATAAACTAAATCTTTTCACTATTCAAGTACAGGATAATCAATCGTACGCAGACATAACTCATCCTCTCCATATTTCAAAGTGTACATTCAACACTAATCTCTCGCTGACTCTTTCTCACTCTCCATCACAATTATTTCGCGGCGGACAAGAGCGCGATGACGTAAGCGTGAGGAAAGAGTGATTTTCTCATATAGGAATTCCGGAGAGGACGCGATAGCATACGAGGGTAAGAGAGAGAGAGAAAGAGAGAGAGAGAGAGAGGGAGTCCGCAATGGCAATCACGACGAAATTAGGGTCATCCATCAAGCGACGAGGGCTACTTAATGGCGGAGTCTCTCTTTCTTTCTCTCTCTCTTTCTCTCTCTCTCTCTCTCTCTCTCTTTCTCTCTCGCTGCGCCGCGCGTAATTTTCACTCATATTTATGCGGGACCCGGAAAGTGAAGGAGAAAAATGAGAAGAATAGAAAATGGAAGGAGGACGGATGAAAGAGAAAGAGAGGAAGAGAGAATGACTAAGGTAAATGAAAAGTTTAATTTAAAGGTAAGGGCAAGGACCTCTTTGAATGTTGCGTGGTTTTGATGTTTCTTTTTTGAAGTTATGGATTTTTGATATTTGGAAGATGAAAAATAACGCTTTTCTTTTTTCGTTATTTCACAAGACTTATCGATTCGACTAATTTTATGATTTATTAATGCATATATTAAAGAAAAAATTTTATGAATTTTTCTATATTATTTAAGCTATGTATCGAGTATATGTATACTCGATGCATTTGATTTGCTAAACTAAAATTTAATAAAGTTAAATTTAAACGGAAAATAGAAGGATACAACGCCACGAAGTGTATCCAGCGGGAATAATATAAGAAGCGTAAATATGCGCAAAATGGCCTGGAATTTCGTTCTATCCCCTTAACCGTCAAGGGCCAATCGAAGCTCGGTTTTCGAAAATAAAGCGAGAAAACAGAGGAGAATCCGTAGTACGAGAACGGAAGAAAGAAGCCAATGGAGGCCGAGGGTTGGGTGGAGTGTGGATAGAAAAAGCGGCGCGGCACGTGGGGTGACCTAATTGCCTAGCTCGGATGCTCTCTTGAGTTGTAGCGGAGGACGAGAAGGCGAACGAGGTGGCCCGTTATTCCACTCGAGAGGACTCGTGCCCTGGCATTCGAGATTAGAAACGCGCGCGAGAGAGAGAGAGAGAGTAAGAGAGAATGCGATACCGAAAAGCTTTCTCTGTTCGAGTCTGCAGCCGCGCGCATGCACATGGATTAGCTCGGTGTATTTTTCCAAAGCGAGCTACGTGTGCTGAGATCAGCTATTTTTTTTTTCTTTGCTAAAAGAAGAAGAGTTTGACTATCGGGGCTTCTTAACGCCGCGGTAACGAAGATGCAGACAGAGTCGTTAGGATCCGCGCGCTTTTGGTGTTTACTTTACGAGGAGGAGGATCGACACATGGGGGAAGTCGCGCGATCGTAAGCTGTCTTAACGAAACATTTGCGAGATTGTTCATATTAGGGGAATTGTTTTGTCAGTGATGTTTTTTTCCAAGAGTCATATTTTCATAATTTTTTATTTTATTTATCAACGAAAAATAATATATTTAATCAATTGATAAGGCTAATTTTAATGGATAAAAATTCAACTAAAATTAAAAATAAAAGTTATTACTATTTTAACGAAATAAAAAATTTTTATTTCAAGATTTAAATTTCTTTTCTATTTTTTAAAAGAATATTAAAATTCAAGATCGTCTAAAGATTTTTCAATTTCAAGATAAAAATCGAATAAAAATTTTTAAATTTGAGGCGACGGAAAGATTTTAAGTTCTTGAAGATAAAATTTTAACGTTATATACATATTTTTTTAAGCTTCCAATATTATTTGAAAGTTTCTTTATTTAAACTTTGTAGCAAAGCGTATAAAAAAATTTTTTTTACTTCATTGTTCCAAACGCAAAGTTTTTAAAAAAGTTAAAGGATTCTCTTAGAAACAAATCACAATAAACTTTTATTATCGCAAAATTTTCCAACTTTAAAACATCAAGCCAGCTACGTCTTGCAGCTTCGAGTCTATCTCTCTCATCGCTGAAGTAACACTCAGCCTCGAAATAAAGCTTTCATTTTTCCTTAATTAACGAACTGGAAAGCGGAGCAAACGCGGAAATAAAAACTTCCAAAGATTCGGAAGATCTCGGAAGACGGCGGCGGCGGCGGTGGCTCCAGACGTCAGAATGAAAGAAGCAGAAAAAGAAAAAGATCGAGATCGGCCAGTAGAGTAAACACTCGGCGAAGAGTTAATTAAAATCGATCCGGCTTCAAGTTCGCGTCTTACTCTGACACAGACGACGCGCCGCGGTTATAGTTCTGCGCGTTAACGGCGCGCGCGTCCCGCGCGACGCTTAATAACGTCTGTCTACGCGCGTACGTGTGTGCACACGATGCGAATGTCTCCGCAGTTTATACTAGGTTGGTTTTACAAGGCAGGGGATATAACTCGCATCAACTTAAATTATACGGAAACTCGCTCGCTAGCTCGCACCAGAGAAAACGTATAACGAGCTTCTCTCCTTCTACACTACCTCGTCCCTTTCGCTGTCCTTGTTTCCGGAGTTCTCTCTACCCCGGTAAGGATAGATTCACGAGGACGATTCTAAACAGCTGTCCTGGAAATTGTTTCTCTCTCTCTCTCTCTGTCTCTGTCTCTGTTTCTCTTGTTTTGCGACTCGAGAGAAGACGTTTGTAGCTTGCTGCTTTCATGTGAGTTGCTCATTCAAGTGAGCAATATTTCGAGAACTGGGTGTCGAGGTGTGTTCGTGGATTTTTCTTGGTTGTGCGTAGCGTGGTCTCCATTTCGTTTTCGTCGATCATGTCAATGGTTTGAGAAAATTTTATTCTTAACCGTTGAGTATAAAATGTTACTCGAAATATCTTAACGAAACACTTACGTAATTTTTGCATCCGTTTGCATTCGTTTTTTGTTACATAATTAGAACATTTTTTACTATATCTTTAATGCATAAAATTTCAATTGATTTTCAAGCCAACGATGTCAAGCTTTCATCTGTACATTCACATAATGCTGAAGCGTACTTGTACATTTTCTACACGCGAACTATAAAATGTTTTTACATACTGTACTCAAAAAAATAAAGTTATGGCGAGTTATTGAATTTGTTCTCAGACGCAGTTTGATTTTTACTTTTTGTAAAGCCTATTCATAATATTACTTCCAATTTTGGTTATGTTTTGATAAGAGAAAGATTTTAATACTCGCGTTATTTAGAATTTTTTATGATAATAAATGTGGTGAATACATTTTTAAGTTTAATTACAATGAGATACTTTATATTATTTTCAAAATCGCCAATAATTTGAAACTATTGCGATAAAGGTTATCGTTTATCTTTAAAATCTAATATTTTGTACTTTTACTATCGCAATAACTGCGAGTACAACCAATAAAATTACAATGCGAAAAAACGCACATTTGTTCACATAGCCTTGTTTATCCTCTCATAAATTGAAAACTTCCAAAGACGCACAAGCCGTCGGATTCGAAAAATTTCGTTTATTTCCAAAGTTCCGCATCCCTCTTTCTTTCTACATCTTGTAGAAACTTACTTTCTCAAAATGTCTTGTTAAAAGAAGAACGAAGATTAAACAAAGAATAGTCCGTAAGCTACGCAAGCGGGAAGATGTACGCTCGGACTTCGTGAGAGAAATGAAATGAAAAGAAACAAGAGTAAAAGAGAATTAATAAAGAAACAAAAAAAAAGTACAAGAAAAAAAAATAAATACATAAAAAAAATATTGTGAGAGAAAAGAAAGAAATTGGCGAAAAAAAGTGAGCGTGAACGTGCAAACAGAAAAGCCCTCGAAAGAGCAATTGCACATACACACGCATCGATATGTGTATGTGTGTATGCGCGCGCGCGTGTGTGCGTGTGTGTGTGTGTGTGTGCATGTGTGTATATGTATATATATATATATATATATATAGAGAGAGAGAGAGAGAGAGAGAGAGAGAGAGAGAGTAAAACCGGACAAAACCGATATATAAAAATACGACTGCACGAGACGAAGCAAGTCTGTCACCTGCATCGGTTATATTTTCCTTCTCGCCTTCGTCGCTCTTCATCCTCATACTTTCCGTCGAGTACTAGCGAGCAAGTCGAAAAATTGTAAAAAGTTTTACGACTCGTCCAACTGCCAACGAAGAGGGAAATACCTATACAAGTTTGGAGAAAAAAAAAAAATTCTCCCGTTACTACTAGACGCGAAGTTTTGCGCTCGTGTACAACGGAAAGAGAAGCAAATGGAGAGAGAAAGAGAGAAAGAGGGGCTGAGAGAAGATCGACAATTTTTCTGCGTACGTGCAGTGTGCAACGATGACGAGAGAAGGGATGTATCGTTCGCCAATACGAGCAACGTGTAGCGAGCGGGTGGGCAAAAAAAACGCTTGTCCCTCGAAGTATGACAAATTGAAAGGACTATCGCTACCAGGTATCTACAGCGATCTCTTCCTCTCTCTCTTTCTCTTTCTCTCTCTCTCTCTCTCTCTCTCTCTCTCTATTCTATCGGATATCGAGAGTAAAAGAGAAACAGGAAAAAAGTGAGAACGAGAAATCGAGTGGGTGATCGAGTGAGAGAGGAGAAAGGAAGAGAAAAAAATGAAAGGAATAAAAGTAGTTAATCGAATAGAGAAGAATTGTTGGACACAAAAAAAAAAAAACATTGTGAAATGGCAAGTAAGAAGTAATGGGGCTTAATACGATTATTTATCGTCGTTTTTTAACTGTTATTTTATCGCGATGCTTTCGAGTAATGCTAATATGAATATGAAAATTAACGACGTTTCTTTTTGTGTATTTTATTGCAGTTGAAAAATTGTAGCGATCTTTTGTTTCGGTACTGCTTTTTAAAACTAACTCGTTAAACAATGTAAGATGTGCTTAAGATTGAATTTTTATTGCGTTATAAATAATGCAACGTGGAAAACATTATTTCAATTCAAGAGTCCAATAAAAAAGTAAAATATATTACCTATAATTTTATACATTTTGATAACTTGCTATGAAGAAAAATAATTCAACGTTAAATAAAAACAAACATAATAAATAACTTAAAATATGCGTCTGATCATACGCGTATATTTCTACTTAAACATTCGTACAATGGAATGTAGAAATTTAAAAGTTCTGATTGTATTTCTACAATACATTGAATAATTATATTTTTAAGGTTATTAGAAATAAAATTATGAAATTACAGTTTATTTATTTTCATGATAAAGATTAGCGTAGATTAGACTACAATTTATTAAAATCTAAACATAACTTTGTTTGATTTTATTAAAATTCAGCTTATAAATTTTTTAAAACAAAGTAAGAGCCAAAATTATTTTCGCTGTGACAATTTTATTTGTTTAAAGTATTGCGCATATATTACAAAGATAAATAAAATTTTATTATCTTTATTATTTATTATTATTTTCGTGAATAAGTTTAAAACAGAATGAAGATAAGTGTATTGCGGTAAATAGAAAATGATCGATGCTCCTAAGACTTACGATAAACTATATACTTCTACTTTTCTTGCATTTATTCATAATCGATCAAAGCCAGATTCCATTTATAGAATGTGTCACTATATTTAACGAATTTTAAAGCGACAAAATGGAAGATAAACAAAATATTCTTTACTTCAAGCGCACAATGTCATACAATTTTGCAGTTTTCAATAAATTTGCCTTACTTTACGATCCATTGTATACGTTCGCGTACATTATTTTGAAAAATTTGCTCAAAAATAAATATCTAAAAACGATTAAAAGTACATAAAAGAGAAATAAAGCACAATGTGTTCTTTTTCGAAATAAAAAAAAAAAAATGAAAAAAAAAAAAAAAACCAGAAAAATAAAGAGAGAAAAAAAGATAGAAAGGAAGGTAGGTGGTAAAGTACAATAAAAATAGATTTATTTCATCGAATATATCGAAGGCGCGCTCGACAATACAAAACATATCAAACCGTTTAGCCATCGATTCTTAATTCTCATTGTACACCTAGCCGCCGGCGTACAAAAGCTTTCGCGGCGTCCACTAAAGGAGCGCGAACGGTAGAAAAGGGCGAGAAAACGTCGTCGTCGTCGTCGTCGAGGGAAACGGTTGTCGCGGCGTATTCGGAGAGAGACACGCGTGGAAGTGACACTTTTTGGAAATAGAGAAGGGAAGAGAAACGTTCGCACAAAAGATAGAAGAGTCGCCTCGAAGCTGCTTTTCTCTCTTTCTCTCCGTGCTGCGGTATAAGGACTAAAGGATAAAGAACGTATAGGTATAGCAATGTGTGCGTGATTTTGTGTGTATGTATGTTTGTGTGTGTATGTGTGTGTGTTTGTGTGTGTGAGCGTGTGTATAGATATGCCTATATACTTACGCGGTGCCGTTGTGCTCTCCGATGGATATCATTCTCAAGACCTGTATCTCGACTCGTTGTCCGGTGTCCGGTACGAATCTGTAGGTACATATCGAGGGGCCCTCGAGCTGTGGTGATTTTATTTGCCCAGAGCCTCGATTCGATTTACTGAACAACTCCCGGCTGTCCAACGTTATATTGCACACTGCAAAAACGAAAACGAGGAATTGAGAGACAGCGTTTGTAAAAAAGAAAGAGAAGAAAAGAAAAAAGAGAGAAAGCAAGAGAGAGAGAGAGAGAGAGAGAGAAAGGATCATTTAATCGTTGACTTTTGTTTTTCTTTCTCTTTTTTTCACGTCCTCTTGTTCTTTCTCACTCGCTATTCTTGCAACGATTCTCTCGAAAGCGCTTCTACGTGCAGCAAAACACTTAAGTCGAGCACTTGCGCGCAAGAAAGCAAGAAACAGAGAGAAAGAGACAGGACGTAATGCGCGTGACTGTGTCGGGGGACGAAAACATGCGAATATTGCGTGCCGGGTGTTTTATGCGCTCTACGTGTTCGTTGTGAAAGTTTGCTCTTAGCCGAAGTAATTTTTCTAATTTGTAAATAAATTATTTTTATTTTTCATTTTTAATAAAAAATGAAGCCTTTTTTGCCCTAAATATCTAATTAAAATGTTAATTCTTATTATTATACTCTTATCTTTATTTTGTTAATTAATTATTTCAACGAGAACTTTAATAAAATAAGATATTTAATAAGTTTTCATTAAATGCTAAAACTTTAATTATTTCATTTGAGGATAAATAAAGGTAATAAAAACATAGTGAAATAAAACGTTAAAAAAGAATCGATAAACAAAATTTCGTACATCCTATCCTGTAAGGTTTAAAATTTAAAGCTCGACAAAGACCTTTGAAAAATTAACCAAAGCAAAGAGTAAAAGAAAAATCGCTACCGACAAAAAAAAATTACTCAAAGGCAAATTAATTGTCGAGTAGAAAATGGCAAAAAGGTTAAAAGAGCCGTAGATTAAAGGATCCACCCGATTTCAGCCTGTAAAAAAGACGCGAATAAGTGGATTAACTGTCCCTGAACTCGTATAAGCAAAAATTTGCGTTTAACCACGCGGTACGAGGATGAGAAGGAGTAATGATCTCCCCGATCGTAAAATCCAATCATAAAGAGGTCCTCGAGCGCTAACCGGACGCGGAAAAGGTGTAATCAAACGGCGATTAAATTCGATTCCACCATATACCGTTAAATTTCAATGGTCGAAGAAGAAGAAGAAGAAGAAGAAGAAGAAGAAAAAAAAGTGAGAAAAAAAAATTTAAAAGAGAGAAGAGAGAGAGAGAGAGAGAGAATGATAAGAGTCGTCGTATAATGAGATACTTTAGGCATTGGGAAAAGGTCACGGAAACAGAGAAAGAAAGGTGTATGTATATAGGCGCTCGAGAGCACTTTTTTATAAAAGCAACGTGGAAATTTACCCTTTTTTTTTATTTTCTCTCTTCTCTCTCTCTCTCTCTCTCTCTCTCTCTCTCTTGCTCATCTCTCTCTCTCTCTCTCTTTTTCTCATTTCGCAGTCGACTACTCTCCGCGCCGTTTAATTCCAATTACGCGGACTAATTGACTAAATAATCGGGGATCGAGTGAGTCGGAAACGCGCTTCTCTCGAAATTCGAATTTATCAATTGCCTCGTTATACACAACAGCGACTTTCTACGGAGTACACGCAAACCCGTCCATCTGGTCGCGAACTATTGTAATAAACGTTCGACGAACGCTGTGTATATATACAACATCTCATCCAAACCTCTGCCATACTTATTTGGAAGAGTTTGCTAGTTTCACGCTTGTGCGCGAGGCAAACGCGGCCGAACTTTACCTCTCAATTCCGTGTCTGTTCTTCTAACAGGTGCGCAACGTTTTAATGAAGGTGTCCAGCGAGTTGTGAAAAGCGAGTACTTGTAAAGATTACACGGGAAGCTGGCGCGAGGAAAGCATGTTTTAATATCTCGTTAATGGATAGGTAAATTGTGCACTCGATCGTTCTTTCGAAGAAGATCATTTTTCGATTATTTCTCAACTTAACGAGATTGAAAGATTGGTGAATTTAATGGGAGCTGACAAACAATTATTAATTAAAACAATTAATTTTGATCATTGTTAGAAATTTATAAAAATTTAATATGATTTTTCTTATCAGAATTTATAATGCGATTTTATTTTGGAAATCGAAATAGCTTTTTTTTTTTCACCTTCAAATTGCAAGAAAATTTTCTCATTTTTATTCATATGACAAATATAACAAAAAAAAAAAAATAAAATAAAACGTTAAAATAGTCGTAGAGCGCAGAAAACACGTCGTTGAAAAATATATAAGCAACGTTTATTAAAAATCATTATTTGTCGGGATAGAATTTTGTAATTGCATCAAAGTAGCATTAACTTCTATCCCCAATTGGAATCGCGAAAAACTGCGATGAAAACGTTAATTTAGTCCTTCGCTTAATTTTAAAAAGCTCTTTCAATTTGAACAAAATCCAATGAACAAAATGTAAAACGTTCTCATTTCCTTTAGAAAAAAAAAAAAAAATATATATATATATATATATATATATGTATTTTTTTCTTCATTTAATTAAACGATTCGATGTCCTTCATTTGCACGCGCGCGCCAGAGTGCGCGTTTTATTTAAAATAAAAATTTAAAAAAGTAAATCCGTGTATGCATACACACATATGATTGCGAAACATGAGTAGCCGTTGATATGCTAAAAAGAATTAGTTTTTTTATAATCGAGCTCAACGAGCACGCACGGACTGTATAATTTTTACTTTATTTCTTTCCCTTTTTTTTTTTTTTTTTTTTTTTTTTGTTTCTCATCAAACGACTCCGAGCGGTGAAGTATCGCGCGTTTTGGTAAAAAATTTTTAATTACAACGCTTGAGTTAACGCTTTTTCTTTTGAATTCAAGGCTTTAAACCTCGGAGAATATTATTTTGTGCCATACGGCGAATTGCTATGTGAATGGAAAATTGTTTTTTTTTGTTTTTTTTTGTTTTTTTTTTTTTTTTTTTTTGTAAATTTCTTTACTTTTAGATGCAATTACTTATTTTACTCTTTTACATTTTGTTACTGTCAATAAAGATTTAACTATTTTAACGCTTAAATACTCTTTTGATACGGAAACAAACGTAATTAACTGTAAACTATTAAAAATTTTCAACACTTTTACAAATTTATCGTTTAGTTAATTTTTATTTAACGTTCTAGGCACACAAAAATATATTCAAAATTTGAATTGTCATTATCCACGTTGAAATTGTCAACCGAATACTATACGCGTCATAATCAAAAACATAGAGGGAGAGAGGGAGAGAGAGAGGAAGAGAGAGACGTAGCATTCCACGTCTCTCAGTGTTGCCTAGAATTCACAAACTTAAACTCGATAGAAACGAGTCGTTCTCGTCGTCGTCCGGCGTACGACACGCGGGCGCGCGCGCATATAACTCTTCTCGAAGCAAAGCAGCCTTGCCACAAGTGCTCGCATAGTTTCGCCGCGAGACCGGAAGAGAGAGAGAGAGAGAGAGAGAGAATCACTTCCACCTCTCCTATCTCTCCTATTTATCCGGGAAGTTGTGTAGGAATATAAGCGCACGCGCGCTTATACATATGTTATAACAACGACTACAAGCGATATACTCACTGTTGGCGCAGTAATCCTCGAGGCCGCACTGGGTGCACCTGTTCGGTACGGCGGCGCCGCAGCTGCAGCCTCCGGACGGTACGCAGCAAGCGCATTCGGTCTTTGACGCGTTGAAGCTGCACGGACAACCGCTGGCGCTCTTCGTCCAGAGGTCGATGATACCTGCAAGGTTAATGATTAATCGAGTTAGATATGTTGATACGATATTAAGGTTAATTTTAGGTGGGATTTATAACATGGAGAATCGCGGGTACTTTTCTTACAGGTAGTGAAACGTTTTGTTGCAACGATTTTATTAAAATATTTTCGTTTAATGTACT
This sequence comes from Chalcis sispes, assembly GCA_949987625.1. Taxonomy (NCBI): domain Eukaryota; kingdom Metazoa; phylum Arthropoda; class Insecta; order Hymenoptera; family Chalcididae; genus Chalcis; species Chalcis sispes. Next base: position 8,926,570 of record OX465094.1, on the reverse strand, counting down.
TTGAAAATACATTCGCAAGTTGCGAAATTACTTTTAATATTTTAATTTTATTTATTACATTATACATATATAAAAAAAAAATAGTATATAGAAATAAATTTTGCGACATGATATATAAAAGACAAAACAATAAATTATTTTTTAATTTATATAAATTTTTAAATAAATTTTCATTATTTATCAATAAAATTAAAAATTTAAACCCAACACAGTAAAAGAACTATTAATAAGATCAAAGAATAACATTCGTCATCGAGATGTTTTATTTAATTTCAAAATTTATGATAGGATTTCAACCTTCGTTCCCTTTTTCACAATGTCTTCAAATTCCAGGGAAGTGCAAATATTTCAAGGGAAAAAACGAAATTTTTGGCTAATAAAGGAAAAATTTCGGTGTGTGCTGTGCCTGGAGAAATAATACATTCCGTACGTAAAAGTCACCATACGCTTTCTCTCTCTTCCTCGATCTTTTTCTTTCTTTCATGAAAAATGGATTGGAAAATGCCCGAAAGAAGCGCTGAAATACTGATGCATAACAGTGTAGTGTCTTTTGTCCATTTTCTCTTTTACAAATGAAAAAGTAACGAAAAACAAAACTATCACTAGCAATATCATAAGCGACTAATGGCTGAAAGACGAGTATACGCGCGTATATACACGCGATGAGGCATACCTTAAAAATCCCAACGATGTCAGAGAGAAAGAGAGAGAGAGAGAGAGAGAAAGTTGTAGTAGCCATCGGAAAAGTCAAGTGAGAACGAGAGAGAGTGTCGAGTCGATGAAAAAGGTACGTTACAAAGGGCTCGACGAGACATTGCCCTACGCTTAAAGTTGAAAGCCGACGGTGTGAAGTTGTGGACTTGCATTTGGATGAAATGAAAATTTAACTTATTTGCAGAACTTCAAAGTAACCCGGAAATTCAAAGTTTTGTGAGAAAGTTTATAGCCAAAGGTAATTGCTCTGACCTTTTTCTTTTTTTAAACTTTTACGTTTTATTTTTATGTCAAATTGAAATACAAAATAGATATTTGTATTTGCGAGTTATTAAAAAAGCTATATCATGTACAGATTGATGCAATACACAGTTAATGGAACAAGTTTCAACTATGCTTTCATTAGAATAGTTTATCCGAAATTTCAAATCTTCCATTAAACTTTTTCCTTAATGTTCCAACGATCTAATGTTAACTAGGCCACCATAAATTAATAATTAATCTATTAAAAATTAGCAAATGTCAGTATATGCTTCGTATTTTAAATTATTCAATAAATTTATATCTAATGAGCAAAAACATTTAATACAATAAATAATGAAAATTACTCCCTTTTTTACTTTCAATAATTCATCAGCGCGAGAAAGAAAAAGAAATAACGAACTCGCGATGTTTATTTCAGGAAATGTGTCAACTACTTTTTCATCTCGAGACGCTTAAGTCGATTCACGCCTTGGAAACTTTTCTCCGCGATCGACCTTTAAAGATCATAATAAAAGGTGGAAACGAGGCACGACGATGGCTTTGTTTTTTTTACCTATATAAGTTTAAACAACACCGTCGTACGTACACATTTCTATAAGCGTATACCATCGATCGATCCTTCACTTGAGCGACTAACAACGCGTTAGCGCCTATAAAAATTTTCCATGACCCGATGGAGACGTAAAAAACAAAGCGGAAAGGAGAGCAAAAGAGTAAGGAAAAAGAAAAAAAAAAAATATTTTTTTTCCCGCGTCGATATCGTCTCGAAGTAGATCGGGAGAGTAAGAAAGAAGAGGGGACAAGTACTTGACCGCTTCGACGATAAAAATAAAAGCAAACTTTATCGCGGTCGTTCGTTTTCTCGCGTTCGCACCATTTTTTTTAAACGTATTTCGTGAAAGGCGTCGTAAGTTTTACGGAAACCGCGAGAATCGTTAAGAAGTTTATTTGGAAATGAAAATACTCATTTATATTTGTTATTTTATTCATCGATTTCCTTAATTCTTTGCATTTGCGTTTAAGAATATTGTTAATCAAGAAAATATTGATGTAAATATTGTGATAATATAAAAACATTTAAAATTTTTACACGAAGGATTTTTGAAATTTGATGTGGATATTTATTCTTGAAAGATATCATTATTTTTATCGACAAAAAAAATCAATAATAAGTTCGCGCGAAATAAATACCTCGCGTTACTTACAAAGGCTTTTCACTATTGGTCAGTTTAATTACGCTCGTATACTATATCTTCTTGATTGAAAGAAAGAAAAAGAGAGAGAGTGTGTGTGTGTGTGTGTGTGAGAGAGAGAAAGAGAGAGAGAAAAAAGTCGACAGGAATTATTTAGCAGATACGAGTGCAATGCCCGACCTGAAATCCTCGAGATATAAAAGAGATTAAGACGAATCAAGGATAAGCATCGGCAGTTAGTTTCGAAATGTCACCGACTTCCTTGAAGAAAGACTTTCTTAAGGCGGATAAATAATTACGCGAAACGAAATGGCCTTCAGTTTAATTGATTTTTAAAATTAATATTAGGTTCTTCTTTCCACTTCCTTCCTTTTACTTCACGTATTATCTTTTCAATGCATTTTTTACAATTTTTCGTCAAGATAATCGATGAATGCAGTAAGACTAAGATATATATAATCGACAAAATTTATGTATTTTTAATTTTTGAACATAAAATTCTCTTATTTTTTGATGATGCGATTAACGATCAATTTTTTAAAACACAATTTTTTAACAATCATCGGATAAGTGACATAATTTGTTTTGTAGGATAAACGTTTCATTTAACATATTTAATAAAATCTTTCAATGATCAATCGTAATAAACTATATTCTTCGATCCAATCGTTATAACATATAAATTTTGAAAAAAACACATGTGAATTGCGTATGAGGAATATAATGTTAATTTTTATAAATAAAGACAAAGTTAATTGTTTTTCCAAATAAATGTATTGCAGAAAATCCGTTTTCTTCATTCACTATAAGAATCTATTGCAAAATAATTGCCAATTACAAAGAGTCCGAGTAGTAAATCTGAAGGTTTTGTTCAATTCTTAGAAATGTATAATTCATACGGCACATTAGAGTTTTCCACTCAAATAAATACGTACCAATATCGATTGCCTTCTTTTTTCATCGAATCGACGGAGAAAGAAAGTAAACGAGAGTCCACGAAGGATAACGATAAATCATGAGAGCAGAATGAGAATAATAAAAAAATAATAATAAAAAATTAAAATAAAAAACGCCGTACTCTTATGCCGTTTAAAAAGTAATTCAGCGAGCGCTTAATGTTAACGTAGCTGAAAAACTTTCCAAGTAAAGCAACGAGCGTAAAAGAATAAAAAGAAAGAAAGCATAATATAATAAAAAGAAGGAAGAATTGATCGTATAAATTTCCACCTAAAGTAAGTCCACGAATACATGTACATTATATTGTACATATATATATATATATATATATATATATATATATATATATATATATATATATATTTTTTTTTGACAGATAGAAGAAAGCCGAATAGGACGATTGATACGCGGCTGCTTCGCGAATGCATTACCATGAGATAATAGTGAGAAAATAGCGGCGTCGGAGCGGCTCCGACTTTTCATAGGTCATTCATTATACCCCACAACGACGACGACGACGACGCCGGTGAATTGTGCGCTTTCCGACTTCGCCCATATCGATTATGAGAAAAAGGTGAAGCGGGAATACCTCGTCATTATATGTACATATACGCACGAGCGCGGGCGTGGTATAATTATCATGCACCGATATAATTTTCTCCCTTCGAAATTTGCGACGCGCACGTTGGGCGGATGGGATGCGTAAGCCGATGCTGGAAGAGCGATTGTTGAACGTTGAGATTTGTTGCGTTTTTTTGTTTTTTTTTTTTTTTTTTTTTTTTGTCTATTATTATTTGAAATTGTTCTTATGTTATATAGAGTTTTTCTTCGAAACAATAATGTTATTTTTACTTCTCGAGAAATTAGATTTATCGAAATTTTTACCGCTACGTTAAACTGAGAAAACCATATTATATAACGTACAATTAATTTTATAAAATTTTCTTCGATATTTATTTTTACAACGAGTACATAAATTATTATTCTTGCGCGAATTCTTGCAATTCACTATAATAATGGTTCAAGAATAAATTTAATAAGAGTACAACCACGAAACAGCAAATCAACTCTCCAACGCAGATTCGCAAGGACTTTCTCTCTCTTTCTCTCTCTCTCTCTCTCTTTCTCTTTCTCTCTCTGCCTTTCTCTTTCTCATTCGGCGCGCTTACAATTTCACATAGAACGGCAACTTGGTAGCGCATATTCTTGCAACCCGTATGCGCATACAGGTAGAGAGATAGGAGGAAAGCATAGAGAGGCGAAAGGCACAAGCGAGCGTCGTGCGCGAGAGCAAATATAGGCAGCCCTGCGAGCTTGCGCGTATAGACTATCTGTGCTGTGCTCGAACTCCCGGATTCAATTTCATCCGCGGCTCGGTTCGCACGCCGAGAGCTATATTATAGAAAGGGAGAGAGAGAAAGTGAGAGAGAGAGAGAGAGACAGATAGGAGAGTGCGTTACAAGTCAATCTAACGACGGCCGGGCACCGGATATGCGATTGCGGCGAATCCGCTTTCCGGCTGTCGATTCTCTTTCCCGCTATCCTTCATCCTACGCGTATATATGCATATACGTACTCTACAGAGATGAATATCTGGGTGACGGTGTGTTAATGCACGTATGATGGACGAATTCCGGGATTTTGCATTTCTCGGGTCTTGCGAGCTTTTGTGTACTCTGAAAGGATTATGGGATTTTCGAGAGATATTTTCCTCACGGTGTGTGTATGTGTGTTACATTTTATATTTTATTATTTTTTCTTTTTTATTATTATTATTGTTAATTTTTTTTTTTTTTTTTTTTAATTTGGTTTGTCGTTTGTCGTTCCAATTTGTTTTTACGCACTATTTTTAAAAAAATTTCATTGTAAAAGCATGTATGTGTAAAGGTTGCCAGTGAATGTTAAATCATTTAATTATTCCATCGACAGATATATGTAAACATATTTTTAAAGTTTGTTCGAACGAAAATATCAACAATTAGAATACAAAAATTCTGCATGTTTTGTTTATAAAGTGCATGATTTGCTAAAAATTACGTATTTTTTCAAATCAATTTCACAACAGACAATCCAATTTGTAACGATAAATTGTAGCAAGAAGAACCATATTCACGAAACCACGCGCAATACTTTAACGTCTAAATGAATACCATCGACCGCTAGTCATCTTCCTATTCACAACAATAGCCACAATTGTCAAGAAGGGAGCGAGAGAGAGAGAGAGAGAGAGAGAGGGAGAGAGAGAGAGAGAGGGAGAGAGAGAGAGAGAGAAAGGGAGAGGATGCTACCTTTCACGGATAGCATAATACCAGAAAGACCAATATATATATATATATATATATATATATATATAAACTCGAACAAGCATCGCCGATCGAGTGAGATCGTTTTCTCGTTCATCATGATTTCACGAATCTTCTCTCTATTTCTCCTCTCTATCTCTCTATTTCTCTCTCTCTCTCTCTCTCTCTCTCTCTTGCTTTCTCTCTCTGTATCTCAGTGAGGATGGGTAAGGTCCAACGAATTTCCATATGCATTTGCACTTTAATTGGCTTTCCGGCTCGGCGATCCATTATAGCCTCGTGGCATTGCTCTGACAGAGCATAAATACGAAGCGAAGCGAGCCGATCTTTGCCGTCGATTCGTTCGACAAGTACTATAGCACGAACGACGTGACCCCTCGCTCCTTCTTCGTCTATCTCTCGGTTTCGTATTTGCGAATGCCAAAACACAGAGAGCGACAGAAAAGGAGAGAGAGAGAGAGAGAGAGAGTGGCGAGTGAGTTTGGTATACATTCAATCGAGGCAGGAGAAGCTCCGGTCTCAGCCGGTCGAACGAGAGGAGGACTGTATATTACCGGATCCTCCTTCGAGCGTATACACCGACGCGAGTATGGTACGGTAAAACGGGGAGAAAGAGAGAGTAAAGGACCGAAGGGTGAAAAACTTTTCTCTACGCCTTAACGGAAAGAGGGAGATTGCCGTACGGATGATCGAATACGAAGCTTCCGAGTATTGACCTTCGATCTCGATTATGGTGGACGGGACAAGCTGAGCGCGCGGTTCGCTTTGAATCTTCCGGAAAATTATTTGAACTTTAGAGGAGTTTGTTTCATGCAAAATATCCACCGCGTTTTTTTCGTTATCTGGTATTATATATAGTTTTCTTTTTTTTTTTTTTTTTCTTATTATTATCGGTCTTCAATGCATATATAGAATTTTTTTTAGTCCTATATAATTATCTTATCATGTTTTATGTTAATGATATTCGAATAGATTTTTTATATATAAATTAACAGGTAAATTGATTTTATGAATCAATAGACAAGTTATGTAATATTAAAAAGAATTATGCATCTTTAAAGTATATTATATTACAATTAACAATTTACAATATCCCAATAATCGATTTCAAATTGCACACGGATTAAAAGAGTCGTAAATTTGGTATTCTATTCCACATCATTATTAACAACAATAACGTAGACAAGTAGCAGCTTGCGATGGAATCGAAGGAACGGAGATCAATTTCATCGAGACGGATGCAAACGTGTACGCGTCAATTGGCGACAATTGGTCGATATACACACCAAGCAATTAAGGTATATGTACGACAGGGAATCAAGAGAGAGAGAGAGAGAGAGAGAGAGAGCGACGCGTGCGGCATCACGAGTGGGTCCAGCTGCACCGAGTGCATTCACCTTGTACGCCAGCTGCCGTACACGTGTGCCCGCGTGTGGGTATAAGCGAAGCCAATGGTGCATCAACTTCCTCACCCCTCGCAAACCTCTTCTCACCAAAACGCACGAGACACACTCGTGTCTTGACCAATTTGGAGTCGGCTCGAGAGCCAGCGAATATATGTCTCCTATCCTGTAGTAGTCCTTCTTGTTCGTTACCTTCTCTCCCTCCTTTAGAGAAGATGTGTTCTCTTGGGAAGATCGAAAGTTACATGCTCGACCGGTCCATGCTGACATTGGTTAGTTGATCTGTTTTGGTTGAGAAAGCCTCGAATAAGTTAGTTCTAAACGGAATTATTTTACGTCGTGGATCTTTTTTTTTTTTTTTTCAAAGAGCACAAAATAAAATTTATGTAATAAAAAAAATTTTTTTTGAATTTTCAATTACGATAATTTTGTAAAAATAATGAATAATTGAACAATGTTTTGAGGTTATTTTTACAGAAAATCGTGACATTAATAAAGGATTGGATAATCCAATTTTTCGTTGGCACACAAGGAAAGAATATAAAGGTAAGCGAATAGGAGAGACCGGATTAAAGATACGTACAAGAAGTAGGAAGAACGGCAACTTTGGGTAGCAGGTTGAGGATGATGAGTTATTATAATCGGATCAGCTTAATCTCGAACATCCGTATGAACGCAAAGCCGATTTCGGTTTACGGATTACCGGGTTACGAACTCCGAGTAGTTTGACCGCTGCTTCCTCTCCCTCTCTCTCTCTCTCTTTTCTACGTCGGCGAGGATTCTCTCTATCTCTCTCGTTCTTGCGTGTACACGATTCGCGATATCTGATTTTTACGAATTGCCGGCTGGTTTTCCTCCAGATAGAAAGCTACATTTTCGATATCGGGTCAATGTTACGACGTTACGCGTGCCTTTTTTTTTTTTTTTTTTTTTTTTTTTTTTTTTTTTTTACAAAACATTGAAGTGAACGAGTTAAGTAAAGGGAAAAGTGAAGACGTATGTAAAGTATATACTCGCGAGGCCGCCAATCGATTTATTTTGTAATTACAATTTAACGAAGCGCATTATTAAAATTTGCGAAATTTGCAATCCACGTTGGATAAAAAATAAAAGTTTGTTATCGTTATACTAACGCCATTATTTTTCAAGTATTTAAAAAAGTATTTTTTAATTTTTCAAGTCAGTTAAATCAAAATATTAAATAATTGTGAGATTAATGTTTAAAAATAATAACGCCGCGCGTAACGGATCGATGCGAAACTTAATATATTAAACGGGAAGTAAATCGCTCAAATCGTAATTGTTCTCTTCGTTAAACAAAGCATTAAAATACAATTATCCTCGCGCACTTCATCATGTTTATTTTCTCATTAAATAAACTTACCCAAGCCGTTTTTAAAACAATACGTTTTGTAATTTTTCGCCCCTCCTCCCTACTTTTTACACTTCTCTCATAAAACTTTTCTCGAAAAGCTTCGACGTAAAATGAAAGTCCTAAAAAATTCATGGTACCAGGAGACAATAGTCGTTCTCCTCTTTCTCTCCTCTCAAAAAAATATGCCCGTCGGTTCGTCGTAAAGCGCGCGTATATAAAAATTTTCACGGTATATCCCTCATACCCTCTGTCCCTATCTCATTCTCTTTCATCCATACGGATTTATCCATTTTAAGGGTATATTGGATTCCACGTGAAAAAAATATTACGCGTCCGATAACGTTGCTTCGGAGAACCGCGAAAATTTCGAAAGAACGTTGAGCGAACAAACAAAAAAAAAAAAAAAGAAAAACAGAGGGGCATCGGGAAGCGTAAGTCAACCCGGTGATTTTCCGCATTTTTGTTCTGTTGTATCGGCTATATAAATACACCGTGGCGATTCGCTTTTTATTTCTCTCTCTTTCTCTCCCTCTCTCTCTCTCGCTCTCCTTTTTTTTCCTCTCTAATGGCGCAAGGTTAAACGACGATGAAAGACAGAAGAAAATATTGGGAGGAAAAAAAAAATAGAAAAGGCAGTTAATATGGTCCCTTCTATAAATTCGTATACTTTGGGAATAAAACCGTGAACGGATCTTCTTCTCTTTGGGTTTGCACGCACCGCTGGCTCTCTCTCTCTCTCTCTCTCTCTCCTCGTTTTTTTTTTTTTTTTTTTTTTTTATCATTTTGTACGACACAAGATTTACGTTGAGAAACGCTCTCGGGTATTTTGCGCTCTCGGCGCTTCTTTGGAATTGGTTTGTATTTTTTCTTTCTTTTTTACGGCGATTAACTCTACAGATAAAATTTGGAAAGTTATTCGCGATGTGACATTTATATCGCGGGATGAAAGGGCTCGTATATTTGTTTCGAAGGTAGAATGAAACGGTACGGACGATAATAAAAACTTTTAAAGGAACATTTTATAATAAATGATGGAGATTTTATGTTTTTCAATCTAAATTCTAAACGAAGCAATTGCATGAAAATATGGTATTCATATTTTTCAAGATCTTCGATATATGAACACGATCGATTATTCATTATAAAAGTAGAATTAAAAAAATAAAAGCTCGATATAAATATTTTCAATTTTATAGGTCGCATTACATTTATACATTTAACACGTCATACTCGATAACGTAAACAAAATAATTCAATATTGAAAATTTGTTATTTTATCGTTGTCTTTTCACCGAACGCAATTAATAATTTAAATTTGTATTTTATTAAAATTCAATAATGAATTTTCAATATTTAAAATTTAAAGCATTAATTTTTATTAATAACAAAAAAAAAAAAAAAAAAAAAAAAATAACATACATAAAATATAAAATTCCTCGGATTAAACCGCGAATCGAAATTCATTTTATTAGTACGTTCCGTATAAGCATTTCCGACCTTAAGCGAAAATGACCGTAAGCCATTAGAGCGGTATTAAGTACATCCGTTGCGAAAAAATCTTAAAAACGGCACATCGTACGCCCTTAGCTTTTCATCGAGCGAGTACACATAGACACAGCCAAGACCAATAACCCAAGAAAACTCCTCTAGCACTCGATCGAAAGTGGCAACACTTTAGCGCAATGCGGCCACGAGTCCATAAAGCTTTATTCTAACTTTCCACTTAATTCTCCTCGACTTCTCGTCTTCTATTCTCTTTTCCTTGGCCACTTGCCGGCTGTCTCGTACACGCTAACGTTAAAACAGCTGATTTACGTTGACGGATTCTTTCGAAAGGATAAATTAACGAGTTTCGATTAGCTCCGCTTTACGTGTATTTATTTTCATTCGAAAGGGTTAACGAATCAAAGTAGTTTCTCTGCATATTTTTTACGGTAATAAAATATTAAAATTTCTTTTTTATTTGTTTTTTTTTTTTTTTTTTTTTTTATCGCGTAATGTTGATGGATTTGGCCGACGCGCTGCAATATTTTCGTAGTTAATTTATTGCTCCTCTCTTGTTTTATTGCTCGTCTCGGTGATGTATACTTTTTCCTTTTATTATTATTATTATTATTTTTTTTTTTTTTTGAAAAGGAATCTTTTGCAAGTCGCGGTCTTTTATTGCAATAAAATGACAAATAGCGACGATAGCTTTTATAGCGACAGGATATTATTTAATAGGAAATTAGTAATATTGAAATATGATTAATTTCTTAAGCTAATTTCTTTACAATAATTATTTAACATGACATCTTGTTTAATTTTTTTCAGTTCTCTCTAGTTTTTTTAATTCTAGGGTGACTTTTTTCAAATTTATTTGGGAAATAAATTAAAAATTAATTTTTCGAGATGATAATAGAATGAATTAAAGTTTAACGGTATAGCAGCATTTAATTATCCCAATGTAAAGTTGAATGACAGTCCAGGTAGTCGTATTACGTTTTTTCAAAATAATTTCAACGTCGTTATAACTTTTTCAATTCATCGTAGCTCGCAAACAAGTGCGATAATAAATTCGAATCGCTTGTACTACTACACGTTAATATACACGGATATCAGTCAAATACGAAAAGTGCAAGCGCTTACAATGAAAAATAAATAAAAAAATAAAAAAAAAAAAAAAAAAAAAAGAATGAAGAAAAAATTGCATTATACCGAAAAAAAGTTCGCGACGTCGTTAAAGGTAACAACAACGGTATCTATACCTATATACACACATATATATATATTCTCGATTTTTCTTATTTTCCTCGCGTAAAAAAGGGAGCCGTATAACCGTATACCGTGAACCATAAATAACATAATCTCAGTTTTCCTCCCAATGTTGAAAGGAAAGTTCATATTCGCAGTCGGTGTACGGTTAAAGTAACCTATAGAAACGAAAGGGCGGGAGAAAAATAAATAGCCATTTTACCGTTAGCGACGTAGAGCAGTTGTCGAATCAGCAAAACATTACTCATTGAAACGTCGAAGAAGCCTCTTTCTCTCTCTCTCTTTCTCACTCTTTCTCTTTCTTCCGTTGTTTGTTCTCTCGTTTACTTTTTCACCAAAGTTGCGCGCAGATGTATCGCGCTTCTCCTAATGGAATTTGAAAAAAAAAAAAAAAAAAAACTGTGTACGAAAACAAAACGTGTGCAAGTAAACATACGAAGAATCGCCGTCGGAAAGACGACGTTTACCGAACCGAAGTGACAAGAGCGAACGAACGCATCTTTAAAGGCCAGCTCGAGGAGAGATGAAAGTTTTTAAAGTGGCGCTTTTCGTTTTAATGCTTTTTGTATTCGGCGAAACTTTTACAAGTGATTGTTTATCGCGCGTTAAATGCACCGAAAAGCAACGTCTGTAATGGATACATTTAACGTACTTGAATAATTTTTAAAAGTTCGAATGTAAAGAAATAATCGATCAATGCAAAAGTTTCGTTTGATAATATTTAGTCAAACGGCACTTTACAGATTGTCATTTGAATATTGCAATTTTTTATTAAACTGACTTATGACAGACATACAAAATAGTATATTATAACGGTTCCGATAATTAGAACAATTTTGAATTCCCGATGGCTAAATACGATGACAAAGAGAAAATTTGATGTTGCGTACACGTGTCAGAGAATTTACGGTCAAGCATCGCGCGTTATTCCTGAAACTATTCGTACGGTTAATAGTGATGAATTGACGTCGTTAACCGTTGACATGGCAATCACCATTGATGTAACCCTTTTCTCTTAAATATTAATATAATGCAAAGTCGCTTGAAAATAATAAACCATCGATTCCATTACTCTTTAAAATGACTCTTTCAAATTTTTCCATTTATAATCGATCAAAAAAATTTACTTGTTAAATTTTATCCAGCGTTATCCTTTCTCAATTGAATTTAATTACAATAAAAACTTCAAAGTACAGTCATCGTCGTCATTAAAACTGGCTTATTCAAACTTTCCAATTAAACTTAATAAATTAACGGCGAAAGGTAAAAAATTGTGAAAACGAAATGAAAACAATATATCGGAAATACATAATTAAAGAATAATAGTAAAAAGACTAAAGAAAAAAAAAAAGGAGGAATCTATGCAGAACGAAAAGAAAGCACGTACAATATGAAAAAGGTGGTGTGCGAGTGAGAAAGAGAGAGAGAAAGAGAGAAAATGAGAGAAAAGCGGTTAGGAATAACGAATAGCGGAACGTAAAAGTAGGACGTAGGCGCTTTTGGGATCGAGGCCAACTATTGTCATTACGTCGGTCGGGTCCGCATTATGCGCGCCCGGAGCTTCGGCGCATACCAGATATCCTTTTTGGACGCTCGAATCATTTCTCTCGTTCCCCATTCTACCTATATTCGAGACGATATCGAGATATTCCCCGGGTTCGGGAATATTCGCCGGACGATCAAGGACAAGACTTATATTCTTTCTCCTCGTTTTATTTTTCTCTCTTCTTTTCTTTCTTCTTACTTTTTCCCCTATCGTTTATGCCTTTTATTATTTTTTTTTTTCCTCTTTTGCTTTGGGTCGAGGTCGTCGCGTTCTGTTGTTGCGGATCGCTCGTGAGTTAAGGATAGAGAACCCGGCGTTAAATCGAACGGATAGTCTTCTGATCGGTTCGGTATATCCATCGACTTTTATTCGGATTCTTTTCTTACCGTGCTCGTTTCTTCTTATTCCTTTTATTTTTCCTTCGCTCTCTTTCTTTTTTTTTTTTTTTTTCGTCAAGGTGAAGAGCTGACATGGAAAATGCTTCGTACGAACTTATTTTTGTATCGAAAACGTTGGAAGCATAGAAAATAAAAGCGAATGCATTAAAGAAAATAAAGAAATTTCTTAGGATAGTTGTACTAGCTTAATCTCCCTAATATGAATAATACGAGACATTGCCGTTCATACAATCTCTTCAGCGACCTATATTTAAATGAAGTTCCAAATATCTAGAACATAAATTTGTACTTGCCGCAAGACATCTATTTATACTAATATTACTTGTTTTATAAGTAGGTCACACAAGATTATGAATTGCATAACTATAAATTTATTATTATTTTCGAATAATGGAATTTTCTTTAAATATAAAAAAATAATCATTTATTGATAAAGTTTTTATAAAGTAAACGTTCTTTTATAAAGTATTTTTTTAACTAATTAATTTTAACGTTCTTATAATAAATTTTTATAGGCTTATTACAACATCTATTTTTGAATGAAAACTTTATTCGATATAAATTATACATGAAATAGAAAAAAAAATATGCAATCCACAAAGTATAAAAAATATGCAAATGAACTCGATATCCATCGTTGACCTCGATTCGCGCGACGGCCTATCAGCCGGTGAAAAGTAGCGGTTCTTCTCCGGCGATGCGCATGCGCACAACGGTAACGTAAGCACGCGCCAAACCAGAAACAATTAAAAGGATCTCCCTAGGCGCTTACGTAATGCCGCGAGGCTCATTCGTCTTCGTTAATGCACGCGGTGAAATTTCGCGGGCTTATCCCCGGGAAATCTCACCGAGGTGTGCGCCACCGTACGTGCGTGTATGTGTGACACACGTACATTGCGAGAAAAAGAGGGGGAGAGAAGGCTTGGCTCGAAAGATGGACGACGCTGTGGCGGTTGCCAAGTCACTTTCTCTCTCTCTCTCTCTCTCTCTTTCTCTTTCGCTTGCTCTTTTGGTGATAGATGCGAAAAGCTGGAAATCAACGAGCATGGTTGTGCGCGCGGGGATATAATCACTCACTTTTATACAGCGCGTGCGGTCGCCTTTATCGTCTTTTGCGCTTGTAAAAAATGAAAGAAAGAAAGAAAAAAAAAAAAAAAAAGAAAAAAGAAAAAAGAAAGACGCGCGCACGCGTTTTGTTTCGCTTTTCTTATGCAGAAGGAACAACGCCGCTCGGTGTACGCTTTTCTCCTCGGCTTCCTCTTTACCATTTCTTTGGCGCGAACGCGCGACCCTTCTTACTTTCTACTCGTTTACCTTTTGTTTCGCGGTGTGGCTCGCTACTATATACCTCTCTTTCTCTCTCTCTCTTTCTCTCTCTCTTTCGCGCGCACATTTGCGCGAGTATCGTTCTTCTCCCGGGCAAGGCTTTTTCTCATTACCGGGAGAAACTTTCAAAGGGTTGGCTTGTTTTTCTTTCTTTCTTTTTTTTGTTTTTTTTTTTTCGTGCCTCTTGCCCGTTTCTTTCGACGCCTCGCTGTTTAACGGTACTGTATTCGTGTGTAACTTGCGCGCGCGTATATGTTACTTACACGGCACGCGTGAACGATGACGTTTTGCGCCCCGAGTGCTTACAAAGGAGTGTATTAAAAGCGAGGTGAACATTTTTATTCTGTAAATTTGATTCTTTCATTCTTAATGGCGCTACTCTCCTCTTGCAAAAGTTCATTAGTGGGCTCTATTTATGAAACGTTTAATAATAAATGCGTTCCTTGGTTAAAATTAGTAAAACTAATGTTGATAATTACGAAATTTTAATTATAAAAATAAAAATTTGAATTTCGTTTTGTGAAGTTACAAATTTTTATTGTATCATTCATTTTAATTTGCTATTTCAATCATTGTGGGATAATTGATGGTAAAAAGTTTGAGTATTAGAGTGATATTTAACTTTATTTAAACGAACTTAGTAAAATAAATACTAAAATAAAAAAACTGTAATGTTTTTGATTCACGAGTTAGAATAAAATTGAAAAAAAAATAAAGGTTATAAAAAAAAAAAAAAAAAAAAAAAAAAAAAAAATAGAATACGTGACGGTAACATCAATAAAATTAGAAATATTTTTATGACGGACAACAACAAAGAGGAAAAACATATACCCAGTGGGTACAACGTCACCGAATATTATTTTTTTTTCTTTTTTTTTTTATCAAACATTTCAAGTCGTCGAAGTGGCATCTGCAATATTCACCCAGTGGTTCAAATTCCAGCGTCGAGCTTTGTCAAATTCCACTGTTCTATTTACATCTCTCGTCGTTCCTCGTCGTCGCAAAGCTCGCGCTTCTGTCAAAACAAACGTGACGTGGGAAAAAATTTTTCGCCCCGTCAGCCCATCGTACACAATGCATTCCGGGACGATAAGGCGCAACGGCGTAGAAATGAAAATAAAAGTAAAATAAATGTATAAAAATAAGATACAAATAAAGAAAGATGAAAGCAAGAGTCCTCCTCTTTCTAGCCGAACGAATAAAAATTTTCGTCACGCTCGTCCTTTTCTCAGCCGTTATTTTATACGCATTGGCTAACACGTACTACGCGAGGCCGCAAAATTCCCTCCGCACTCCGCAAAGGAAAATAAATAAGGGCGCGAACGCGCGAATCGCTTGCGAGCTGAGAAAACGTGACGGAGAAGAGCCGCGAGAGAGCCTTGTAAATAAAGCTCTTGGAGACTCGAGCGGAACGAACGTTTCTCTCTCCCTCTCTCTCTCTCTCTCTCTCTCTCTCTCTCTCTTTCGTTCCCTTTTCTTTTCTTTTCTGCTCTCTTTCTCTCTTGAAGAAATGGTCGAGGAATGTTAAAACAGCTACATTTTCGTAAAATCTGTGTGTGACTTCAATTCCATTTGCCGAGTGTGTAAGTAAGAGAGAGAGAGAGAGAGAGAGTGAGAGAGGGGAAGGAAGGGAAGAGTTTGGCAAGAGCTTTCGAGGAACAAAGAACTCGGGGCGATAAGTGCTGCGGCAACGCGCGACGACGACAAGCGCGCGCGCGCGCGAGGTGACAGTTTGCCGGCGCTGCTGCCGTTGCTCGCGCGTTGCGTCTGTTGTGTTGTGTCGGCGCGTCTCGAATTTCAAAAGAGAATGTGCCCAAGACAGCCTGTGTTGTATGTCTCTAGTGGAAGCTTTTCTCTCTCTCTCTCTCTCGCTACATTGGATTTTAACCTGACGGCTTTTTCAATTTATAAAACGAGCCTTCTTACGCGTAGACGTGAGATTTTTTTTTACGCGCCTCGATGTCTTATTATTAGTCGAAGGGATTTAAAATGCTTGTTTTATTTGTTACTCGATGTTGATGAATAGACAAATATTTTTTTTTGTTATTATTTTTTTAATTTCAACTTATTAATTTATTAAATGAGCTTGTATAGTTTAATTTTTTTTTTTTTAATTATTTTAAACTTTAAATATCTTAATTTTACAAATAGTTTAAAAATTAGCTTTAAGAAACAGATATCACATTATAAAAAGCATTATTTATTAATTATTTATAAATTTTGATTGCCAATTAAACGTTAATTTCACAAAGATTAACGTTAATCAAGAGTCGAATAAATCATACGCGTTTATAAGTTTCGCTAATATTGATTTCTTACGCGTTTCCAATATTTTATTATCTTATACCTTGTATCGATAAACATTACGAAGAGACAAAAATAAATCGTCTACTTCGCAATACGCGCGTCCCTTTTGTTCCCGGCATCTACATCGCTTTCGTGGCAAGCGACAATTTGCCCTCGCTTCGTTTTTGATTTCCTCCCTTTCTTCTTCCAAGCCGCCGACACGCATACTTCATCATTGGGGGGATCGGCAAAGTTCTCCCTCTTTTTTCATCTCGCGTCATCATGAATTATTAATGAGCTCCGCATTCGCGAATCGACTCGTTCTATTGACTAACTCTTTCGTATTCGGCCGTGTGTTTTTCGAGCTATATGCTCTCTGAATTCGTTATGTAATCGTCCGGATGCTCGATACACCGACTTTCGACGCGGCGAATTTTACTCGCGAATACGACGGTGAGTATTGCCGAGCTTTCAAAATTCGTGTTTTATTTTACGGTTACGTAAGGGAGGACGACAAACCGAAAGCAATTTTTAGTTTGCTCGAAGAATTTTTCCGTTCTTTTTGAGATTGTCTCGTGGCTTTTAAATTGGCGATTGAATTGTTTAGCAATATTTTTTTTTTTATTTACACGCGATGTCTGACCTCACACGGATATTTCTACTTCGATGTTCTCTCCATTATAATACATATTTATTATTATTTCTAATTTTTTGCTAATACAATTACAGGTACAAAATTAAAATGAATTCGTTACCAATCTTTCATAAATATTATTGAACAAAATATTATGATTTTTACTACAAACAACTTGTCAAAACTTAATTGTATTTCCAATAATACATACATTATCGCACAATTGTAAAAACGAATATATATTCGGTTCCCGCACCATTTTGCAGTCCATATAAATAACGTATTTTAATACTACAGTTTTTCTCTCTCTCTCCCTCTCTTTTTTCTTTTTTCTTTTTTTTTCTTCGTTTTAATATACCGCATAAAAGCAAATAAAGCGAGCAAGCAGCGAAAACGAAAAGAGGGCCAAGGATACATTGTTCGCAAGTACCGCAAGGCCAATTATCCCGACGCGGTGCCGGCCAATAAAATTCCATCTCACTCGGCCCACGTTCTCCTCCCTTTTCCTATTCCTTCTCTTCTTCCGCGCTTACACGCGTTTCCCCTTAAGCTTCGCGCTCGGGTTATGCGAAGGGTAAAGGGAAAAATAAGAGAACCGATAGTTGGCTTTATGGACCATTGAAATGACTAACGGGGCCATTGAATATGATTTTCAGAAGCAGTGGTAACAGACCTCGTGCTAGCAACATTTCAGTAACGGGATTATTTCTGTTTACCCGTATACATATATACACGTTACACATGCGCATACATGGACGCGATCGTCGTAAGTCGTCCGAGACTTTGGCGCACGCCGAACTGCGGTTTTTCAATGAATCGGAAACAGCCTTCTTTTTTTTATCTACTTACACTCCCCTCGTGCCTTTCGTCCCTCATAGAGTCTGCTTATTACTTTATTATCATTCGTTCGTATCGGTTTCGCTTACATTTTAAAAATAGCTAAAAGTGAAATTCTTTCCAAAAAATAATTGCCTTGGTGAAGTTTTAGGCCGCTAAAGATATTTTAGTAGTACTCTCGTTTAGAAGTTAAAAAAAAAAAAAAAAAAACTGAAAATTCATCGATGAATACTTGATTAATAGATTTTAAAAATATCCACAACTATAAATTTTATTGTTCTACGTTAAACTTTTTTAAACTCGTCGAGAATAGAATTGCACTATTAAAACAAGAGACTTTCATTTTTATGCCAGCTCAAATGTAAATGTTAATTTTAAACTTTCCTCATGAACTTTATTACACGTCTCTTGTAACATTAAACTTAATCAACTGATGAAAAGCATTTGTTTTAACGCTACTTGCAACTTTGTTTCAAACGAAACAATATGAAACAGCAAAAGTACACGCGCTCTCTGACACGCAATTTACAACAGAGTTATTTTACATTTATGCGCTTACCTCTTTCATATTTAGCTTTACGTCAACATTGTGTAACTGAACTATATGTAATACGTCGAATAGTTTGTACAAATTAACAATTGTTAGTAATTTATTACTCCTATAATTTTCTCTAAAATCATTAAACGGTATAATATAGGATTGTTATTAATAATTATGCAATTGAAATATAATTTTAAATATAAATATTTACAACAAAATGAGCAAAAGTAAAATTTTAATAATTAAAAAAGTATGAAATTAAAACAGACCTTGCAATATTTTATGTATAAATATACAAAAAAAACAAAAAAAAAAAAAAACAAAAAAAAAAATATATATATATATATATATATATATATATATATATATATATATGTCGAAGTAGAGTTTGAAATTTTAATTAAAAGCAAATCCAATATTGACCCTTTTTTAGATGTCGTTAATTTTGAATTTAAAATTCAAAATGGAGAATCCAATATTACTGATCGAAATTGCAAAACAGAACAATTTACATAAAAGTTTGCTAGTCGACGGAATGCTCGACTAGCGAAACGATTTTATTAATAAAATGTAAAAATAAAAATGCGAATTAAAAGACGCGCGGATGATTTTTAAAGCAACGACGACGTTTTCTTTCAGATAGTACCTATATATTTTCCACTGATAACCGGAAAAAGGTTATAAAAATCCATGGTATACCTTCGATAAAATGCTAACTAAACGACTCGTTCAAGTTTCGGTAAATTATCCACTCGAAATTTAAAAGAATATCGAGCACAAATATCCATCGTTATGAAAAAAGAAAAGGAAAGAAACGAAAAAACCGATCGGCACACGTTGCTATACCTTCTCCTACCAACAATCGCATCGTTCCACTATTTTCCTCGCTATATCTTAACACGTCAAAGCGACAAGTTTTGCAAGTTTTTATTCGGCCCCCCGTATTTCATCGGTTCGACGTTACGCGCGTAAGTTTTTACGATCGATCCACCTGAAGTCGTACGCGGGAGAAGAAAAATTCGCGATTCTTTATACGCTGTTCATACACAAACACGTCCACGCGTTATAACTTGGACGCACACAGAGAGAACGAGGATGTAGGACGAAAGAGAGAAGGAGACCAAAGTTAAATGTGGTGAAAATCTCGCTAGAACCGGCAATAAATACGATCGTAAAAGCTTGCAAGAGCTTTCTTTCTCCCTCTCTCTCTCTCTCTCTCTCTCTCTCTCTCTCTTTCTATCTTTTTGTTCCTCTTCCCCTCCCTAATTTTTTTCTCTCCCTCAGATTATACCTAATAGAAGGCGGCTGTTTTATCGGTTTGAGAGTCGGTTTTGCGCGGACGATAGCTAACGACGTAGACAGGCGCAAATCGTAAAACGACTCCTCCTCTACTTCGTTATAAACGGCCTTGAAAGGATAAAGCGCTGGACGTTGTAACGGTACCGGGATTTCTCCTCTCTCTTTTGCGTGCACGTTGCTCTTTCTTCTATATATACACATCACATTTATGTGTATATATATATATATATATATATATATATATATATGTACGTATGTATATATGTATATATATACACATATACCGACGATGCGATACTCTCGCTAACCGCGACGTTTACTGGCGCTCGTATTATCGCCGGTATGAATAGACGCGCGCTCCGCCGTTCGTTGATATCGGAGGGTTATAAATGCGAAACGCGAGAGACGGTGAGAGACGAGTGAGGGAGTATAAAGGTATTGTGTGCCCTTGTCCTGACTGTGCATTTTTTTTTTTTTTTTTTTTTTTTTTTTTTTTTTTTTTTTTTTGTTTTTACGGATATGTATGCACATAGAGGCGATGGTAAATGATGCAATTAAGCGTAGATGAGAAAATTAGGAAAAATAAACCGCTTGGAAATCAAAACGTGGATTTATTATTTCAGCGAAATATGATGGATTTATTATTTTCCTTTTTATTGCCGCGACAAAAATGTTTTATCACTTATGACATTTTTATGAATTTAACGATGACTATTTTATTACTTGAAATACGATGTCCTACAAAGTCATTCAAGGCACAATATTTTATAATCTTTTCAATGTAATCCGATAATCTTACAGTTATAGATATGATGTATGAGAAAAAAAATGTATTTCCTAAAATTTATTTATTACATAACAGTATGAAACATGTCTATTATTATTTTCTATTTCATTAAAGACACTAAGAAATAAATGACATCGTATACGGAAAAAATTTTAACAAAACTTTATTATTGAGAGTATACTTCCAACCAAAAGATTCACCTTTATCGCGAACAGGTCCATTCTAATGCAACTCTCGCACATCCTCTCAAAATTTCATAAATTTTCCCATAAAAAAAACCACTGTACCTCCCTGACGAAATTTCCAGCGCATCCTTTCATTTTGAATTCGAATATCTTCCAGACGAGACGACTTACTCGAATAACTCGAAATTCGCCCGAGAGACAATAAAGTTCTTCGCGTATAACGTCAACGCTTACACAATGCCGCCGAGAATTTCACGGCTTACGAATAACAACCCGCATTCGTCCATGTGCATATTGAGCCGCGTTACGAGCGGACTACGAGAGCTTTAATAATTTTAATCTAGTTGCTTACTATTATCACACGCCGGTTTTATGTCGGTGAATATGACCGACTTTTATCTCTCTCTCTCTCTCTCTCTATGTAATGACAATGTGAGAAGTATAAATCGAGCGTTTTTAAACATCTTCGCTCTTTAGACGTTCGGAAGATAATTTTCCTTCGTGTTCGAATTATCGAGGCGCGGGTTTTCGAATTTTCGAATATATAATTTTCATAAAGAGTACTTTTTATTGTCGTGCAATATACCCATGCTTATATAAATAATGATTCGAGAGCGCCGTTAACGAGCGTAAAAAGAAAATTTATCGCTTGCGTGCACCTTTGACGTTACTGCAATGTATTAAACATTAACTGAAAGACGAGATGGGAAAAAAAATTCTGCTCAATAAAAAACAACGATCCTTTATTCTTGCTCTTTTCAATACTTGAAAAAGAAACAAGAAAAAAAAGCTCAAAGAGAGCGTCTTCTCAACGCGGCGATCTTTTGCGCATAACTCGTTGGCTCTTCGCTATCTCACGAGCGAACGCTCGCTTGCGCACTTATATAACTCAAACGCGAAAGAGTTTTCGGACGACGACGAACCGAAGGGGAGTAATAACGCGTGTATGCATATAAGCCACTCAACGCCGAATCTAACGCACTCGAGCGTTCCGTAAGGGAAAATGCCGAGGATCTTGAACGTGTCGTTGGGGAGGAAATTCAATATCGCGATCTGTGATGTTTAAGCAATATTTCGATTTTATTTCTATTTTTAGCTCTATCGCCTATAGTATATTTTTATAAAATAAAATAAAGCATTTATGAGTATTCTGAGTTTTCAACAAAATAAAGCGAAAAATTTAATTTTTTTAAAATCGAATAAAAATTTCTAGTAAACGATTTTTTTGATAAGCTGTATGCTTTTAACGAATTAAGCTCTTGAA
Source organism: Chalcis sispes (assembly GCA_949987625.1). Taxonomy (NCBI): domain Eukaryota; kingdom Metazoa; phylum Arthropoda; class Insecta; order Hymenoptera; family Chalcididae; genus Chalcis; species Chalcis sispes. The sequence continues at coordinate 8,904,504 of OX465094.1, read as the reverse complement.
TAGAAAGAAGATAAATTTACGTTACAATAATTATATGTTACGTGCACTTAATTTGTTTTGAGTGCACGATTCGCTTGCATCGTTATTATTCAAGTACAAGCGTTTTCTTCTCAATGAATTTTAGAGAGAGAGACAGAATTTTATACAATAATTGAACAAGTACAATGTGAACATTATCGAAAAATTCTTTAGTTTTAATGTTTCTATATGCTTTTAATGTATCTTTAATCGAACTTTGATTATATTGATAATTCGTTACATTCTAAAAACAACAATTCGCGAAAAAAAAAATAAAAACGAAATATAAAAATTCACAATGAACAATGCAACAAATCTACCGTAAAAAAACAAACGTCATTCTCACTTTATCATCCTGACAAAGCATCTCGCATCACCGGAGCATATCCCGCTAATAATAACGAATTCTTTCATTAACGTACGTCACCCCCATTCCATGCAAGAAAATCCTACCCGAGCGCGGGCCACTCGAGTATCTCCCGCACAGACGCGGAAAATCCCGAACTGGAATTCCCAAAAAGCAACTCCGATCTCTTTCTCTTTTTCTCTTTCCTTCTTCTCGAGAGGACAATAAGCGCTCGGTTATTGCATACACAGCGCATGTACGTATGTACACACACGGGAGTACAAAGGGGGTAATATCCGTCGTTCCTTAAAACAAAAAAAAAAAAGAAAACAAAAACAAAAACAAATAGAAAGGAGAAAGAAAGAAGAAAGGGGAAACCTCGTATTTTCTCGAGCGAAATTGTATCGCGAATAAAACAGACGTCGCGAACTTTTCGTAGATATGACGATGATAAAACGACGATATAACGGAGATAAAGAGAGAGAGAGAGAGAAGGAAGGTATAGTGAAAAAACGAAACGGCAAGAATATCTCGAACGTTTACATTCGCCTACGTACTTGCGGAGACTTGCGCAAATTGCGCGCGCGCGTAAATACACGGAATTGTATTTTCGCGTGCCACTTACGTTTTACGGGGCACCGGTGAACGTTTTTTTTTTTCGCTCGCGGGATGAAAAAAAGAGCGCGATACTCGTACACTTCGCGAAATTGTTATCACGGTGAATTTGTTTTCGCGAGATTTATTCGCGCGTGCAATGCTACATTTTTTTATTCTTTTTTTTTTGTTTTTGTTTATTTATTTTTTTTTTTTTTTCGTTTTTCACGGACGAAAAGACGTTGAAACATCGTTTTTTTTTTCTTACCGCTTTTTAAAGGCTATATACTTTAATGAAAAAATATATCAGAATTTTATATCGATATAAACGCGTTTAACATCTCATAAACTAGCGTTTTAACAAAGAAGAAAGTTGAGAAATTTTAGAAAACATCGCACGAATGAGAAAACATCCTTATAATCCTAAACATTGCAAAAGGTAAAAAATTTACCGCTTCGAGGCTTTATCAAAGCACGAGTGACGCAATCGCTCGTAAATCCTCACTTCGATGTGGCACTTTGTTCGTTAACGAAAAAAAAAGAGAGAGAGAGAGAGAGAAAAAAAATCCGAAGGCGTACGCCTATCAATCCCACTCCACTCATTCGAACCAAAAGGTTTGAGTCTCTCTTTCTCGGTTATATCGCAGTTGTAAACGTAACGTAAAGGTAGCTTTCGTATTAAATCAAAAAAAAAAAAAAAAGAAAAAAAAGAGAGAGAAAGAGAGAGAAGAAAAAGTTGCTTCACCGCAGCAGCAGCAGTAGCAGCAGCAGTAACAGCGGCATCGGTGGGAGCATCGTAAAACCAGCACTTACACCGAGTGACTTTTTTACGGCACCGGATGACGCGTGTAGCGAAATTCTCACGCCCGCGATGTACTTAGGTTTAATACTCTGCTCTACGGAAAGAGACACGCTTCTTTCGAAGCAGTCAACTCCGAGCGCTCATATATATATATATATATATATATATATATATACTAGCTTTTTTTTCGCTCCTCCTTCGCGTTTTATATGCCCACGCGTTAAACGCGCGCATCCTATTTTTTTTTCTTCATTTTATTTCGCAAAAAGTACACGGTACGCTGTACGATGACTATTTTTACGGTAGAACGGTTATGCTGAATAATGTCGAAGTTTTGAATTTCGATCGCCATGAAAAATGGTTTGGATACTGTTTAAAGCTGCGCTAATAATAAATCATATTTGTCGTTATATTTAGAAATGAATACATTTTTATCTGCAGCTTATATCGCTTAACATTCTAAAAGTGTACCTATACGCATAAATAGACATTCATCGATACTTTTTTTTCCCGAAAGCATATATTATATTCGTTATATTTGTTGCGCGTTTGAATAATTCGATACCGCTTAATCTCTCTCTTCACCAAAGGTACCGTTCCGAAATAGAATTATTTGAATGACATCGATAAATCTCAATCGCATTTAAGTCTCTCCCTTTTTGTGTAGCGATGAGATAAGGCAAATAAGAAAAGAATACCGAGCGAACGTGGATTACAAAAAAAAGAATGCCAGAATCTCTAAACCTGCCAGGAAATAACAATGGAGAAAAAAAAATATATCGTAAATAAAAAGACGATTCGGCAACATTTTTCTCGACAGCTGGCTTGACAAACGATCGCAGCTTCTGCGCTCCGGCATTGGGCGACTAAAATGTCGCTTCTCAACGAGAGTAAATGAATTATCGGTTGATCAACCGAACGATTTTACGTTCCTAAAAATTCACCAGAATTCACGGATTTTATTTTCTCGTGTTTTTTTTCTTTCTCGAAGTTCTGAACGGTTGACGTGCGAAATAATTTTCGAAAAATGAAATGGAAAAGTTTTTCAAGTTGAAGAAAGTTTTATATTTTGTATTATTTCATCGGGATAGCCACAAGTAAAAGAAGATTTTAAATTTTTTAATTGTCAGATTTTTTAAGTTTTCATCCGCTTTAAATAAAAATAAAGAATCGAGAATATCGTGGATTATTTAAACTAATGGTTATTACTTTTTTATTCGAATGCAATTTTATTTTAATATTCTAACATTTTATGAAGCTGATTCTAGAAACAATTCAAATAAAACAATTATGATACAATACGGTATAGGTCGTTTTTCTAAAAATTAATACGTGTATTTTTATTAAATCGATAAGGATGCATCGTATATTCTTAATAAACTGATATTTTAAAATTTTTCGCAAATTTCGTCGTAATATTTCAGATTTGATTAATAGAAAACGTTTATTGTGTGTAAATTGAAGTAATTGAAAGCTGTCGAGTTAAATTTTCAGCTTTACAGAATTTTCAATAGGAGTTTATTAAATGCGTTCTACTTGATATCAACTATCAAAGTCGTAGTTCAAGGATCTATAACAAATGAAAAAGACAAATTAGCAAATCACACCGAGTTGAAGCTGTAAGGAAAAAGATAAATAGAGATATGGTAGGTTAGGCAACTTAAAAAGAACATGTAAAAATGAAGGAAAGGTGCAAGACACTCGAGCGCGTTAATAGCGAGCCGAGAGCTTAAAAGAAGAGAATGAGAAGAGGAAAAAAAAAAAAGAAAGCAGATGAAAGAAGTTAAAGAGTAAAATCAAGCTAAGAAAGATAGAAGGCTTCGTAACCGGAAGGACCAAACTGCCAGTTACATTGTGGAGAAAGAAGAAGAGAAAGGTCTTTAAAGAACACTTTTAACAAGCTAAAACTTAACCATTTATACGCGCGAGGGTCGAGATGGTAAGACAGAGAGAGAGAGAGAGAGAGAGAGAAGAGAAGAACACGTACATGGTCGTACATACACCAAGAAAAGAGATGGAAAAGAAAAAGGGAAAGAGGAAAACTGTGTGCCAACGACGGGAACGTAAAGTCGGAGCAACGAGAAGCAAAGAGAGAAAGAATTTAACGCGGAGGATGAAAGTTTTAATCTTCCCCAGAGATGATCGTTAGATCGCGAGCCTCGAAGAAAAAAAGAAAGGAGGAAGCGAGGAAGGAAGAATGGAAGGAAGAGTTATGATGGTTACACGGTACAAAATGACATTTTTCAAGGATCTTCGAATTTTTTTATCGGAGGCTATTAGCGATGTCAGGCGCGTCGGACATTCCGTATGATTGATCACGACTAAAGTAAGATGTTTTACTTTTAATTTGTTAATTTAATAATCGTCTACCTTGTATCTCAAATTGTGGATAGTATGACATTTAAATTCTTTTCTTTTTTTTTTTTTATCGTGAAATTATTTTTTAATTAATTTTTAAAAACAAATCAACGTTGTACTTTAATAAATTAAGTTAAGCTAAAGTATGACTAGATTCAAATTTTGTAATTGTCCAAAACTAACGAATAGTAAAATTATATTAGAATATTTTCTGCGATATAAACTAAATCTAACAAACGATAACATTAAGTTTTAAAATTTCCATTCGTTGAATCTTTCTTTTTAAATGTCTTTTCGTATTTCAAAAGCCGCACAACGAGACACGATACCTCATGTTTATTTAATCAATTTGTTAAAATTTCAAACGGATGATAAAAAGGAGAAAAGAAAAATACTCGAGCTATTTTCCCTCGGGCTACATTCTGGACATAAGAGCTTTATGTCTAGTTCTTTAAGCCACCGTTTCGTATATCTTTTTAAAGACCGAAGATTTAACGTTTGAACGAGTTCAGTGATTTGTTTCGAAAGCTTTCGAGACTCGCCTCATACAATTTTTAAATAGTAAGTGGTTCGTTTGTCAACGATTGTTTGGTTCTTGCCAGTAAATTTTTAAACAAAATGCTGATAGTTGTAAGACCGTTTTTTTTTTTTTTTTGTTAAAATTTATCAATTATATTTTTAACTTTACTTTGATCCAATCAACTTTTACTATTTTCAGTACAAAGAAACATCAAGTCAGTAACTTTTCATTGAAGCGTCTGGCTATAACATAAATTTCAAAAATTGGAATTATAACACTGAATATAAAAAAATTCTTCTATGTTAAAATAATATATGTAACGATAAATGCAAAACAATTGACAGTATATAATACAAAATAAACATAAAAAAAAAACAAGAATATTATCTTACACCAGCACAGTTTAAAATCTTTCGTCCACCGAGAAACTTTTTTCACGTCGATTCGCATCGCAAATAAATGTCACACTAGTTATAAAAATAAAAAATTGACCTTTCTAGCGAGACAGCTCGATCGAATTTTGGATAAGATAAATAAAACGTAAAAAAAAAAAAGGATAAAAAATACAACGAAAGATTAAACAAAGTAAGCAGCGAAGCGTACGGCGTATGTGAGAGACAAACAGCAGTGTACGTACTTTCACGTACGAGCGAGAGAGACGAGCGAGATGAACTTTCACAGGCAGTCGAACAAAAATAGAACGATTCGGTCAAATTCAATGCTCCGTCGCGGAATAATTCGATTCCAATTCTCTCTCTCTCTCTCTCCCTTCTTCTCTCTCTCTCTCCGGTTCCCCCATTATTCACCGCTCATCCGCAAGGGCGGTGTGGAAGAGGGCAAAAGTTCAAGCACCGAAAATAGAGACGGCGCTTTAAAAATTCAACGGCAAACGCCGCTGCCACCGATATATTCCCCCTCCCTCTTTTTTTTACCCTTATCCGCCATCTATCTACCAACGCTTACCTTCTTTCTTTCTCTATTTCTCTTTCCCTCTCTGGGCTCTCTTATCGTTGTTGCGGCTTAAATAAGTGATTTCGGTCCCTCCCGAATAATTTTTATATGTTATACATATATTTCGGCGGTCGCGCCGATGTGACTAGCGCGCGAACCCAAAGCGATTTGTTAAAAATTGACGCGGCCGAAGGGATTGTTGAATTTTTACGAACGATAATAATTTATACCATATATCGACGAGCTATGTCGATCGCCGAAATTGATACACAGAGCACATTTACATTTTGTTGTGTGATTTGATATCGACAATGGTATATAAATAAATAGCGTTCGGCCATAGCGTCGTGATAAATATCGGTGAAATTAAGCTTTCACGAAGATGTATGTAGGCTACGCGTCATTTGTGTTTACTTTATTAAGGATGACCGGGTGCTTGAATTTTTTATTATACACTCTCTTCTTAATTTTTATTATGACGCTTGAAATTTTAATTTTATCGCTTCGATTAATTTGAATTTTATTTCGCAAAGTTATATTTAAAACATAATAACTTTAAAGGCACATGCATGATATATTATGTTATTTCATTGATTTATTATTCGTTACATTAAAACGAACGTTTAATTTAAAAAATTTTAAAATATTTTTATTTTAGTTTTATGTCGTTTTTACGGTGAGTAAGAATAATAATATCATGTTTGTACCGAATGCAAACTGCGTAAATGTATTATTTTCTATTGCGCTATTAATACATTCCTTTTGATAAAATATTTATCTTAATTGTTTATATATAAATTATTGTTATTATTATATATTAATCGTTTATTTGATAAGCGTGAAAATATTTTTAAAAATTGAACATTTTTTTAAATTGGCTCTATTTTAAGAAATTCATCATTACCGTTGAACATCGTTATTAATTTAAAATATTAATTATCGCAAATCTTTATTCCGTCCATAATCACTTTTATTAAGGACTGTAACAAAATTATTGAAAAAGACTTAATCCCAAGTAATGCCAAGATATTAATTTTATTCACAAACGAAAGACAGAGAAGAAAATAAAATAAATTTGCCATTCAATTTAAAATGAAAAAAAAGGATATAACGACGAGATGAAGAAATTATTAAAAATCCAATATTAAAAAGCAATCGTCCATGTGTAGTGTTTAATTGCCATCCGCATACATCACTTTGTTTTTACTTTTCTCTCCCTCCCATGGCACACGCTCGATCGATCCATCTTTATTTCTTCCGGCGGAGTTCGCGTGCGCGCTCTTTCCGTTATCATTAAAATTACCATTAAGGAAAACCAGGATCGAGCAAAAGGACGCGCGGTTGTGTAATTTCGCGTGCAAATGTCCGTCTCAATTAACCGGCTGTATAACCTTTTGACACGGATCCTCGAGCGACTATACATCTTGTTCTCTCCCACCTTACCTCTCCCCGCCTCTCTCTCTCTCTCTCTCTCTATTTTCTCTGTCTTTCGTTTTATCGCCGTCTCTCTGCTACGGATGAATAAATAAATGACTTTGCGCGCTAATTGAAAGGGGCTTGACTGCCCGTTTCCTTCATACTGTAATCGTGCAAACCCGATGGATTTGCTTCTCTCTCTCTCTCTCTCTCTCTTGCGAGCTAGCTTAATGTATTTCTGTAATTTGAACGAATGTTTGTTTATCGGTGTGTTAGCGTTTCCATGTGGGAATAGAGAGTAATTGTTTATAATTACGTTACTAAGCGTGACGGGTGAAGTTTTGACGCCGTCAACTCATATTAGTTTATACGTTTATTTATTTATTTTTTTTCGCATATTTTTTTAAACAAAAAGTTAAAGTGACGAATTTCTACTGTGGAATAATTAATGAAGATTTTATTTATAAAGAGAAAGAGAGACGAGGAAATTCAATATATTATTAAATTGGTAGAATTGACAAATTGATTGAAGAGTCGACGATGAAATGGAAAAAGTTTAGGACTGAATTAATTTAAAAATAAGCTGAATGGTGCTTTAACAATAAATGGTATTGAATATAAGCTGCATAGCAACCGCTTGTTTTGTAAAAAAATGTAAATCTTAAAAATTAAAATCGACTTTTAAGTTAATTTGAATGATAGAATTTGAAACGACATCATTTTTTACGGTGTACTGTATAATTTACAGTTTCATCAAATTGCAAACATTTACTTAGTAATTTAATAAAAAAAAAATAAATAAATAAATAAAAATAAAACAAATTAATGTTTTTTTTAAATTCGCAGTGACGATTTATTTCAACAAAATTTCTGCCCAAACATCAATCGTACGTACATCATTTAAATTCGAAAGATGAAAAAAAAAAAAAACGTTTCACGCATTAACGAAGCGAACGTCATCCGATGCAATAAAAATCCAACGAATAATAAGGAAACGAGAGAGAGACAAAAATAAAAAAGAAAAGGAGAAGAGAAAGTATATATCGGAATATAAAGTGCGATTGGGAATCGAAGAATAAGTCGCGCGAACGGGTTCGGTTACGCGGAAGAGGTTGGATAGCTCCTCGTCGTCGTCGCTACGGAATCGCAACGGGATTATATACAGGAGGTGGAGGTAGCGCCGGTGGGCGTCGCTGCATGAATTGGCTTCTCGAATCCCTCTGCTTCCGCCGGCCCGATAATTGGCTTAGTTTGCTAAGCTAGACAATACCGATTCTCCCTTCCATTTTCTCTTACTTTCTCCCTCCCGTTCCTCTCTCTCCCCCCTTACCACCACTCCTTTACTTTTGTCATTCTTATTTTTTCTTTTCATCCGAATCGACTTCCTTTTATTTCTCTTCTACACTTTTATAATACTTATGCATCAGCGCGTGGATTATTTTCATCGCTCTCGTGGCGTTTCTTTTTCTTTTTTTTTTTTTTTTTTTTCTTTCTATCCCTCCAGCAACGACTTATTTTAATGCGAACGCGTACAAATGCCTGCGATACTTGAATATTAACATTTTATTTTATTTTTCGTATCTTATATTTCTGAAATCATAATTAGACGCAAAAACTCATTCACACATTGTTCGTTAAAACAATCGTATCGTAATGTAATTTTTCACCTTTTCAATTTAATTTGACTCCATTTATTCTTTGTCGAAAATTTGATATACATAAAATAGTTTAGAAAATAAAATTAAACTTCAAAGGATTTTACCGAACAAAGGATATTGCATTATAAAAGCGCTATTATAACTTTTTAAAAAATTAACTTCATATAATATTTTTTATAATAAAGAAGTACAAAATATTTTAATTTTGTATTAATTATATTCTTCATTTCTCCTCCCCCTGTCTTTCTCTCCCCTCCGCACACATTTTTTTGCAGGTTTATTATTCTAATGGAATACGAAATTACTATCATTTAATAAACAGAATAATAATAGAATTATAAAATTCATTAACCAACAAGATTGTGGAATGGTTTATCTTAGCTTATTAAAGCCGTTCGTTTATCCGGCTATACGTTCATTTTTTATACCTTCGTTTATCCTTGGTCTATTCCTCTATCTTATATTCTGGGCAACCTCGATTTTCTCCCTCTTTATTTTTCACCCTCCTTCGTTGTCGCGCGAGGAGGCCAGCTTATTCGCATTCATTGGTTTCCAATTAGTTCCGACAAGCGGAAAAGTTATTAAGCTGCTAATTGCGAAACTGGCAGCAGCAGCAGCAGTAAAGCAGCAGTGGGCAAAAGCTTTACATCTGCGGTTTTAAATAGAAGGCGGTGTTTGCTTTTTCTTTTTATCTTCTTCTTTATCCCCCTCTATTTCTCTTTCCCTATTTCTCTCGTATTCTTTCGATATTTTAGCCATATTTATCGTTGTACATATTAGCTCTTGAGTGTGTATTTTAGATTATATACAACTGGGGTAAGTTGGGTATTAAGATTTCTCGCGAGTCCTTTATTATCGCAAAATCCTTTTTTCCTTTATTTTTACTGCAGTCTATTCCAGAAACCAAATAAGTTAAACTAAAAAAAAAAAAAAGGAATGGATATACAGTCGACAAGGAGAAGGCAAGGCTTTGTTTTGTCTTTGTTGACTATTAAATCGGAAATTTTTAATTTTACCAACTTGCTCGAGAAACATTAGCCGAAGTTCATCTGGAGATTTTTATTCAACTATTTTGATTATGTAAAGTTTGACATTTGAAATGTTTGCGCGTGCAGCTATTAAATTAGCGGTACAAAAATAAAAAGAGAAGGACAGATAGAAAGAGAAAGAGAGAGAGAGAGAAATAAATTTTGCAGCAAAAATGAGTTCTTTCGTTATGAATAAGTTGTTTAATTGATTGATAACTGCTTTTGTTTAAAAAGTATAAAAGTTTTTTCTATAAGTTGACTTATAATTGGTTCATTAATTGGTTCATTAATGTAATGAAAAGTAATGTAAACATTTTCATTTTTATGTTTGCCAAGGAAGATAATGATTTTTAACTTACAATGCATTGCAAGTAATAGCACAGTTATCCGATTTCAATAAGCTTGTAAAAATATAAACAATATTACATGATGAGTAAAAGTATATATATATATTTTTTTTGTGATTGAAAATTTAATTTTTATTCAGTAAATTAAAAAAGAAAATTCTCAATGCTTTGTACAAATACTTGTATGTAAAAGATTTAATTAAAACGCAAGTTGTATCAAAAGAGTTCGATCAGCCTTTTTTAATTTTCATTAGGCAGCGAGGAAGAGATCTCCACACACACACACATACACATTCCATATTGACGATTAAACTTTTCACGCACGATTTTGTAAAGTAGAAAAATACGGGTTTTCGAATAAGCGAAGCTCATTTAATTACGAAGTCTAGCACGAAGCGGTGATAAAAGTTTCAGGCGGATGTGCTAAGAGCTCTTCCTCCTTTCGCGTGATATAAAGTTGTCATGAGCATCTGACATCAAACGCAACGAATTCGAGAGAAATGGATAGTGAGAAATACGTTGTACTTGTCACACATCGTGATTACAACTCCTATCGTTTTTTTTGCACGAAGTTACTAATTTTCATAATGTATAAAGCTATGTCTGACCATACGTTGTAAATTCTACTTAACATTAACAACACCTAACATTAAGATACGCAATTGTTTATTTTTATATTAAAAGACTTATTTTCAATTTCGAAAGTATAATATTGAAAGAGGCATTATGCAGAATAAAAAATTTATTTGAAATATATTATTTTTTTAAAATTAAAATAATTTTTGTCAAAAATAAAATCAGCGAGTCTTGAATTTAAAAGCCAACAAATTTTTTCCTTGCAAATACAGCAACTTCGGACGAAACAGCATTCCATGCGCGTTTTCACCAAATTTATCCAGCACTTTACCCATCTTATCAAAAAACAGACGTAATAAAAGCCAAAAAATTCACTACCCTAATCTCGAGCCCCGTCGATGATAAAAAAAAATAAATGAAAAAAAAAAGAAAAAAAAAAATACAACACGAAGAAGAAACGAAAGAAGAATAAGGAAGTCCGAATTTCTTTCTCTCTCTCTCTCTCTCTCTCTCTCTCTTCCTCTCTCGCTTAGGTGCAAGTATAATATATACAACTTCAGCAGCAGCCACGTTGGCGGCGGACTTCGAGACGCTCCATCCACGAAGGTGGAAGGGGAATCCCATTTCGATAAGTCCGCCGAAGCTATACCACCATACTTTTCTATATGCCGAACACGTAGTTTTCTCTCTTTTTCTCTCTCTCTCTCTCTCTCTCTCTCTCTTTCCTCTCTCACTAGTCGTTCTCTCGATGCTGGTATAAAATCGACGAGAAGAGAAGGAGAGAAAGAAAGAGAGAGAAAGATGTATAGCAGTGGTCGAGAAGTAGCAGATGGAGGCTCGTCACGTCGGCCGTTTTTAAGTTTTCCGGGCGTGTGTAGTAGCTACCGTGTGGAGCCGAAATTTCTGGCACCTTCTTGGCTAATTTCAGCTGTTTGTCACGCGCAGAGTCCGCGAGATGCGCTCTCCTTTTTACTTTACTTTTTCCTGCTATAAATTCCTTTACGATTTTTTTCTATATATATATATACATATATATATATATATATACACATACATACATATACGTGGAATTTTAAAGATTACACCACTTGTTTTCGGCGCATCTGCTGGAATTTAATAAGACGTTAAAGTTTTGCTGTTTTCCTTTTTCTATGAGAAAAATCTTATATAAGTCGCGTGCGCGCAAATCGAATGAACAATGTGTTGTGCATTATTGTACAATGGTAAGCCAATGCAATTTATTTGAAAAGTTGTGCTTTTATGATACGAATATTTACATGGAATTTGAGAAAAATATAAATTTTTGAATTTGTTGTCCTGTTAAATTAAAAAACGTAGATCTAATGGCTAACGTTATTTGAAAACTATTACGATTGTTTTTGTTTCTTATTTGGTTGTAATTGATAATTAAAGACTTGTTAAAAAGTAAAAAGCTTGTTGAAGTATCTAATGCATATGAAATTGTAATTTGACTTTCAAAAAGTGAGATGGAATAATTTTTTGTTTCTTTCCGAACTATTTACTTTGTGCTCGGTACAATTTATGGTAGATATTCGCAATATATATATTTCGAAATTAAATTTCAACGTAATTTACCGATAATCAAATTTCTCCTTCGTCGAACCAATAAAGATATCATCATCCAATTCGACGTATTTTTCCAAATCTTAATTTCAATCTCAAACTATGAAAGAATTGACATTTAAAAATGAGAAAAGAATTAAAAAAGCGAATGCATATATATATATATATATATATATATATATATATATATATATATATATATATATAAATAAACTCTTAGATATTTTCTCATCGGAAAATAGTAAAATAAATATATTATTTTTGTAATCGCAACCGCTCATCCAAATATACGTGTGCGCGCTCACAATAGCGTGAACTCTCACAGCTGATTCATCAATCGGAAGCCGCGTAAAGTACCACCGAGCGCTGGAAGAGCCGCGGCGCGCAATTACGACGGCACAAAACGAAGCAATGACAAAAAAAGAAATCCCACGAAACGACGGAGAGATGGAAGTAGAGCAAGAGAGAAAGAAAGAGAGAGAACTAGAAGACAAAAAAAAAAAAAAAAAAAAAAAAAAAAAAAAAAAAAAAGTTTCGATAACGCATCCTCGCAAAAAACGCCCATCGCGCGGTTCCCTTTCTCTTCCTCTCAATAAACCAACGTTTTACGGGGTACTGGCTTTGAATTGCCACGAATCGTCCGACCAAAGCGATTCCCTTTCTCTAACACTCGTAGAATCCACGTATGGCTAGCGGAAATTTTAAGCTCTCCGCTTTTTTTCTCGATGCCTTTATTACTTTTTTACTCTCTCTCCCTTTCTCACACTCTTTCTGGCTATTTTGTTCTTCTCTCTCTCTCACACTCTCTCTCCTTTTGCGTTGAAGAGAGAGTTCTATGAACGCGTTCTCTCTAATAGGTAAAAGGTGAAATGCGCCCATTTTTTTCATTATTCATTTCTTCTTTTCTTTCTTCTTCTTTTTTACTTTATTTTTTTTAATTTTTTTTTTTATTGCTTCGAAACTACTATATATTAGTTACTTTAACGAATTAGCTTGGTGCTTTGAAAAGATATTACTCAACTCGGTTATTTATTCAATATCAATAGCGTTCGAGATAAGTCTTTTTCCGTTTTCAAGTGCGTCTCGGTTTCTGTAGTCGAGAAATTCCGAATTACGTCTATTTATTGGTGTTACGATTGTTAACGCGCACTTTTGTTCAATTATGACTCTTTGTTGTAAAGCTTGAGTTTTTAAAATTATTTTTATTAAAAAAAAAAAATCTAATGAATTGTTGATTTTTTTTTTTTTAAATTGTGGAAACGAGAAAACTTTTTTTTTTATTTTAGCAAACATCAGGCATTATTACACTTTGAAATATCATTAATTTGTTGTCGAAAAAAAAAAAGGAAATAGAAAAAATATCGAGCAAACTCTCTCTTTTTTCTAATTCGTTAAGTCGAGAAAGATATCCTTAAGCAGTATTATCTTCGGCGCGTGTAATCCGCTTTATTCGAGCGAGCGGTATTTTCTTTCTGGTGCACTCGAGCACGTTAACGCGTACACGCTTAGGTTTCCTCTCGTTCGAAGTGTTGCTCATACATACATATAAATACGCACAAGCATACTAAAATATGGCGCAGAACAGCTAAGCCCGCGCTGGGAATTGTCGATCGTACAAAAGGAGAGAGAAACGGATAACATCCGGTTTGGACAGTCGTGAATCGTGAATTCATGAGCTCGACCTTATTTTCCTCCTCTCTCTCTCTCGCTCTCTCTCTCTCTTTTCAACCTTGCGACGACGTGTGCCAAGATATACTCGCCAAGAGTAAAAAATAATAATGTTTTGATAGTTGTAAATTATTATATTAAAATGAGGGGTGCTTTTGCTACTATAAAAAAAAAACTCAAGCGAAACGGTAAGAAAGTCGTTACGATTTCATTTGACAATGGTCTTAGTCTCTGTAATAAATTTTTTTTTTTATTGCGCTTCTCTTTGTTTGTTAAAATGCTTAATAATTAAGGAACTATACAATTTATTTTAATGATATTAATCAATTATACATCAGTAACAAAATATATTCTGATAAATATCTTACATCACGTACATAAATATATATTTTAATTGATGTAAAATAATAATAAAGATTATAATTTTTATTTTAGATTATTGTATTTCTTTTAAAGATTAAAACTTTATGGGGTAATGTTAGTCTATAAATATTTTAGGTATCGTTTCATTATTTCATGTTTTCATACTTTTTTATAAAGAAGTTGTAATATTTATTATTTTATATTCATTTTAAATAAAAATTATAAAATTTAATTGATAAAACAATATAGCGAGTTATTGCAAGCATATTTAAAAAAATAAATAAATAAAATTGATGAAAAAGTACAAAGCCGTAGATCAACAATTCATGAGTCTCGTTTAGCTTATCCTAAAGACGTCGAAGAAAAGAAAAAATAAATAAAATGAACTCGAGAAGCGATAAAAAGGGAATGAAAAAAAAAAAATATATATATATATATATATATATATATATATATATATATATATATATATATGTATGTATGTATATACACAAAAGAATAAGAAGGGAAAAAATGGGGCATGATCCAGGAGAGAAGAGAAAGAATAGCGAAGAGAAAAAAGAGGTGAGAAAGAGAGAGAAAGAGAAGACAGAAAAAGATAATACGAAGGCAATTGAATTGCCTCGATTAAAGAAAGTCCTAATTATCAGCTGAATTCTGGAAGGCAGTTATCGGAAAACGATTCGACTTAGCGGCCGAATCGAGCGGTAACGTTGAGTCTGGAGGACGGCTCTACCTTTTACCTCCTTTTCCTTTATTCCATTTGGCCGCCGTCGCTTAATCAAACTTATTTCCAGCAAGATCCGCGCGAAAGCTTCGAGTCTTTCCTTCGACTTCCTCTTTTCTCATTTTTTTTTCCTTTCCTTTCTCTCTCTCTCTCTCTCTCTCTCGCTCTCTCTCGCTCTCTCTTTCTCTCTCTCTCTCTCTATGTATCCATCTTTTCTCGACAGAATCGCGTCGCTGTTGCGAATATTCTCCGAGAATCGCAAATTTGTTTTTTCCCCTTTACCCTGGCAGCTAAACGACGATCTTTTTTCAACTCGATCGATGTATTTACTTCTTTTCTTAAATGGATTTTTATCATTCGATAAGCCAGAAAGAAAAAATGGACAAAATAATTTTTATGTTTTGTATAATATCTACACTTTATAAAGCTAAACTATTTAAATTGTTTAGCTGTCGATATCGAACACCAAGAAGAAAAAAAAACCTAAAAATCAAATCGTAAATGAAGTAAGGTTCCACAAGTGCAATTAAACCGCATAAACCTTTAGCCCATATAAGCCACATTGAAATTTAAAGGCAGGTGCAGTCCACCGGGTAAAAGTTAAACAAACGCAATTTATATAAATTCCCTCGAATAGCAAAAGAGAGGAAGAGATAGTAACCGCGCGTATGTACGCGCTCTAGAATTAAGAAGAGTCATTCGAAATTTCGCGTCCGGCTAAATTTTCACGAAGATTCACGAGCGTAAGGCGAGTTGGAAAGTTCGTATCTCGGCCACCGAGACCGGAAATAATTTATTGGACCCTTTTCTTCTCCTCCTTCTCCTTTTCACCTATAATATTAGTCCGAAAGTTCGAAACCTCGTTATATTCTCTCTACGTCAGTGTCACGCGAAAATTCTTCTTCTTTTTATTCTATTTTTATTTCAAACCTTTCATACACTCACTCTCTCTCTCTCTCTTTCTCTCTCTTTATGTTCTTACCTCTCCGTTGCTTGTTCTTTATGCTCTGCCAGGCGTTCGTAATAAAACGAAAGAAAGAAGATCGAAAGAATAAATGAAAGAGAAAAGAGGACAGTTTTGGCAGTGGGTCGCGACGATCTACATTGTGTTGTTGCGCCTGTCGATTTTGCTTTCCTATCACGAATTTTTGTTGGTCTTGCGCTTTTTCACCACTACCTCTTATTTTTTCTTTTGCCTTTTTACATCGGTACCGAGCTGGCTTACTTATCGATGCTTTATTTTCGTTCCGTTATTTCTTTTATTATTCTTTTTTCGATAAATTATATAGAGAATTATCGAATGTAAAAATGATTTACGCAATTTCTTTAAAGTTATAATTTACATCAAATTGATTTTCTTACACAGACTTTTATTTATATTTTTCTATTGTATTAATTAAAGAAACGCTTATTCTTTTAAATAATTATATAATTTATAAAATAATATATATACATATATATGTCATGTTCTTAACGAAAAACAAGCAAATAAATATTT
Organism: Chalcis sispes; assembly: GCA_949987625.1. Lineage (NCBI taxonomy): Eukaryota > Metazoa > Arthropoda > Insecta > Hymenoptera > Chalcididae > Chalcis > Chalcis sispes. The sequence goes on along the minus strand of OX465094.1, from coordinate 8,888,050 downwards.
TCAATTAGAGAAATAACAACTTGAATTTATACATAAATTTGTTGATATAATTTATCGTCAACAGTTATAATTACTTAAAACGCCAATATTAATTCCATATTGTTTGCATCGATCGACCTTTATTTTAACGTGTATTTTGTTAACCAATCTATATTCTTATTTGTATTAAAAATTGCGTCACATAAACCATATTACTCAACAGTTTTACGTTAAATTTTAACATCTCGTACAGCAATGTTTTCTCACGGCACTTTTAGACGACCATCTCGTCATTTTTTATTTACTCTCCGCGTCCGAGCTATTTCTCCAAAGTTTACGCGAACCAGTATTCTCCTAATATTTTTTTTCTCGCCACGATAAAGTAACCGAACGACTTGTCGGTCAGTTTTTTCAAAGGAAAATGTACGTATTTCAAATGAAGTACCACGAGTATCGAGTTAAAAAACAAAATAAACGAGATAAAAAGGAGATGGTACTTCGATAAGGTTTCTCTTGCTCTTTCTTTTTTTATTCGATAAAAGTAAAAAAGAAAAAAAAAGAAAAAAAAAAAAACAAAACAAAACAAAAAAATAGAGTGGAGTAAAAAAAAGGAAGAAAAAGGAGAAAAGCAAGGAAAAACACTCGCTACTTTTCTCTCCTGCCACTCGACGACTACGACGACGACGACGACGACGACGCGTCAGTTTGAATAAAAAGGAAAAACGAGACGCAATTTACTCAAGATGCTCGAGCTTCTCAGTATAACGCTCCGGTTACAACGTTGGAAATATGGAGCCCGTAAGAGTGAGAAAGAGAGAATGAGAGGATAGCGCGCAACTGATACCTGAAACCTCTAGTACCATTAAATCACATGTAAATTTTGATTTTGAGATTAACAGCGCTTAGTTTAGGTTGTATTTCAAGCGACGTTGTTTTACTTTTCAAAATCTTTATGGTCTAAAAAGACTTCAACGTTATAATAAAACAAAGAAAGATTAACGTGAAAAGAAAAACACAAGGGACGAAATAGAACAATGCTCTTTTCCTTTTCTCTCTCTCTCTCTCTCCCTCTCTCTCTGTTTTTCATCCAGCTTCAAGTGACCCTCCGCGTGAAATTAATTTAAAGAGGGTTACAACAGCCAATCTGCATAATTGTGCGTCGGTATCCGAATAAAAGCGAGAGGGAGAGAGAGGTGATAGATTTTTTGCTTTCAATGCTTCGAGAAAACTACTTTCGATTCTCAATTGAAAGCGATGATGTTAATCGTTTGGTTTTATACTCGTTTTTTTAGCTACTTTATTTTATGTTTTATTTTTTTTTTTTGTTTTTTTTGTTAGTTGCGACGAGAAATATAAAAAAGTACTTGGAAAGTTTTGTTCTGTTTTTTGCTTTTTATTTTTAACTTTGGAAGGTTTGATATTTTTTTTTTTTTTTTTTAAGTAAAGTTTAATAAAATCGTATACGTTTTAATTAAGCATATCGTTCTATATTATCTTTCGCCTTTTGTAATATCTGTATCGCATATTAACCGCATCTTAAAGCAACTCATTTTTTATATAGTTAATGAATTTTATTATAAATCTGTATGATTAAAAAGCTTTGTTAAAATGACGTTGATATTAATTTATTGATGCTTTATTTTTAATATTAAATCCTTCGCCATTGCCATATGAAATTACAGAATAGATAATGAAAAATATTTGAAAGTGCTCATAATTAATAAAATTTACTGCTGATGTACGTCTTCTTTTGGAAAATAAATCATTATTTTGTTTTACTTTAAAATAAATTTTGCATCGATGTATTTATTTTCCATTAAGACTTTAATTAAAGAGCTTTTTATAATAATATCGAACTTACTCGTTTTTTTTTTTTTTTCATCTTTTTTTATGCGCGACTAGCGTTATTAATTACTTGCGAATAAATATTTAATGCTTAAATGCGCAAAATACTTTTTAATCAAGCGATGCACTACAATGTTTTAAATGGCATTTATCCAAATAAATTGCAAAAATCAAGCGTAATATTTGTGTTGATAAAAAAAGAAACAGATTATAAATGAACGATTGAATTGAAATAAATACGTAATATCGAAATAAACTAAAGTAAAGAAGAAAAAACTAAAATTTACTTTGAGACAAAGTAATATCATCATAAGCTTCTTAATTCTTCATCGTTTAACTCAGAATCGGTACTCGTATCGTAGTTGCTCGCATCTCGTAAAATCTCCCTAACCTTCTGTCTTTTTTCCACGCACACCTAGCGAAACGAAGCTTTCTTCTCTGCGCGTATTCGGTTAATTTTTTTCTTTTCTTTTTTTTCTTTTCTCTTTCTTTCTTTCTTTTTTTTTTTTTTTTTTTCCACTTTGTTGGTTTTTCCTTCGAGCGTAGTTTTCGAGTGGCGCGAGACGAAACTGTTATTGCCAGGACGAGAAAAGGAAAGATAAAGCTTCATGAATACGTGTGCCGCTTTTTTCAATACACATATACGTAAAAGCGCGCGCTTTTATCCGCGTATTCGCTTTTCCGACGAATTTCAAAAAATTGCAAACTTCACTCTGTGTATACTTATACGTATGCGCATATGCACTGTACGTAAATATAGAGAGAAAGAGAGAAAGAGAAGAGCTTATGTCAAAAATTACTTTCCTCGTAAAATCAATATATCTCGCCGCGTATTATCCCTCCGGTACTTTCGGGGCTTTTCTTTTCGCGTTTGGGAACCTCGCCTCGCTTATATTTCGCATGCGAATGCATGAATTTCGAAGATCGTGAATGCGAGCGCGCGCCCGAGACTTGGTTGTTAAGGCCGAATCGTTATTCTATGATTGCTGTACGAGAATTTTTATCGGTTATCTTTTCGTGCATTTTCGCGAAATTTTTATCGAGCGCTCTTGCAAACGCGATAATGAGACAATTATCTTGAAGTTATTTTTTCTTTATAATCTACGCGTTACGCCAATTCATCAAAATCAAATCGTTATATATCGTCCGTTACACGGCGAATTTTCATTAACGTATATACGCAAATAAAATTTTGTTTCGTAAGCTTAATTGATTTGCTCGTTAAAAATTTATCCTTGTTACGCTATCGAATGTGTAATAACGAACTTTTATTATAATTAAGTTTAAGAATACCATTACCTTGTAATAATTATGATAAATAATTAAAATATGTACATAAATAACATAAGATAAATAATCTTAAAGTTAGATAAATGAAATTAAATTTACTTCTATGAAGCTCTTATTATTTGAAAGGCCGGTAAATCTGATTACACTATAACATACATTTTAATTAATCAATATTAATTAATTTTACATTATACGAATTTAAGAAAAAAATATATTAAATATCAATTAGCGCACAAAAGAACGCAATATATATATATATATATATATATATATATATATATATATATATATATATATATATATATATATATATATATATATATATATATATATATATATATTCACATTAGATTGAAATTAAAATAAACTTCAAAGTAAAGGTATTATATTGATTTGACAATCCGAATACAATTATTTTACGATAACGCGAGAAACTTATCTTAGAGAAGTGGCAAGGATTATCGATGGCTCCTCTCCAGAGTTTTAGTTGCTCGAATCTTTTTATTTCTTGGAAATTGTATTCTTTTAAACTTGATTATTCGATAATCGGGTGGTTGATTGTTGGACTCGACAGAGAGAGAAAGAGCTTCGATTTCGCAGGCTATTTATAGACCGTTACCGGGCTTATGAACAAACCGACGGTTCACGAAACTTTTTTCTTCCGAGCGGCCTTTGTCGGTACATAATTATTGGTTTCACCTTGCCACATACGTACACTCGTTCAACACTAGTTGTTGTTTTTTTTTTTTTTTTTTTTTTTTTTATTGGCTATAACTATCCTACTAGGATATACTAGTAATTTATCTGGAGATATAATTCCTTTCATCGATGATCGACAATACACGCTTTACATGATCAATTAATACGTTACAACATTAACTTTAAAGATATAAACCCATTCGTTTAACAATTATTAATTGAACTATTTAAAAGAGTTTTCAGAAATTCGAAAATACCGCGTTCGATTTTTAAAAATAGCGAGATAACGTACGAGAATTTATCTTAGCGAATAACTTCACAGAGCAGTGTATTTTTTTTTTTTTTTTTCTACTGCATGATATTCAAGATATTGAAATTTGATATATGAAAGTTTTTCATTGTACTGTCACCCATATCACATGTAGAATACGCCTTAATAATTTTGATATCAAGAGTCTAATGCGTCACATTTAAAATAGTAAAAATACAAGTTATATTGAATGCACGTTTGACGAATGATAAAATGTTAAAATTCTTATATTTATTCACGTTATAAATATGATGCATGATTTCAGAATTTTTCTAATAAAAGGAAATGAATTTTCTCTTTCTCTTTATTATATATATATATACACACACACACATATATATATATATATTTTTTTTTTCTTTTCATTTGGCGTTAGATGAATTTTTATCATTTAATTATTATTTTCATTTTATTAAATTGAGCAAAAAATATGATTGAAAAATATTCATTCGTATTTATTGGAAAAAAAATTCTTTTACTTGCATTTCTTAATGGATTTAGATAATTAAATCCTTATGCAAGCGTATCTTGCTTTAACAAATATTAATAGAAATTATTTAATAAGTAAATTTCCATACATCATAATTAATTTTTATTCGAGCGTTTTATTTTTAAAATAATCGTACCAAAATCAAAATAACAAATCTCGATTCAGATAAATATTCCTTTCACACAACGCATATACGTCTTGATTCATTCATTATCGCAATTTAACAAATCATCCATATCCTACACAGAAATTCTCCACATTACCTTTTTCCGAAATCGAAGTCGTTTTTCTCACGTCGTATACGAATGCTCGAACGATATACAAAAAAAAAAAAAAAAAGAATATAACGAAATAGTCCGATAATTCTGTCATTCGTAAAAGAAACGCGAATTAAAGGAATCGATGGTGATTATTTATCCGTCCGTTGTCGTTTGGTGATTAACGAGCAAAGTCTCGTTTTTACCACTATAGGCTTTCGCTTTTTTCTCAAGGTTGTCCGTCGGTTTCGCATACGTTCCTTTTTTTTTAGAAGAAAAGACATTTGTCTCTCTTTTCGTTACGTTGATTTTGTAGTCGATCTGTTTCTTTTTGTTTCTAGAATGCTTGATTTCATTAGAAAGCGAAAAAAAAAAAAAAACTTCGACGATCATCATTTTATCAATAATAATCGAGAAAATAACGATCGACAGATGTTGGCACAATGAACGAGTTCTCAAAGAATACGCGAGCGCGCGACCATTTCAACGCCTTAATTATTTAAGAATAATTCGCGCGTCGCGACGTCCGACGTAAAGATAAAACTCGCGCTCGCGCCTTCCGCGATCGACGTCGGTCCGACATCGACGAACGTCCCGAAAGCGCCGAAGGAAAATCGTTCGTTGGCAAATCTTTGCTATCTTGCATGGGGTACTGTCAAGTAAAGTTCCTTTTTTCGTTTATTCATCAATGACGTAAAACTTGATACAATAAGCGGCGTTATTTCTTCCCCGCAATAAAAAGAACAAACGAATTCCGGAGGAACTTCTCGAGACGAGGGAGGAAAGAAATTTTTCCGCGCGTTCGCGCGTTAAAAAGCAGCTGGGAATCCAATAGCGAAACGTTGGCGCGACGGCCAACTAATCGACCGGGAATTGAGGTTTTGCAAGTAGTCGTAGCAGCTCTCCGTCGAGCGATTATCGCGGTTCGGTTGTTACACACGACGGTTTATATCGGCGCTGGTCTTACGCTTTGGCCTCGATTCGCGGATTAAAAATCTATCTCGACTTGCGAGAAGAAATTTTCCGCGGGAAATGGCCCGCGTCTCTTAAACCGTTGGACAAGTTTACAAGGCCATTAAACACGGGAGATCAAATTCTAACGGAGAGATAGGCCGGGAAGAGGGGAGGGGGTAAACAACGTTAACGTCGTGCGTTATATACACCGAGAGAAGGGAATTATTGTCCGCGTATATACACATGCTTTACAAGAGCGATGAAAGAAGATGATGCGCGTTAAACTGGAAATTCTATTTCTTTTCTTTGCTTTATCCTTCTTTCGTTTTTATTATTATTATCATCATTATTATTATTATTATTATTATTATTTTTTTTTTTTTATTTTTTTTGCTTTATCTCTCTTTTATAACGCACGCTATTATAAGCTACCAAAGATTATGTACGTGTTAAAGAAAGTTTATTTTCGGGCATAAAAAAATTTTCATTGAAAGTTGTTAATATACGTTTACTTTTTTATTATTTTTTATTTAAATGCAGTATATACTTCTTTATGGATCCAAGGACGGCGATATTTTTACGCGCACAAAGTTTTACACTACTTATACAGTACCTTTTGTTTTATATTCTCGTACGAAAATGTTATTGTATGATGGTAAGCAATTTTTGAAGCTAATTAACAATAAAAAGCTCTGTCATTAAAATTTGCGTGACTTTCACTAATGATGATTGACTGTTTCATTTTTTTTTTTTTTTTTTACCTACACACCCACAACTATTCTTTGGAACTCCGTAAAGAGTTATAAAGTTACTAATAATATAAATTACTACCTCTGACAGTAATATTACACTGCATTATTATTGGTAGTAACTTTAGTAACATTTTATTACTCTTATCGTGTATTTTAATTTGATATTACAATTGCTTATTATAAATTGAATATATTAATTTAAATAATTGACACTGTTAATTGCGTCATATTAAATTTAACTTAGATATTTACGTTGTAATAAAAGCAAAATAAACAAAAATTTGTTTAATGCAAAATCTACGATTTTGTATTTTAATATTATACAAATTGTCTCACCTATCAAACTATCTTCAATTAAAAGTTCATTTTAACGAAATTTGAAATAGTACCAATCAAACCTTATTCAAGTGCGCTTCAAATTTTAACTACTCAAAGAAAAACAACAAAAAAGGAAAATAAAGTTGTTCTAACAAAAAAAAAAAAAAAAAAAAAAAAAAAAACAATAAAAAAATACCCGTTTTTTGTTTCTTTTTCAGAATACATTTCTGTCTTTCTTTCTCTCTTTTTTTGTCTCTATCTCCTTCTCTTTCCAGCTTTAATAACACTTTGCCACTTTAAGCGAGCTGAATTCAGGGCAATGCTCGAGGCCGCGTACAACAATCAACGCTCAAGAATATAAAACGAGCGCTCGATACCGTCACCTTCCCTCTCCCACCTCCGTATTCTCTCTCTCTCTCTCTCATTCCTTTCTTTCGGTACAAAATACAAAGAAGAGAAAGAAAAAGAGAGAGAGAGAGAGAGAAAGGAAGACAAAAAAATTGATTCCGTGCGCTACGATTGGAAGGTTAATTTCGTCGCTTTTTACGGCGTTCTAGCGCGCGAACGCGAACTCGGCGTAACAAAAAAAAAGAGAGAGAGGCAAACGAAAGAGAGAAAGAATAAAAAAAAAAAAAAAAAGAATAATAAAATCGAGCTGCAGCAAAGCTGCTGCGGGTCTCGATCTCGTTTTGTTGTCGACTTTCCGCGCGCTTTGAATGCCACCTCACCACCCTATCCCGTCATTTTCCCTCCCTCCGAACCCTCAATCGTCTTTCAGCGCGTTTCCCCAGAGGCGACAAGCGCAAACATCAGCGCACGCAAGTAAAATAGCGCTTATTAAAATATAAATTCGATAATGCAAATTCCCCCGTTTAATTTAGTGGAAATTGCTTGAATTGTGTACTCGGCCGACGGGACTCGGCCTCTTTTTACTGATTTTTGAGCAATGACGCTCGGGCTCTTGGGGATGACACGCGCAAATTTTTAATACAAAGTAAAGACAGATTTTGCGAATAAGCGTTTATTTCTTTGTCGTTGCCGATGTTGTTGTTTCTGATTTGGTTTGACACAATTTATTATCTTATTTCTTTTGTTCTTTATTTAGTTGAACATTTTTCATCCGTTTTAAAATTGTATGGAAATAAAATTTTATGCAGTATTGAGTTATCGATGTACATTTCTTTTATTAAACTAATAGCTTTCCTTTTAAGCTCATTAATTATCTAATTGAAACTGATCAAATACCCGATTTGTAAATGTAAAATAATAAATTTTATTTCACAATTAACATCTAACTTGAAGCTAAAAATTTTTAATTTGCATTTTATGGGTCTCTTCTTAAATAAGTCATTAAAAACGTTAAGGTTAAACACTCCAAGATCACAAATTAAATTATAGTGGTTACAGTTATTAAAAAAGTTAACTGGTCTTTAGGAAACTTTTTTCAATAAAATATGCTCAATCAATGTATGCGCACAACTTTAATATGGCAGTGATTAATTTCTTTTTTGTTACGGGTTAAAACTGCTTTAAGATTTATGATTAAAATGATTACGTAATCTTTGGAAATATTCTTATTATTGTTTTGTTTTAGGTTTCAAAATCAACACAAATTATACGAAAACTTTTTACGAGCTTATTAAATTTTAAATATGGAAAAAAAAAAATTTATTATCTTGTAAAAATTAAGATCATTTTTTAAAGATTAAATACTTGAAAGTTGCATTTGAAGCCTCAACTTTAGGTTATAGCTCAACGCAAAAAGCAAATCGTAATAATACTCATTTAATTCGTGATACTTCCAAGCACAAACAGTCATTAAACTTATAGCTGAGTACTACAGAATCGTCCCCGGCTCACTCAACGACAATCATGCAACGATCTCGAGACCATTAGGTGCTCTTAAGAAACACCAGAAAGCCTCGCCGCACCTCTCTCTCTCTCTCTCTCTCTTTCTCTCTTTCTCTTTCTTCCTTCCTCTCAGTCTACTTACTTACGAGGTGCGGCAGAAGGAGAAATGCGAGCTCGAGGGTCCCCGGCGAATTCCCTCGGAATAAGACGAGAGTGACGTAAGTGGAAGGACACAAGAGCAGCGAATAGTGGAAGGGAGAGACGATATAGCGGTGAAAATACTCAAACGGAGTCCAATAGAACGAGCGAAAGGTCCATACGCGGAACCGAAGGACTGTGTGTTGATCGTCAAGGCTTGCGGCCGGAGTCACTGGAACGTAAGGTTCGAGAGATAGAGACGCTAGAAGGCCCTGGAAATGTTAGACTCGTGAGCACCTGGCTTCGAATTAATGGACATTCTGTCTCTCTCTCTCTCTCTCTCTCTCTCTCTCTCTCTCTCTTTCTCGGTCCTCGCTTTGGGTCGATTGCTGCAGCTCGTCGTTTCCTCATCTCCGTGTGCTTTCTCCCTGCGTCTGCATCTTCCTCTCTCATTCTCTATCTCTCTCTCTCTCTTTCTTTTTCCGCTGAGTCTTGGCTTAGCCTTTGTCGAACTGGACTTTCGTCCACCTTGATCGTTCTCCCGGTGTGGCTGTAAGTTCTTTTGAGCGTAAAGCTAAAAGGGTTTTCTTTTCAAGCGGTGAGGTTTCTTCGTTAGCGAAGGTATTCAATGCTTTTGCGGTACAATTTCGATGTGAAAATGCTTTATAAGCTGATGTTATTTAAACTTTAAATTATTTTTACTTTTTTTTTTTTTTTTCATATTTATCCTGCTTTTAAGAGTTTCAATTCTAGAAAATATTTAAGCTAATTATTCGTTGAAAAAATTAAAAATTAGTTTTAATCTTATATTATTTGTTTTTCTTTAAAACATATTTATATCAAAAACTTTATAAAATTTCGCCTACTTATTTATGTTTACTTCTTTAGTAAGAAATTTTTCTTTTGAAAAAATATATAAATAATTTTAATTTTTTATAATTTTTAAAAAATAAATTTAATTCTTCAAACTAGTTAAAAAATATTTAAAATCAAAGAATATAAATTTAAAAAGTCTCTATCGAAGTAAGCCATTAAATTCAAAAATCAAAGTATCAAAATAGAACACCAGATACTGTTATCGTTTCAAATTGCTCAATCGTTCGTATAGCCAAACAGCTTTCCGAACCCATAAAATAACAAGTATTCCTTTTCACCGCCAACGACTAAATCTTTTTCCTTCCCTTCAGAACGAAATTGAAATTTCCTTATCGTTCTCTGATGCGTGCAAACAATATAAATAAGTTTGCAAAAAAAAAAAAAAAAAAACAAAACAAAAAAAAAAAACAAAAAAAAAAATAAAGAAAAGAAGAAAAAAAAGAAGCCAAAGTATAAGAAGAAGAAAGTGACTCGAAAATAGATTTTATTCAAATTTTTAATCACAGGTCGTCGATAACGCTTTGGTGGAATCGGAGCTATAAAGGCATCGAGTCGACGCGCTTCCGCGCACGGATTAGAGGACGCGATAATTTGCAGGACGGGGTACTGGCGCTCGTCTCCCTCCTCATGCACCTCCTATTACCATATGGTAATTACCAAGCAGCGGCAACTTCCCTATCGGGCGCGAGCGAGCGATTCCACGGGAATGGGACGGATAACCGATGCTCTTGTGTATTTCCTATTCCCTCTCTCTCTCTCTCTCTCTCTCTCTCTCTCTCTCTCGAAGTATCAGTCGTATATAGCGAGAGAACGAAGCTAGATTGCCCCGTGTAGTCCGTTGTGTTGTTCGTTGTCCTACTCACTATTCCCCTCTTCCCTTCTCTCTCTCTCTCACACACACACACGCATACGCGTTCGCTCTTACGATCTCTCTGTCTACGTTTCGATATACTCTCCCGCGAGCGGCGGTAACAGCGGCAACGCGTTTTCCTCGGGATCTATATGCGCGCGGGTTCTGCTGTGGCTTTGAATTATGCGCGCGGAATGAGTTAGTTTCGCGCCTCGATGTGCCTCGCCCATAACGCGAGAAAGAGAGTAAGAGAGAGAGAGAGAGAGAGAGAGAAAGCGTTATATGGCTTCGTTTTCCAATGAATGCAAATTGGTAATACCGGCGCTGCTTAACATCGTGTACCAGTTACGAAGAGAGCGAGAGAAACGCGCGACGTTGATTAAAGAAAGGTATATCGTTCTTCGGCTCCTGAGAAATTATTGCGTAATTGTCTTTGTTTTCCTGTTTTTCTTTTATAAAATTATATTTATGACTTTGAAGAAAGTTAAAAGTATTGACTTTATTTGACAAAAAAATTGTATTTTTTTTATTTAAGAATGAGATATAAAAAAAGTTTTTTACATTATTTGAATACTTAGCTCTTTGTTATTAATTTAAAGAAAATATGGATGCATTAACAATGAAACCAACGCACATTTATTAATATCAAAATGTGGCTTATATACCGCTCAAGTTTTATAGCACGCAACCTACATATCGTCCCGCAGTTTGTCATACTATGCGGGATAGTAAAATGCCTGACTGAAATTTATAGCGTAGCTCGTAGTTTCTTTCGCCGGATAATTCACGTTTGCCGCGAATGGCTGCTTTCTTTCGCCTTTAATCTAGTCTTGCTTCAAACATTATTTAGTTTTCATCGGTTTCGAAATAACTAACTAATAAAGATTTTATTAAAATAATTCTTTTTAAAATAATTTTAATCCACTTTTCCAAAAGCGATTGCAAATCAAAATTATTCAAGATAGACGATAAATAAGAATTAAAACAAAGGGCAAACGCGACTTGTGTGCACGAGCAAACCAGATTACAAGTTCCGAGAGGCAATAGTCGTGGAACGCACGAACAAGCGCGTCAGAGACACGAATCCGCGGAGCCGAAGCTCCTTAATCCGGGGCAACGCCGACGCTAATGCAACCGTGAGGCAAACGGTCTTTTCCCTCCCTCTCTCCCTCTTGTATTCTAGCGAAAGCGCGGTATATCGGCTTCCTAATGCGCGACAATTAAACAACGACTGCGGCACTCACACGCGCACGCGCGCGCGCGCACAGGAACACACGTAAACGCGAAATTACAAACGCGGGGCTCATATAGTCGAGAAAGCCAACGTGACAACGAGACCGTAACAAATGTATGGCGGCGAAGCTGCCGTTACCGCCGTTGTAGAGGAGAGAGAATTCAGATGCGATCGCGACCGCAAATACGTTTTGTGAGCGCGCGCGTACGCGAGAGAGAGAGTGAGAGAGAGAGAGAGAGAGAGAGAGAGAAAGGGAAAGTCGATGGGACAAGAGAGAACGCGATGAAGCCGAGGTCTTCGGCCTGGATATACGGAATACCATCGACGTGTTAATTTGCTTTGTGTTCGAGTACGGCCCGTTAATGTCTGCATGTTTGAGAAATTGATTCTAAATCGTTTGAGGGGAAAATTTCAAAATTATTTACGAAAATAATCGAAGATACATTTTTAATGAAAAATATTTAATATATCATGAAAGATAAATTTAAGATTCGTTGTCCAAAAAATAAAAGAAAAACAATTTTTATCGATTCGATCGATATCGAATCGAGTTAAGGAGGCCAAAGTTTAAACTACTATATATTCGAGAAATAATGCAGGGGAATGCCTCGTCTCTCGCGATAAACTGCAAGGGGAGTACACTGGACATGAGTAAACTTTGACACAAATGTAGCGAGAAGAACCAGGGTTTCATGCGCCGTTAATTCGCAGTAGCACTTGAAGCGGAAGTCAATTAAAGTCACGTTGACCGCGCTTTCCCGGAACAAAAAGTAACTTAACGTACGAGTTTTCGAGCAGCGTTGAAAGGCGGAGCAGCCGATAAAATGAGCCCAATTATTTGAGCGTTGCGTTATTCCAATTCGTTCATTTCTTCTTTATCCTTTGTGTTTTTAATGCTAACGACTATTGTTTGTAAAATTTATTTATAATGTATGATGAAAATTCGCGCGAGCGCAAATATTCCGTACAAAAAATGTGTATCGAGAATTTCAAAATGCATATATTTGCATGAAAGTCACTTGGAAAATTCCCAAGTTAAATATTAAAACTAGCAGTAATATTATTGTTGTGATTTCAAACAGAGTTTACAAATCGTAACGTATTATCGAAAGAAAATTAAAAAAAATCGCTACTCGTTCCTATCCAAGTTGACGTTCAAATACACTAAAAATCAAGGAGAGTTACGTCTAGCAAACTAGCGATGAAAAAAGTAACAGACACGCGTAAGAGAGAGAGAGAGAGAGAGAGAGAGAGAGAGTATAACAGTCGTGGAGACAAATAGCGGGAAGCGCCGTCAGTGCGGTCGGACCTATACACGTGTTCGTCGAAGTTGCCGTCTCGCATTTAGGAAAACAGGATTACAGTTTGCCGTCGTTGGTTGGTTAAAGGTGAAACAGAGAGAGCGAGAGAAAGAGAGAGATAGAGAGAGACAGAGGAATAACACACGTCGCGTCGTCAACGAAGAAATAAGCCACAGACGTTCGTACAGAGTTAACGATTATTTTGTGTCTCTCTCTCTCTCTCTCTCTCTCTCTCTTTCTCTCTCGTACGCTGTGTTTTTGCCTACTGTACGTAGCTGCACATGCGAACGTGAGTACAAATAAGAGTTATTTTGAAAATAAGAAAACGGCTATAAAAAAATTGTGGAAAATTTTTCGTGACAAAAGAATATGCATACGCATAACGCTTTATAGTTTTGAATTAGTTGTGACACACAAAATTTTATAAATTAATTGTAATTTTAATTGAAATTTTTTTAATCAACATTGTTATCAATATTTAAAAATTTATATTTTCGCTATATACTTATATAAAAATAGATAAAAAAACAATATAAGATAAACAATTATAAAACGTTTCGCAATATATTACATGTAACTTAATAAAAATGATGCATTTGCAATAGAGCGCGCGTTATAATTCTCTTATTATTATCGGTAACACGAGTAACGAGAAAAACTGAATAAAAGTACACGAAAGCATACATTAAGCGCGAGTAAACCCGGGTCACAAACGTTCTTACGAGATAACGCGCGAACATTCATAAATGCACAATTAAATGTAGTCCGAGAGAAAACGAGGCCTCCGTGTCTCGTCGCTCGTTCGCTCGAGAGAGCGGAGTACAAAAAGCACGCGCTAGTTATGCACGCGTGCTATGCCAACGTTGCTACTACTGCTACTACTGCAACTACTACTACTACTACTAATACTACTACTACTACTACTACTACTACTACTACTACTACTACTACTATGGTTATGGTAGGATGCATATTTTAGGTACGACAGGAGCTTCCCGAGTCGCTCGAGCCTCTCTCGTAACTTTCTCGTGCAGTCGAATGAGCTCTTGCGACGAGTATCAGCTTGTTCTGACTCTCTCTCTCTCTCTATCTCTCTTCATCCCTATTTCTCTCTCTCTCTCTCTCTCTCTCTTTATCTCTCTTCATCTCTATTTCTCTCTATCTCTCTCGCAAGAGTGGAGAAATTACCGAGTTCCAAGAGAATTTCATTATTAAGGGCATAGAGACATAATTATTCTCTTTTTATGATCGTGGATTGCTTTTAACCTCTGATTTTTATTTTATAAACCGACCGATCCTTGCGAATGCTATATTAGTGTTTGTTAAAAATTGGGCGAGTTATTTCATTTTATTACTGTTTCAATTTATTATGCACTAAAGTGCATAAACTATTATTGTAAACGAATTTTGTACAAAAAATTTAACGCTCATACAAAATAAAAATATCGTATGAACTATCTACTTGAGAGATTAAAAGAAAATAGGAATAAAAGTTAATTGTTCTATCGATACAGAATAGCGCGTTCTATTTCAATTGTCTCAATTATAGGTTATCTAGTTTGAAAGAAAGATCAATAGCACCCGTATTTATTGTATTTTAATTAAATCACCATCCTGGCATTTATCCATATTCCTAAAAACAACAAACTCGCAAACTCGTTATTTTGATTAGTGCAATTAAATTAAAAAAACAATGCAGTTATCTCTTTAACAAAAAAATAAATAAATAAAAATAATAAATTAAAAAAAAAAAAAAAAACGAATCATAACGTATCTTGTTGTATAGGTTAATTAAAAATGAAAACGAAAGAAATGATAAAAAATAAAAAAAAAAGAAAAAAAAATTTAACCCACGGCGCTCTTTGTCGTTACTTATTCATACTCGCTTACGGTAATAATGAGGATAAAATAGAATAATTTACGGGTGGCGAATTAACCGTTAAAACCAGGCGCTCGGACTTGTGTGGCCGTGTAAAATGGAAAAGCATCGAGTGTCAGCTTTCTCTTGCCAAGAAAACGAGTTAATTGCTTCGCTTCCTCTATTCACGCCGTTCACGTTGCAACATTCTTCTAACATTTACAAAGGGAACGACGGAAAGAGAGGAAGAGAAAGAGAGAGAGGAAATTCAAAAATATCGCATGCGCGAAAATAGAAATTCAGAGAGAAGCTGTATACGGTGGTCGCGTTGCGCTTCGATTCACCTCGGATGCCCATAATTAATTTAACCCTCGTGAGTATGTGCGTACAAGAGAGAGACAGAGAGAGAGAGAGCGTACGTCGAGTAGTGCAGCTTAAACGAGACAATCTCGTAAATAACGCGGTTACGCGTTTCGCAAGGTAATGCGTACGTATATACGTGAATTAGACGTTAACGAATAATTTTTTTACGCGTCTTTTTTCATTTCATAAAATGATTTTCTAATTTAAAGATTAATCCTAGCTAAACTGATCTACGAAGAGGATAAATTTGCGATAAATTATTAAGTTTTGGGAAAAACTAACTTGCCCGAGTAATGTGCGAAAAATACAAATACGTATGCTCCATTTGAAAATTGTCTCTCATTAATCATTTTAGATAAAAAATGCTCGAGTCCTCTTACGTTAAACAAAATTAAAAATTTGTTTATAATAAACACAAGAGTAATTAAGATTTAAATATGTAAAACGTAAAATTCTTTAAATTAATTCGATGATCCTTTCTATTCGTATACATAAGCGAGAGGCAGCTTTTCAAACGAATTCAACAAGCTTATTTCAATTATTACGTATGCAAGAGATATTAATAAAATAAAATAGTTACCCGATTTTATGTGAAGCCCGGCATAATTAATCATGCAAGACTGTGAATATTTCGCGTGAACGAGGCAAAAAACGGAATGACTTCTAAAGACTTGACTACGCAAAAAAAAAAAAAAAAAAAAAAAAAAAAAAAAGTCTGAATATATATAATATACGTTTAGACATAGCCGTATTATAAGGTAAAAGAAAAAACGTAAAACCGCCGGCACGAAGCTTTGAAAACAAGCCCGAGTCACGAATCTCGTAATTTCCGAGCGAAGAAAATATCGTCCTATCGCACGGAGAGGGGCATCGTAAAGGACTTTACGACACGCGAAATATGTATACGACGTAGAGCGCGTGTCCCGAATGACACGCGGTATAACTCACGCGGAATACCGCAAGCAGTGTACGTTGGTATAAACGACGCTTGATACGCTCTATGTTCGCGTGTGTTTGTATGCGCGTGCGGTACGTCTTATTATTTATTTTATTTTATTTATTTATTTATTTATTTTTCTTTTCACGCTCGGAAAGAGTTATCCGAGTTGCCGAAAACTAAACAACACCGTGGAAGTTTTAAGGAAGGTCTTTCTCCGCTGCTCTCGCGTGCGTCGTGCAGACTTTCATTATGCGTGCTTCGTCTTTGTCCTCCTGTCACTGCTGCGCTTTATTTCTTGTTTAGTGCTTTTAGTTTATTACAAGATAGAAAGAGAGAGAGAGAGAGAGAGAGAAAGAGGGGGAGAGAGACAGGACTCGTGGTAATGTCGCTTTGAAAGTACAAAGGTATAAGCGATATTTTTGTTTTGACATAGATTAAGCTTTTAAACGCTACGGTTCTGATTGGTAAGAATGCTGTCGGTGCCATAAATTTACTCATTTAACGATTATTAAAACGAAAAAAGAAAAAAAACAAAAAACAAAAAACAAAATTAGTATTAGTATACCCATGATGCTAAATTTCTTGATGATTCGAGTTGCATATTTACCAAAAGTTTAATTAGTGTTAACATTGCCATTTGCATAATTCAGGGACTACGGTGCGTAATGTAAATTAAATGAAAATTTTATGTTTATTAAAGTCACTTTATAACTGTACGATATTACAGTTGTACTATTATAAAAATGTTTTTCAAATTTTATCATACAAATGAAAGCTGTGGAATATTACGTGTATTGTAAACAGCGCGAGTTAAAATTTTTTTTTATAAAATGATTTGATTGTTTTCATTTAATAAAAGAATTATCAATTTCTATGCACAATTTAAAGTGAAATGATAATTTTTTATTGTTGCAAAACTTATGTTATAATTCAAATTAAAAATTTGAATTATAATAATACAATTATTAAATTATAATCAAATTTTAATAATAAAATAAAAAATTTTAATGATAAAATAGTATTTTATTTATTATTTTTCAGATCAATTACAACTTAACTATTTATTAATTTACAATCCGTTTAAATAAAATTGTTTTTCACTTTATTATTAAAATTGTTTTTAACGAATTACTTTTATCAGAAACCTGTTTAAACGTAAAATAACGCTGAATGAAAATTTTATTCTCGGAAAACGCATGGAATAAAGAGTAGTTTTTTGCTCTCTACTTTAGTTTTATACGTGGAAACAACGATATCTCGCGCAAATGTCGATAAACTGTTATAAATTACGGGTAGTAATCAATATTACCAATGTTAAAGTTAACAACTTTAATAGGTAAAAGGGAATTTTATTATTTGTCAAAAATTTAATCTTGAATATTTAATAAACTATACACATATATTGGTATTTAAGTATACATATGTCGTGTATCTGCTCTAGCGGAATAAAAGTGATCTTTTAATTACATAGTTTATTATTTCGCGCTTGGACTTTTCGTTCATTAGCCCGAGACGTTTCAATAGATAGTAAATAAAAAATAAACAAGCTCTAAGTGCAATTAGTTAGATAACGTGTGTGCCTTTACGGCAATAATAAATTATGGTATCAGTACGTTTTCTTGGTTTACGAGTTATATAGACGTGCAGCGAAGTCTAAGTTTTAAATATCTCAGGTTCATTCTTTATGAGTTAGATGCCGTTGTATATTAGCAATTATAAGAATAAACTCGCTACATAATTATACAAGTTTCATTACTCGCTCTCTATGCTCAGAATTACTTCTTTTCAAATGAAATATTTAATATCGTCGGTTAATATGGTATTATAACCACTGAATTCTAGACGATAATATACATGACCTAAAAAATGACAATCAAAAGATATTAAAAGCTAGGTCATCTTATAAAATTTTCGTTGAATAAAATTAGAATTGTTTTAATTGCTTGTCCTACAAACGTGGAAGATAAGTTAAACGAACACAAATTTTCGTCTCGACTAAATTATAATTCAATCATTTTCAATCTCGAGTCAAATTAAATTCATATATTTTAAGTCGACAAATAAACGACGAGTTATAGAAGAAAACTTTGACTAAACTGTATATAAATAATAAAATTATTTATAAATTACGCAAAATCTATTTAACAATATTTACAATTTTACAATAATTACATCGTATCAATAATCGAAACATACACATATATATTCGGGCTGATATGTGCGTATGTATATATATATATATATATATATATATATATATATATATATAAAGAGAGATGTACGAGTACACATCTTCGCAAATCCAATCGTGTAAATTTTCCCTCTCAGAAACTCAACGCGACCCAAGTGACATGCCGCGAAAGCGCTATTTGCGGCGTTGGGGGATAAGGAAGTAGAAAAGAGAGAGGGTGAGAGAGAGAGAGAGAGAGAGAGAGAGAGAAAGGGAGGGATGAGAAGGTAGGGAGGGTTTAAATTATTTCGACGAAATATCCGCGCCTCCGGCGCATATAATCCCGACGCTATATTAACGTAGCGGCAATAGCGGTAACAGCGGCACCGACGCCGCCCATGCGTCACCGGAAGGAGGTAGTTCACCGCTTGCACCCGCGCGCACGCGATATTATGTACAAAATCTGCACTCCTCTCTCTCCCTTTCTCCCCCCCCCCCCTCTCTCTCTCTTTCTCTCTCTCTCTCTCTATCTCATGTTAGATTCTAAGCCTCGCCCCTCTGGCAAAGCGTTATATTGCTCGACGTCGTTAACTGGAGAATCGTCGCGAAATTTCACCGCGTTTCTCTCTCTCTCCCTCCTTAACTGCCTCTTTCAGTCTTTGGAGAAGAATCGCTGCTGTTATTAAGAATGCTTGTTGTCGTGTAGGTAGACTAAATCGCGATTGATTAATTTTTATCGCGTTTAATCAATATTATCGTAGGCAATATTGTAGCTTTATTAAGACTTAATAATATTATAAAATTTTATTGAATTTTACATAAAACTATTAAATACATTCAAAAATAATGATCAATGAAAATAAAGTTTATTTCAATATTAAAAAAAAAAATTCACTTTAAAATATTAACCGAAGAAAACCAATTTTTCAAAGCCTCTTGCCAATCCTTCAAAGACGCAATTTTATTTTATCCGTAAACAAATTTCCTTTTTCAATCGCCATGTACCTCCTATATATATATATATATATATGTATATTACAACAAAGAATTTCCTCGCTCATGAGAGAGAAAATAAGAGAAGATATTTAAAAATGAGGTTTCATCAGTCCGGAAAAGCCTTAATTGCACGAGTGTCGCTTTTATGGTCGAAGCCATTCCTTTATCGCGAACGAAAAGTTTCCCGAGATCCAGTAACGGAATAGCTGTGTCGACGTCGACCTCGACGATCTGCCCTTACAATATGCAATTATTAAACTTTGGAAAACTTCTTATTACTTGCGAAGATTATTTATTGGTAAATTAATGAACGATTAAAGTTCAATTAATAAACGCTTAGGATAATAAGGCTTACTTTTTAGTAATTTTTACTTATTTTTTTATGACATTTTTTAAATATTAAAAGATTTTTTACTTATGTTATTTTGATTTTATCCTAATTGGAACTTGATTTTTAATACGGAATTTAAAGAAAATAAAAATGAAAATCTATCTTCGATTTTATTAATTTTTCAAAAATCCTAACAATTTTCGCAACTTATTTTCTTTTCTTTTATTAATTTCAACGCGAAAAATCGACGGTAAAATAAAAACTAAAAAGTCCTTTAAAATCCTTCAAACATTCGAAACCCCATAATTCCATCGCCGCTTTTAATTCCATCTGCACGAGCGCCCATATAACGTTACCCCACAAAAGACATTTTCGCGTGGGCGCGAAATATAAAATCGAGGACGATCGTACGGGGAAAATTGTAAGCGAGCGAGACGGCGCTAGTGCCGTACAGTCGAGTAACTCGAAAAGCACGCGTCGAATTGATGAAGTGTAACGGGCCAGCGGCACCAAGAGCTGCGCGAATCACTTATTCCCATCCCCTTCGCTTTACGTGAATCGAATTTCGTCGATGGGCCAAAGCCTTCTTACTTCGAGTTCGTCACGCGTTCGTTCGTTGCCGCAGCTTTAGACCCGCGAATTTATTACCACGTGCGGCCTACTATCGATGCCCTTACGTGAAAGCCTTTGCGCTTGGGTGCGAGAAGCTTTAAATAGGCCGTTGAGTTTATTTTTATAAGGCTATTTTCGTTTTATAGCGAGATCTGCTTTGCGGTACAAATAGTTCGCATTGCATTAATGCGTTTCGTTGCATTAAAGCTCGTAAACGTTTTTACACTCAGACAGAATTAACAGCTGATACAAAATGAAAACATCGACGATTGAAAATCATAGTGACGCAGCGATTAAGAATACTTGTTTAGAATCAAAAAGAAAATACCAAAACGAATTTCATCAAAACCGCTAAAACGCAGTACTTCTCACGCGCGAATATGCGCGCGTGCGTGCCTGTTTTTTTGTTTTTTTTTTTATTTTTTGTTCTTCACTCGACACGTCGAAAAGCTCCTCACATCGAAGTCAATGACAGCGGGAAACAGGAGCGCGAAGCGTAACAGCGATTTCGCGATTTCCCGAATACACGCACACAACCCACGGATATTCTCGGCGCACAATACGTGCAATTATTGCACGAAAAAACCGTTGTATATATACACACACGCTTGCGTGCACGCGAACTCATATACAAAGGGGTACCGCAACGATCAAAAACGAGCGAGTAACTAAAAAAAAAAAAAAAAAAAAGCGAGCAAACGAGAGAGAGAGAGAGAGAGAGAGAGAGAAGAGTTCGGTGAAAATTTCACGCGCAGCAATTTCACGAGCTTGTAAGCGAGAAATAAACGCGGCAATTTTCACGTGTACGGTTGCGGATTCTTTTTTTTTTTTTTTTTCTATTATTATTTTTTTTACTGCCTCTCTTTTTTTATTTTTCAAGGCCCGCGTACAGTGTCACACCAACGCAAAATATTTACAACCGATAGATACACCCGGGACGAACGCGTCGGTTTTCACTATGCGCCGACAGAGCGATGCGTGAGTTGGATTATTATTACTTTTTTTTTTTTTTTTTTTTGTCCCGTTTGATGAATGAGGACTTGATTGTGTGTAATACGTAGGCAAAGAATAAATTGAATTTTATGGTATTTTTATTATTAAGAACTTGGTTTGTTCGTACGCACTAGTTTATTTATTTACTTTACGTGACTTTTTTGTCAAATGCATTGATAATTTAACCAAAGGTTTATAAAAGTTACTTTAGAAAAAAAAAAAAAAAAAAAATTAATTGACTGTGAATTCTTATTTTAAAGTTAAGTTTTAAAATGTTTATTCATTATAAAGTAACACACATCCATGTAACTTTTTTACTTTTTTCCAAACGAATATGCGTATGCGTGTCTGACTAAACACAATGTTGTACTACTTACTCCGTTCGATAAAAAAGCAAGCTACATTAAAATAGTAGCTAGGTAACAAGTACGTTAAATGTAACAATTACAATTATCAAGCTACGTTAAATACATAGTAAACTTTTGCTTTAATAATTTATTATCTTAAATATTATTTATTAATAATAAGCATTCATGCTCACTTAATTAATTTTAATTGAAATATCGTAATAATAATTTATGCTACTTATTTACTACTTTTTTATCTAGCCATTTTGTTAATGTTCTTCATATTTATTTCTCTGTGATTTGAGTTATGGAAAAGTAATTTTTATCTACGAAAGTATTAATATCAATATTTAAAATAGTAATTTCTTTTCAAATGATTATGACTACGGTAACATTTTTAAATAAATTTGAAACTTAGAAAAACCTAAAACGAACTATCGAACACAATTTCAACAAAATGAAATAGAACAATGATCTATAAAATCAAGTTAAAAGCAACATGGAAATTCCATTTTTTATATAATTTTCAATAATTAATTTGATGCAATTGATACAAAATGTTATTTATCTAAACCTATTTGTACAAATTATTGAAATAATAATTTATACGAAAATTACAGCTAATAATTAATATTCATTTGCAAGTTTAGCTCTAATAAACAATTATGAAGATTCTATGATATTATTTGCAATAAAAATTGTAATACTTTAATTTATATTAAATTTACTTTAACGAACTATAAAATAAATTAAAATATTACTTTTGCAAATAATAAATTCGACTAATTGAAAATTAATAGTTTTAATTGTATGAAGTGTATTCTGTTCAAAAAATACACAAAATTAATGTAATTTTTTCATTAAAAAAATCTTTGTTTTTATTTTTATTAAAAAAGTATCTAATTTAGATAAATGAAATACGTAATATCGATTACAATTTCAATTCAAAATAACTTAAATATTGATGGTATGCTGGTATTTTACATCAATAATTTAATTCTGTTAATTAAAATACTTTATTTCAAAATCGTATTTATCAATTTTCGCTTAAATAATTTCAAAGTAAATAAACGAAAAATTTAATATCGAAATTAAAACGGATTTCGCATTATCGACATGACGTTAATCAATAATTTAATTATACATTTAATTATATATTTAAATAATTAAATATTTTATTAATAATTTACCTTAAAAAAAAAAAATAAATAAAAAAAGTAATTGAAAATTCATGTATGACTTTTGATAACAATGATATTAATTATCAAATTTATGGAGATTTACTAAAATTCCATAATGAGAGATATTAAATTTAAAATTTAAAATTTAAAAGAAAAAAAAAAGAGAAAAAAACAGAAAAAAATATTTATATGATTGTTTTTATTATTTTTAAAATAAAATAATCATCTTAAAATAATAAAATAAATAAAAAAAAATCAACTCACTATCGCCGCCAACGTAGATCGGCGTCAAGGAGAATTGAGCTCTCACCAACAGCGGTGCCATGGCGAGTAGCGTCAGCAACAAGAGACTAAGCCGCAATCCCCATCGCGCCATGGCTTTCGTCCTCGATGCCATTTCTCACCCCTTGATCTTGGCTTCTCGCTGCTATTCTGTATCCCTAGCTCACACTCGCACTCTTCCTCTCCCTCTACCTCTCTCTTCTATACCGCCGTGCACACTCGAGATCCTCTCCCGAGTGTAGATTCTCGCCCTCTCTCGCTATCCTCTTTTCAATCGACCGACAGACGACGTCTCAATATCATTTTCGTCCTGCTAACGAGCTACCCTAGCTCCGAGACTTTTCGATTAAGGTCCTCTTTGACGCCGAAAGCGTTTGTTGCGGCGATATAACTGACGGCGATTTTTCGTGTACTTAGTGATCCTGTAAATTTTTAAAAATTCTATCTATAGATACGGCAATATATGTTTTTTTACGGCAATAAAATTTATTCATTTGTTTTATTTATTTATTTATTTTATGTTACACATGTATATATTATAAAAAAAAGAAAGATGATTACTAATTTTACTAAAGAAGATTTAATACCAACTTTATTAATAATATATATATATATATATATATATATATATATATATCAAAAGTGTAACTTTGCTCAAAAAAACATTATTCAATCGAAGGTTTCAAAATAACATTATTATATATATATATATATATATATAATATATAACATATTACCTATAACTAACATAAAATCCATACCTTACGAGCACATCGACTACGACATTTCAACCAATACACCGACATCTCGAGTCTCTCTTCCCTGCGCACTAAATTTTCTTCTCAAACCTTAACCTTTCCTCGCATCTTCAAACAATTCGCGATAGGGGCATCAACTTGTTGCTTTAACACACTGGAAAATTCAGTCGTTCGAGGGAAACGAGCCGCGATATACCGTTGAGTTTAAACGTTGCTTTAACGAGCGAATCTTTAAAACCGCGCGCTCGCCTTGTCTTATCGCAGACGGGACAGCCCCCGGCGATTAAACGCGCCGCGCTTCGATACCCGTTCGGTCTTGCTCTACTTTATGGCCCTTGCTTAAGTTTCCAGGTCGATCTTGCATTTTTATTTTAATTATATCGATACTTGGTTGGTAAAAGCATAAGAGATCGGTTAAAAATTTTCAACTTTGAATAAGGGAGGACGATACGCCGAGTAATATTCTTTGTAAAAGTTATGTACATCTGTTAAGCGACAAGTAATAATAATCTTTCGTTAACTCTCGTCGTTTTCTTTTTTTGTAAAATATCTACAAATCGTTAACGATCGCTCATCCCTCAAAGAATCGAGTTATATTTTTAAGGAAGCATTTCAATCTTTCTCGATTCAAAGCCGAACTCTTTCCATTATAGTTTATCGCGTGGTTTTCGGTCAACGAGCTCGAGAGACTCATTTGCGCCGTCGGATCTTCGTTTCGTTTCTCATCGTTCTTCTGAAAGACAAAAAGTTACGAAGAAGAAGAAGAAGAAGAAGAAGCTCTTTAATTGAAGTATTTTCTCTTTGGTTCTTTGAGTCGAATAACGCTCTCTCTCTCTCTCTCTCTTTCTCTTTCTCGCTCTCCACAAGAAACGGACAACGCAAATGTATTTATAAAGAGTGCGTTTGCGTTCGAAAAAAAATCTCAATATATATATGTCGTGCGGTAAGCGAAAATTCACGGTGCCTCGAATGTATTTACTCCGTTGGCCTTTGTGCAAAGTCTGGGACGTCGAAAGATTGTTTTCGCGATGAAGGAATGAACGTATTTTCATTGCGTCCGGGGAGTAAAGTGACTTCGTTTGTATCAATGTTCACGACTAATAAAAGGTGGATTTTTAGAAAAGAAAATAATAAGAAGTATCTTTTTTTCAATATTTTTTTCATCGCTTTGCATTTTAAAAAATCAATGAAAAAAAAAAAAAAAAAAAAAATTGAGAGTTTAAATTCATTAAAAGTCATTAAGTATAAAATTTATCGAGTTTTTTTATATTGATGGTTTGATAAATTTTATTTTGTGTAATTATTTTACATGAAAATTGGAAAAATTCATTAAACAATTCATATTCACGAAAATTAGAAAAATTATCAGTGATTTATTTGCGTTTTACTTCTATTCGGACTGAAACATATATAGAAAAAAATTTAATCCATTCAAAGAACTCAATGTAAAACTTACATTGTCTTTATCCGTCACCTTTTTATCGCTCCCTCAAATTATAAGTAAAATAAAGTTATAAGGAAATCAAAAAGTAACTCGTTCACCGAAAACATGTTTTCTCAATCAAATCAATCACGAGTAACGCGCATGAAAATTTGTAACGATACCACAAAGAACATAGTACTTCACTCGACCATTTGATCTGAGCATCTGTACAAATGTACAGTATAAATGTTCATAACACCAACTACCAAAGGAAGCACCGACACCGTCTATCTTTTTTTTCTTTACCTCACCACAGAAATGGAGAGGGGAAGAGAAAGAAAGTGAGAGAGAGAAAGAGAGAGAGAGAGCGGAAAGAAAAGCTTCGAACAAAGTTTCGCCGAGGGCAAAGAAGAAAAGCTTACTCCGTTAAGTGCCGAAGCGAGGAACTTTGCTTCTTCCTTCTTTTTTACTTCGCTCGCGCGGTCTCTCTCTCTCTCTCTCTCTCTCTCCTTTTCTCTCAAAGAGACTTCCGCACGGAAATAATTCATTAAGAGCCGAGAGACAAGGCTCCGTTCGGGGAAAAAGAGGATGGCGTGTTCAAAGACGTAAAGCGGGAGAAAAATAACGTTGGAAGGAAAACGTAGATTCGTTCGAGTCCGTGTAGCTGCCGACGTTGGACCAACGGTCAGCGTTAGGGAATTACCTCTTTCTCTTTCTCTCTCTCTCTCTCTCTCTCTCTCTCTCTTTTTATTTCTGGTCCTTTGTGGCCCTGACATTCGTTTTACCGGTAGCACTGGTGGTTATTAGGGTAAATGAATGAGCAAGAGAGATAGAAATAAAGAGAGGGAGAAGAAAATCGCGCGGATGAAAAGAAACGTGAATTCGAGTTGGACTCTTATTTTGCTATTCTCTTTCGAATGTCTTGCTTTTGATGACTCGAGAGGAATTTGTCGTGACTGAGCTTGCATTTTTTATACGCCAATTGATTACGAGATTATTAACCATTTAAATAAAAAATTATTAAAAATTCGATTAAAAATATAATTATTCTTTATACTTTTGATAGCGACGTTAATTTTAACAATAATCAAAGTAATCGTTGAATTTATTATGCAAAAATTTACTATGAGGATATAAAAATATTAAAAGCTATAATTATTATTCTATGCAAGTATAATTTCATAATAAAATATAACGATACAAAAGCTTTATGGATAAGCAAAATGCTTTAAGAGCCATTAAAAGTTTTTATTAAAGACTTTGATTGTGCAGTAAAAAGCTTGCGATAAAAAAAAAATATATATAACGCGTTAACACGCCCAAGATAAAAAAAAAAGAAAGTAAAACACTAATTTATTTTGGGCGCTTAAAAAAAAATATTTTTGAAACATTCTTATTCAAGGTAATCGTTATATAAAATTATATTTTTTAATTATTTAATAATTACACAGAAAAACCTTGTACACGAAAAGAAGAGTAATTTCAGCCGCGTCATGCTAATAGACAAGAATAATACACAAAAGAGAAGATGGTAAAGAAAATGGAAAAAACACACACATACACACACACACACAAAGAAAAGTAACAAAGAGAAGACGCAAATAGTCGCAGAAAAAATGTCACGGGCGAATGAAAAAGAAGAAAAAGAAAAAAAAAAAGAAAAAAACAAAAGGTATGCACCAGAGTGAAAGAAAAGAAAAGAAGAAGAGACCTTCGCAATCGAGTCGAGCTTCTCGAAACCTCGCCGTAGCGTGTATGTATGAGCTTGCTTCTTCCTACTTCTTTTTATTCTTCCTCTTTCAGTGCCATACCGGCGACGGGTTTCCAGTAAAGCGCCCCCGCGCTAATTGCATTGTGTAATTAGCGCTCTTAACGGGCGCGCCGGTGCCGTGGACCGCCGCCGCCGCCGCCACCGCCGCCGCCTCAGTTTTTAGATTAACTTTCTCGGCGCTTCTATTGCTAATTTTCGAGTAAATGTAGGCGAACAGCTTTCTCTTTTCCTACACCTTGCTTTTCTCCTCTTCTATTCGCTTCCTTTTCCTTACCCGCTTGTCTTTTATTTAATTGAGGGTGTATTCTTAGATTGGTTTCAATTCCGTGCTGCTGATTCTTTTGTTTTATTTATTTAGTTTCTTATTCGAAAGAAAAAGTTTTTGGTTCGTTTACATTTTAATTTTGATACTTTGAATGGACGCACTTTTCTCAAAGAAAAGAAAATTAATAGCATTTAACTTTCTTTAATCGCGTTATAAAATATGTCAACAACTTTTGCTAAACGTAATTTCATCAATGCTGAGCAAATGATAAAATTACCAAGGGCTATTTTAACCGTGTGACGCGAACCATTTCTCTCCTTGTACGTTACAAGCATCAAAAATAAATCCCATTAGTCACGGAAGTCAGCTTATCAACTATCAAACCTCACGCTTATTTTCATACATACATATAACCTTATTCTCTCTCGCATGGGGAGAAAGAGAGAGAGAGAGAGAGAGAAGGGGAAAGAGAAATCACGAAATTCGTCCGACTGGATCAACGTCGTTGGAGGTTTTCCTCCACTCGATTTCTCCGTATGTCAGCGGCACGAATTCGTCGAGTGGGAGTCAAGACTTGGCGCGATTCATAAACTCAGCTGGCGACAAAATCGTCGCTCGTGTAATTTTGCCCAATGGACGCGACCGAAGATGTATATATACACGCCGACAACTTTCTGGAATTTACTCCTTTGCGCACGAAAGGAGCTAAGAGAGTGAGAGGAGAGAGAGAGAGAGAGAGAGAGAGTTGAAACTCGCGCGCGCTGAATATCAATAACGGCTCCGAAATGAGATCGCGTCTTCGGGCTGATGGACGGGCTGTCGTGTTAGGTTTTGGTTTGTTGATGAAGTCTCGCCCAATATTACTCCTTCCCTCTCTCTCTTTCTCTCTTTGAGGTGAAGTTTCTAGCGGTTGCTTGCGAAATGGATTTTGAGAATTTTCGGGAGAAGTTTGTACGTGTTTGGCAAGTTGTGAATTTTTAGTCGATCGTACGTTTTGAAATTGTATTTTTTTATTTTTTTTTCATTACATGATCTTTTTCGGTCTCTCTTTCTCTCCCTTTCTCCCTCTCTCTCTCTTTCTCTCTCTTTCTCTCTTACTCTTTCTTTTACTTTTTACCCTTATTGAAGGATATAACAAGCCGATTTTTAAATTTAAAGGATTTCGATATTTTTTAAAGTTTTTAATCTCCGATGCTGGATTATGTGAAGTTTATTTTGTTTTATTTTATTTAAATATTTTTCATTCGTATTTTAAATGGAAATAAAAACCAGAGATTTTCAAAAATTTTAATGAAAACATATTATAACTTTAAAAATATATAATAATGTAAATTTAAATAATTGTTCCCTGAAAAATAAATAATTTTTCAAATATAGAAATAATTTATTCTTTCACAAATTTGAACTTTAATTTGTAAATTTTTTTCTCAGACAATGTATAGACATATTTTTTTACAATTACCAAACATTTGCACAGTAGTACACGCGACAACAAACAATAATGTACAAAATGTATGCATCAACAACTGTACTTGTACATAAAAAATTAAAAACTTTAACATTCGATCGCTTTATCAATATAAATCCTGCAGATATTCAATTAGCTACGTTTATAAAACGATAATCCAGTCACACGCGCAAAAAGATAGCCACAATTCAACGCGATTATTAACGTGATCAACGGACGCGCGCGCATCAAGTTAACCAAGTATATTTAATAGTCGCTCTCTCTCTCTCTCTCTCTCTCTATCTCTATATCTCTCGCTCATTAATTAAGCGCGTATGGAGTGGATAGGAACGGTTCCACGCGCAGTCATCGAAAAGCCACAGGCAATCGAGACCGGGCACACACATACACACACACACACACACAACAGGGGCTTGAGGTCGCGAAGGGAGCCAAGATATCTCTGATGTGCAATTATGCCGGGTAATTGAAGCCCGATTCGATTAATAACCGCGCACGAGCTCGGTGTATGTAAACCTCCGCGTTCTCGGACCTCTCTCGCGAACGAACGAAAGAGCTTTCATTCTATCCCTTCCGTCAAAGGCAATCGAGAACCGATTGAAGAGGATGACAAGCGAACCCCGTCGTCTCTATTCCTTCGAGTGGGCTCTCGACTACTTTGTCCGGCCAATTTTCGATTAACGCACATTTTCGATTTATAGAAACGCTTATTGATTATGAAGCTCGGTAAATTTTCGTTTTTTTATCGAACGCCGTCGCGATCCACGGATTTTTGTTACCGAAAACAAATGAGAATCGTTAAAAAAATTTTGCGTTAAATTTGAGATTATAGCGAGGGACTTTTCTCACGACAAGTATGGAGGTACGGAAAGAAAGCAGGTAAATAGCCGCAGGGACGTTGTTTACTCTGCCTCTAAGGTTTCACAAAACGAAAGCCGATCGCACTTCGCGGTACACTTATCGTTTTTATCGCTAACCGTTGTTGTCGGTGTTAGCTTGTTATCCGGACGTAATTGAGTTTTTTGAAAAGCACACACACACACACACACACACTCTATCTTTTTCTTCGTCTCGTTGATTCGATCGATCAATAACGAATCAAAGGATTGACCTTTACCTTAAAAAATAAAACGTGGAATATTTCTTTTTCAAAAAAGCTTGCAAGAATTTCGCTGTAACTCTTACACATTGTGCGTGCATCTCTTATCTCTGAATTTGCGCAGATAAACGAGCGTTAAAGTTTTCAGAAAATATTTACTTAATGAGACCTAGTTTTAGCGTTGAAAACTATATTATACAAATAAAACTTTTCTTTTTTTTCTTCAAATTTTATGCTCTAAACATTAACCAAAAGTCTTTCATATGTTATAAAATTTTATGAATATTTTAATTTAAATTTAAGGAAATAATTAATTTCATACACAATATTAATTTTTCCATTTAATTATGTCTCGCACAATTATTACGATGAAAAAATTATTTTTTTGCGCGTTACTCTTACAATTTTAATGAATATTAATTAACGTTAAATAAAAGAAATTATAACTCTATAACATTGTAAAAGGATAATTTAAATAATTTTATCTTGAATACTCAGCAATTACACATTTTAATATCATTTTAAAAAAGTATAATTGAAGGTTTTTTTCACTCGATGATAAACAAAGAAAAAATTAAAAAATTGTATAATATTTTCGCCATGCTCGAGCATAAAAAATTCGTCACCGGTCGCGCTTATTACACGGGAACGACAGCGCGGGGTAAAACCCTCGCGCGTTTACATTTCACGTGAGCGTAATCAGTCTCGAGGTGTTGCACGGGACATTCGGTTTCTAACGAACCTTACCGGCATCGGTTTAACGACGCGCGCACACAGCGACAAAGCGAGACTCTCCGGCTCGTTCTTTGCCCTATTCACCGTAAAAGCGAAATTTCTAACGGACGCAACTCGCTCGGCGACCATTTTACCTCAGCCGTTTATTCGCGAGACGTTTACCAAGCTACGCGCGTGCACGCGTTTAGCCGACTCGTTATTTTCACTGAGAGTTGCGCTTGAGCGTTTTTTTTAAGTGCAAATTTGTGCTTTCTTTTTCCCCTTTCTTTTTTTTTCATTTTAATCGTAGATTTCGTATTTTTATCATTTTTAATGTACTTTATTAAAAGCTATCAAAAAATTACAAACACTATTGGATCGGCTTCTTTCATTTAATCAGCTGCAAAAAAAATAAATAAATAAACGATTGTTTAAATCGCAGGTTGAAATTTTAATCGCAATTCCGTCACCTCCTCGAGCGAACAAGCGTAAAAGCTCTCTCTCTCTCTCTCTTTCAAAGCAGCTAAAAAGAAAAAAAATAAAAATCCAAAAAAACAGAAGAAAGACATAAGAGGAACGTTGTAATATTCTTTATTACATCCAAAGTAAGGAAGGACGAAGCGCGAGTATACGCGAGTATGTGCTAGCGCGTGTTAACACTCGAGTCATTACTCTTCGATGCACTCACCCGGGCTCCTCTCTCTTTTTCTCTCTTTTTCTCTCTCTTGCAAAGTACCCTGGCTGCCGCGCGAGCAATAAACTAAAAAGTAAGTCCGCGCCGAGTCACTGAGAGAGAGAGTGAAAGAGAGAGAGAGAGAGAGAGAGAGAGAGGACGCATCGAAAGCTCTCAAGCGAAGCATTTAGCCTTTCTCGTCTTTTTCTCCTTCTCGAGTTCGTTTATTTCTACGAGGGACACGACGGACGACATAACGCGTTGAACGCTTCCTCGAGTACTTTCGTCGTGGTCTTTGTGCGCATATGTAAATATACTTGGCGAAAAAGTGTCGAAACTATATCGAGCGCGCACTTACAATCATGCCACGCGATTTTCAGAGATATCGTTGCTTTTACGGATGTTATTATTTTCTCGCGAATTTAAAATGCATCACATGGCGTTTGGATGGGAAAGAATCGAGCGAAAAGTTTGCATTTGTCGTCTTTGTTTTTTTTTTTTTAAGTTGTCTATATCAAATTTATTACTTCGATTTTATCGTAGAATGTTATTTATTTTTAAGCCTTGTGTTTTTTTCTCTTTAAAGATTAAAAATGTTCTTGAAAAATATTAAAATATAGTCGAAAAAAAGTATAAGCCAAAACTGCAAATTTTTCTAAGAAATAAAATGATAGAAGCATAGTATGCAGCATAAAAGGACAGAACGAGTAAAAGTTAACGACTCACCCACCACGAGGCAACAGTATCAAGTGTATATACCAGGCTGTTCAATAAGTTTTGCGGTTCGATAAGAGAGGGTGTTGCTACTAGCCTAAATTTTTTTTTGTTATGTTGGTATACTCTTCATATGAACGTATGTGAAGTTTCATTTCAATCTGTCAATTCATTATTTGTTTACAAACCATTTAGTATCGACGTGTCACAGTATTTTTTTACAATAGAAAAAATCAAGTGTCGTACAGTGATTGAATTTATATTTTTGGAAGGTTTAAAAGCAAAGGAAATTTATGAACGAATGTTGAAAGTGTATAAGGACTCTTTGCCTTCAATTAGTGCAGTAGAAAAATGGGTTGCTGAATTTCAACGTAGTCGTACAAGCCTTGAAGACGATCCACGTCAAGGACGTCCAAAAACAGCAACAACACCAGAAATCGTAGAAAAAATACAGGATATCATATTGGAAAATCGTCGAGTGACAAGAAGAGATTTAGTAGAAGCCCTAGGCATGTCATTGGGCAGTATAAGCAAAATTTTGACTGAAGTATTGGGTTTCAGAAAGCTGTGTGCACAATGGGTGCCGCATTCGTTAACAATGGAACAAAAACATATTCGAATGCGACTTTCTCAGCAACATTTAGAGCGTTTCCGAAAGAATAAAGTGGATTTTGTGCGTCGATTCATCACTATGGATGAAACTTGGGTCTATCACCATGATCCTGAATCAAAACAAGAGGTTAAAGAGTGGTGTAATTGGTGGTTCTTCAGCTCCGAAACGAGTTCGTGTTCAGAAATCGGCCAAGAAGGTGTTAGCATCAGTTTTTTGGGATGCGAAAGGAATTTTGTTTGCGGATTACTTGCAAATTGGTTAAACAATAAATTCTGAATATTATTGTAACCTTTTAGACCAGCTAAAGCTAAAAAAAATTCGTGAAAAAAGAGGCGGTTTGCAGAAGAAAAAAATCCTTTTTCATCAGGACAATGCACCGTGTCAAAAGAGTATTTTGACAATGGCTAAAATCCATGAATTAAAGTTCGAATTGTTGGAGCATCCACCGTATTTACCAGATTTGGCCCCTAGCGACTTCCATCTGTTTCCAGACCTAAAAAAATTCATGCGTGGAAAGCGTTTTTCATCAAATGATGAGGTCATAACAGATGTGGAAGCGTATTTTGCACCCCTTCCAGATTCTCACTTCAGGGATGGAATTCATAAATTGGAATCCCGTTGGAACAAGTGTATTGATGTTTAGGGAGACTATACTGAATAATAAAGTGTATTTCAAACCATAAAATTGTGTTTTTCTTATCGAACCGAAAAACTTATTAAACAGCCTGGTATACGAGATGTAGTCGTAAATATTGTAGTTCTTTAGTTACGCTTTTCACCCATTGGAATTGAATGAAGAAGAAAAAAAAAGAATGCAACGAATTAAAATATCTAAAGTTTTTTTTTTTTTTTACGGTCAATGTTTTACGGTCTCTTTTCCCTTTCAATGTGAGAATATTAATTTTATCAATAAACATCTTTATTGCGTAAATCTAATAGCAAACGTTCTTATATTATTCATATTAAATTTTACGATTGACTACTTGCAATAATCTTTTTTTTTTTTATAGAAAGAAAAATTCACCGTTGTATAGTGATAAAATGTATAAATATATTCTTTTAGTCTATTTTGAAATATTCCAATAAAATATCGTCAATTTTTCTTTCAGTTATTTTGCGTAATAAAATAAAAAAAGAAACTCTCGATGTATGTTCCTTCGCTATAAATGCACAATATGAAAGATTTGCATGTATAGAAGTCGCATCAATTGGGCTGACAAAGCAAGCGGATCAAAATCGACGAAAATAAACCATGGCGAAAACTAATCCAAGTGTCGACGCTCGACAAACGAAAGAACGAAATAAACCCTTGGTAAAAAGAGTCGCTTTTTCAACACGTGAAACTTTTCCCGATGAAAATTAAATCTCCATACGAGCTCGATTCGCATAGATCGAAGGCCGCGCGCCGACAATTGCGGAATGAGTTTAATCGATTCACCAATATCTCTCTCTCTCTCTCTCTCTCTCTCTCTCTCTCTGCCGATCGAATTACTATAACCAATTCGACGACGCGCGGAGAACTACTTGTCCGAGAAAGTTGTCAGGGGTAACATTTGCGCAATCCGTTGAATTCTCGTTTTCGCTCACCGGAACTTGGTTTCTCTCTCTCTCTCTCTCTCTCTTTCTCTCTCTCTCTCTCTTTCTTTCTCTCTCTCTTTCCCTTACTCTGCGGATTGCACGACACACGCGAACCCACGCGCGCTTGGCTTCGAAAACGTTTTTAGGTTTGCTAAGCGATAGGAGATTGCATTTAATCGATGAGTTTGTCTTTCCAGATCAAATTTCTTCTCTTTGTTGCAAATGTCTTGTACGACGAGTTTTTACACAGAAAATATTCGAATTACCTTTATTTTTTTTTTTTTTTTATTTTTTATAGTCAAATACTGTCTCGTAAATGTTACTTAAAATAAGTGCTTAATTTGTTTCATTTCCTCTAGGATATGATTTATTTAATAATAATATTACTATGGCATAACAAATCATATAACTTTCGCTCTTTATGAAATTTAAAACCTCCGCATAAAAGTGGTGAACAAAAGAATACAGTTTTATTACACAATACGAGAATCTTTATTTTCAACCTTTACATTTTAATCTCCCCATTTTTAACTACTCTCTTTCTGAAACAATTTTGCTTACCTTTACTTCCCAGGAGGCGTTTAAAATTACATTACTCATAAATGATATATATACGAAGAAACCACAAACGTTCAAACAAATTTTTTACCGATTCGTAAAAAAAAATTTGATTTCAATTTTCCCATGGTATCTTTAAAAAGAATGAATAAATAAAAAAATAAAACTGCCTACCCTCACAAATACGCATTCTATGAATTGTAAAAAACTCACCGATAACTGAATAAAAAAAGTCGATAACTTTGAGAAAAAGAAGATTTTACCAAGCTTAAATTGTAAATTCTAAAGTTCTCGTATCTCGAGTACGCAAAACTTGACAAGTTTCATCTTTTTCGTACACCCGCGTATATAAATTAATTTACGTCTTATTTCCTCCTCCCTTTTCACGTGCTACATCGCGAGGAGAAAATATCAAATTCAGCATTCTCAACAAAATTTTCTTAGCGAGAAGTTCAAAGGGTGGAATTCAATCGCAATAAAAAAAAAAAAAAAAAAAAAAAAAAAAAAGACAGGAGAAGAGAAATGTGTAAGCAGCATAAAGAAGAACAAAGCTCGCATGGTGAGATCGATCGAAAGTCGTTATTAATCACGCTTCCCGCGGGCTTACTCTCTTCTCTTTGTTTTCTCTTTACATACCGATCGGTGCGCTTATAATTTTGTATGTGGATTGTTTTGCCGTGCTAGTCTTTCATTTCTATTCTTTGACTACGTCTATTCTTTTCATTACTTTACATATTTTCTTGTGTATAGATATATCTATGTTGACATATTTTTTTCCGTGCTATCGAGTTTTTTTTTTTTTTTTTGATTTAAAAGATTTCATTCCGATATTGAATATTAATTTTTAAATTGAATTTTTTTCTTTAAAAATAACGAATTTTATTTAAGTTTCAAATAATTTACTACCTTGCATTTTCTTAAATTTCAAGTAATAACATTTAATCTGAAATTTACAAGTAATTTTGTTTCTCTTACCTTGATAATTAATAGGACTTGAATTTAAAAAGTTCCAAGGTACATTGCTTAATGTAAAATATCTTATTAATTTTTAAAAATATAAACATTTTAATCTTGTTGAAAAAATTGATGATTCTAAAAAATTTCAACAGGTTTTTTAGGTATATTTATAATATTTGTTGACAAATTAAAATTACCCATCAGCGCAAGTCATTGATAAATCCATT
Organism: Chalcis sispes; assembly: GCA_949987625.1. Classification (NCBI taxonomy): domain Eukaryota; kingdom Metazoa; phylum Arthropoda; class Insecta; order Hymenoptera; family Chalcididae; genus Chalcis; species Chalcis sispes. Next base: position 8,852,015 of record OX465094.1, on the reverse strand, counting down.
AATAATGTTTAATCAACAAAGAACAATTATTTTATGCGAACTTTCGCAAATCACTCGTAAATCCGCTTATCAATTTTCTTATCCTCGCGCGCTCGTATACATACCCGTGTGTATACATCTACACACCGATCGACCCAACTCACCAACTTCATTATACCAGGTATAATACACAGAAATAACACAGAACTGGGGCACAAAGCATCAACGATGGGCTTCACGCTCGAGCGAGTCGAGGACACGCGCGTATGCGTACATCTGCCGTGGCGCGCTTTACGTTATGTTATATATACATGTATATATAATCGAACGGTAAAGCCAAGCGAGAGACGGCGCGTAGACCATTGGAATACACAAAGCAACGGCGGTGACCATCGGCCATTAATTCGATCGTCACGGGATTCGAGCAACGATTTTAATCCGCGAGCTATAATAGCGAAAGCGCGCGTCACGTGCTATGGTTATTGTTTTACGAGGAATGGGGAGTGTGTGATTAGTGTGAAAAAAGATAACGGGATTATCGATCGGTGGATAAGGAGTTTGCTTTAATTGATTTAGGATATCGCGTGATAAATCGGTATTGTTATGTGATTGATTTATAACGTTGAATCATTTGGTATAAGCATTGATATTTTTATTTATGTATGTATATAATGGATGAGAAATTAAAATTCAATAACAGTAAGAGAATAAAACGATATTTACAATTGTTGGGTTCGCGTACGGGAAGAAAGGAGAGACGGAAATGTATTTTAACGTAAAGATAAAAAGAAAGTTATTTATGGCACGATCGTTAACCTCGATTGGGTCAAAACATTTTACGAAGTGTCTTTGTCTGAAAGCAGATTTAAGATTCACAATGCGATATATTCCCTTTGAATTGAGATGTTAAAAAGTCATTAATTTAAAATATGAAACAAACTGCGTCAATGGATTCTTTTTTCTTTTTCTTTTTTTTTTTTTTCTATTTCAGAATTTATTTTTAAATGAAAAATAATAATAATAAAATTTTACGCTTTGATTGAGCGAAATGTATACAAAGCTGAAAAAAAATGTTTTTTCAAGAGAGAGAGAGAGAGAGAGAGAGAGAGAGAGTGTTCACCCTTAAACCAAACCTCATGTTTTAAAAATTGAACGTCAGAGATAAAAGAAAATTCTCTAATACACGTCGTAAAATATTATGTTAACATAAAACATTGAATATTAATTTTACGCGGTACACACAACAGTTTTTCACTGATTTTTCCGCATCATTTCACTCATGAAAGCCCTTGAAGCTCGAGTAATTAAAACGAGTAGCAGGTTAAGGGTTGATCCCTTTAATGCAATAAAACAAGACACTCGGGCATACATATGCAAGTACGTTTCATTGGCCAACGGAGTTCAGCCGTTTGTGTAACAACGCACCGAACGGACTCGGAAAAGTACATATTTACAATGCAGAAACTCCGTCGTTGGTTAGATTTTTATCAGTAATAAAACGCTTTTACGAGCGACTCGAATTTTATATGCGAACTCGGCGATCTTTCTCTTTATTTCTCCGTGCCTGATTTTCACTCGTTTACTAAAGTCCATAAAGATTGAATATTTAACTTCTCATCTATATTTTTCGCTCTACCGAATCATCGTCAATGACTTTTACGGTCAAGATTATTTTGTACTCGATAAAAACTTGCGTGCCCGTATGAAATAGGAGTGTGTTCCCTTTTATTTTTAATGCACTAACTTCCGTAAATGTATCTTAATCGACTGAGTGCTTTAATTTTTGGGCGTTTCGTTCGGCGAACTCGCTTGTAACTTTTTCAATTATTTTCGCATTATCTTGCTATAGATATAAAATGATGGAATATTTTTTATATCAATGTTAATGTTGAATTTTTATGATGATATATATTTTTAACTCTTATACATTTAATCATATTAAAAGATTGTGCTTAAAATCATTATTGAATCATTATTCTTATTTTCTAAAATAAAATTAATTCTATCTCATGCATCAGCATAGAGATTGACTAAAACCAATCACTCGTTTCTTTTTAAAAAAAAAATACACATTCCAGAAAAAAGCTCCCAGACAACGACACTTAAAAAGAAGAATAAGCGGGCGAGGTAACCCAACAAAGTAAAACAACAAGTAGACCAAACAAAAAGCCAACACTGAAAGAGGAAACTCGAAAGGGCAAACTCGGAGAACGTAAGAAAGAGAGAGATAAAGAGAGAGAAAGAGAGAGAGAGAGAGAAAGAGATAAAGGGAGAGAGGAAAAGAGAAAGGTAAAGACAAGCTATACACACTAGCACACGCATCTTCTGGAGCAAGATTAGCCTTATCCGGATGCCGAGCCGTGATACGGCCCTCTCTCGCGGATGTCACACAAGGATTATCGGATTCCAGCCTGGAGGGCCAGTCATTCTCTCTCTCTCTCTCTCTCTCTCTCTCTCTCTTTCTCTCTCACTCTCGTTTTCTCTTCGAGAGGTGAACAAGAGAGAAGGACACGCGAGCGTGCAGATTTTACCGAGAAAGGATGGAAACGTTGGCTCAGGGATTAATGAATTATTTTGAACGAGTAGAAGCAAGATTTGAGCTCCGCAGGAAATTTGGTTCTTTGGACACCGGAACCTTTTTCAGAAGATTCTCGGGATGCGCGACGAGCGAGAGTTTACTTTTGGATTTCAACCTCCTCATACCCTTTTCACTCTCTTTCTCTCTCTCTCTCTCTCTCTCTTTCTTTTGCCATTTCTCTTTTTTTTTTGCAGAGAATTTCTGAAGGATTGTTCGCATTTTGTAAGAGTTCTCCGATATGCTTTTGTAAAATATTGCGAGAGAATTTCAAGTTTGCGGAGAGTGGTTCCCGACTCTTCATGTTATGTAGCGTTGGAATTAACAAAGTGTGCAACTTAAAAAAAAATAAAATTCAGTCTGTTGTACTAAATCTGATCTAAAGTTTGTTTTGCATATGGTATTTCTTCATTTTTTTTTTTTTTTTTGGCTATTTGTCAAAAACGCAATAAATTTTCAATTTGTTTCTTAAATTGCAAATAAATTGTGAAATGAATGAATTTTTTATTAAATTATTCGTGAAATAAAAATGCAAGTGAATGAAAATTTGTAATTTTAAGTGAAATTTTTTTTTTTTTTTTAATATTAGTAATAAATGACAAATGATTTCCTTTTGTAAGTCAAAAGTAAATGGCTCTCCGCGTACGCGCGCATAAAAAAGAAAACAATAAAAACTTGTACAATCGGAGCACTCGAACAAAGCTATTGCACTTCCTTTTGTTTCCCTTCCGATCCTACTTCTGCATTGACTAATGTCCACACTTGAAACAATCTCAATCGGCATCGGTATAACGTTTTCTCCTCTTTCCAATATCACTGCGAACTTTAGTTTTACCCCTTCGAGTTCGTTGTGAAACTATACAAGCAGGCCACTCTCGTGATATAAGCGAAGAAACCGCAGGGCTTGGAAAAAGAGGAAAGTTTTTCCCGTCCCCGTTCGAAAGAGAGAACGAGGAATCCTCGAATCCGGACAACTCGAGCGCGGACTTCTAATCGAATTCCGGACGCGCTTGTACCTATACCGAAATTGGAAAACCCTTTCCCCGAGAGAGAGAGAGAGAGAGAGAGAGAGAGAGTGTAAGAGAGAAATAGAAAGAGAGAGCAAAAGAAAAGTCCGATGCGCCATCGTTGCGAGGCTTTATTCGAGTCATTTGTCGTCTTTCTCTGGATCTTGAACATTTTTTCTCGAAGCTTTTGTTTTCTGGGCTTGCTGTCTTCATCCCCTCCCCCCGTTTTTACGATTGGTTGAGGTAATAATGGTTTTCATCCGCGGATGAGTCGATCATCCTTATCAATAGCTTTGATTTATTTTCTTTTTTTCCGATGAGAACAATTACACTTATTCGTCGTTTTACAAGTGGAAACTTTTCTTTTAATCGCTTATTGTAATATTTCGATCTTTATACATTTTTTGCGAGCACTCGATAAAAACTAGGTTTTTTAAAAAACAATTTTTGCGAGCTAATAAATAGCTAATAAAAGTTGGTAATGCTTCAGAAAATTGCAAAGATTTTTATTTGCGTAAAAGTAAGTTTTTATGTTACGCTTAAAGTTACATAAAAAAATAAATCAGTAATGATCTTTAAATATATCTTATATTCGGTGTAATTTAATAATGCACTAAATTGTATGCATACGTATGCATAAGTAAAATTAATTATGCATATTATTTAATATAAAATTTTAAATTTCATTAAATTTTAAGCATCAATTTCAACCTTTTTTTTACAAATATTTAATATAATCGGTAAAGACTTCTGAATGTGCAGGTGAAATGTTCTTGATTTGAATTTCAAAAGATTAAGGATATAATGTAACTCTTTATTTGAACTTAAAATTATATTTTATTTGAGCTTTTATATTTTACATCAATTATTATTTAAGAACTTTATAGAATTAATTGCAAAAGTTTAAAACAGAAAAAACTTGACCTAAAAGTGTAATGCTTGTAAAACATCATACTTTCACGTATAAATGTAACTTATTTTTTAGAAAAAAATTTTATTATTTCATTGTGTGTCTTTTAGCAAGAAAATTAATTTTTGTACTCGCAATAATGAAATTAAAAATATTTTTAAAAATTACACAAATGTAAAAGTGACGCATTTTATTATTTCCGCATTATTAAAGAGAGTATATTATAGTAGTTATTAATATCTATTTAAAATTGTACAACTTTAGGTTAGTTAATTTCAAGTTCCTTAAAAAAAAAAAATCAATCACTCCAAGAATGGTTAAACATAATTATAAAGTTAATTATATTTTCCTAATCACAATTTTTATTCCTAAGCATAACTATACGCTTATTAAACTTATTAAATTTATTACTTATTAAACTTTTTAACCTTCAAAAAGCTCAAAAGTGTTGTAACTTTTTTAAAAGCCATTCATAAGAAAAAAAAAAAAAAAAAAAAAAAAAAAACTAGCACAAAAAAAAGCAAATTAAAGTAAGCTCATCCTTTGAAAACATTCGTAAAACACAATCAACGAGCTTTGACTAATCGCGCGCGACATACTTCGCGACGCATCCGCGGGCGTGCTCGAGGGAAAAAAAAAAAAAAAAAAACATGAAGAGCCGCCATCGTTTTCCTTTTCTTTTTCTCACTCTTTTCGTTTAAACGCGAAATCGCTTCTAATTACGGCTTTAAAATTAACGCGATTTTCCAGCCACGGGCGAGATCAAAGCTTACACACTTCAACCCGAACTTTGCGGCGGCAAAGAGAGAGAGAGACACGTACCTCTCGCTCTCTCGTCGTCAAACGTCGCGTCAACGAGATGCCAAGGCAAGAGCAGGCGAAAGAAAGAGAGAGAAAAGTAGTGTAGTGGGAAAAGAAAGTAAAATAAAGAGAAAAAGAAAATAAAAAAAAAAAAAAAAAAACGAAAAAGAAAGAAGAAAAAGGGAAAAGTAAGCTCGCTTTAATAGACGAAGCGCGGCGACCAAGCTAAAGCAAGAGGTTTTAACCAAGAGCCTCGAGTCGCGTGCGCGCACCTTACTCGAAAGAGCTCGCATACTCGGTTTAAAACTCGGAAGAGAAAAATGAGAAAGAAGAAGAAAGACGCGAGGAAAAGGTGAAGGAAGGGGACGTTGAGAATTTTTCGAAGAAATACCTTTTCCTCTCGCGCGCGTTTACAGAAAATTTTTATTGCCCGTACATTTTTCGACTCGACGAAATGGTTGTTCAAGAGAGAAAACAGACTCGTGTGAGGTGGCGGAGAATTTTTTAAAACTTTAAACGATGACTGGTAAAAGCTGCTCGAAGATACTTTTTACCTTTAATTTGCGTGCAATCGATTCTCTCTTTAACCTTTATATTCGCCGTTGTTTTTATCATCCGGCGGACGTGTAGTAAAATTTTTTAAACGATTTTTCGCTTTTCATCTTTCAAATGATAATCTTTTTTTATCGCGAGCTTACGTAAATATTTTATAACGCGGAATTAAATTTAAAATAATGTCAGTTTTAATTTCGTCGATGACGATTACGTTAATTGTGTACTTGATAAATAATGTTTTATACATACGCGTTTTTATAAAACATTATAAAATTCTGTTAACTAATTGTGGAATAAAAAATATATAAAAAAATTTATCGACGCATTTTATTCGAAATATTTTATTAACGTTCGCCGTGTTTAAGAGAGGAATTAATTGTAAACTGTAATAAATTTTTCGGTATACAAAGTTTTATACAAATAATGTTAAACTTTATAAAAAAGTTTAAAATATGCAATATCGATGAAAAGGAAGTAGTTTCAACATTGTATTGGATATACGGCCATTAAAAAAGTACATTAAAACTGTAATTATTTGCTAATTATAATTTTGCTTAAGGAAAAAAAGGAAAGAAAAAATAATATAAAGGATAAAGGGGATGAAGAAAAAGGCGAAAAAGAATTGATAGTAAATGAGAAAAAAAAAAAAACAGAATAAGTAGCGCCGAGAATAGAATGGAATAAGAGAGCAAAAGAGAAATTGAGATGGGGAAAGAAAATCGGAGAGACGAAGAGACAGTTTGCACTTGCGAACAAACTAATTTGCGAACAACGATTCGATTGACTCAGGCAAAGCCAACTTACCACTTCCAGACTGCCATTGTCTTCTTCTTATAGCTCCTGTAATCGCAATTACAGAGTCTTCCTGCCTCTATCTCTCTCTTTCTCTCTTTCTCCCTCTCACTTTTATTCGCAGTAGTCCTTTTTTAGCCGTCTAATTACAGTTATTTCGGGCCACCCGCTGCAAACTGGTACGTCGAGCTTTATAAAACTCGACGTCTTTTGAATATAGCGTGATTGCGTCGGCAATTTAAATTTTGGAAAAATGCGAGTTGAAAATGGTAATTAAAATTTTAAAATTCATCGATAATAGTATTTTTTTTTTTCTTCGTCCTATATAATTACGCGCAAAATTTGTTTTATTTTTTAAAGTAATACCGCGCGACATTTCTCCAAATTTTAACAAAATTTAAAATATACTATCGTAAGCAAGTGTAATTTTATTAATATTTAATTAAATCGCGTTAAAATCACATTATAAAATTTAACTGTACCTCCGAGATATGATTAACAACGGAAAACATTATAATAATTACCAATTTTATTTTCGAATTTGGTTAACAAATTAAAATCGCGTTGATTAAAATCAACGACCTTTCGTGTGTACTTCGAAACTCAAATAAATGTATAAATAACCAACTCGCACGTACGTACGCAAACACGGTATACATTAATTTACACGTCGCTTCGGTAAATTATTTCTTTCGTACCGTCGAATCATTACGCAGAATAATATTTCAATGAACATCGTTATCGTTGTTTTTATAAGGAGGAAAAAAATATTACAATAAACAAAAAAAAAAAAAAAAAATCAATTCGTTACGCGTACGCACGCAAAATGTAACGCGAAAAATCTCGATACAAAGATCCACACAAAGTGTCGAAAAAGTACTTTCGCGCGCGCGCGCGTACATGTACGCGCATTCGTATAGTATACACGGATATATAATCCGGACAAGGCTAACAAGCGCATCGACAAGCGTCCGCTAGAATCCCAAGGATCGGGTGAAAACGAGGGCAGAGGATCGCCGACACTAAATCTCGAAAGGCTCCCTGAAACCGAGAGCGGGAAAGAGCGATGGACGGGGATTTGCTAGGCGCAAGAGGCGAAACGAAATCGCTGAAAGTGGAAAAGAGAGGAAGAGAGAGAGAGAGAGAGAGAGAGAGAGAGAGGGAGGAAAGGGGAAGAAGAGAGATTGAAATCGTAGGTGATTTATACGTTGCGAAGCACCGGTAATACACAACTATATATACACATATATGTACCATATATACACGTCTGTGTATATAAATAGCTGGTGGCAGAAGTGTTACGTCGTAAACATGTACGCCGTTGAAAAGTGACGAATCGCAGGATAAGGTAAGTGTTATGGGAGTCGATAGAATTTTTCGAGAAAGATGAATAAATTGTAAGTTTATGAACGCGTAGCTTTGTATGTGTGTTTTAAAATATTTATTCAATGTTTGTTTATTGAGTTTTCAACACATATTTATTTATTTATTCATTTTTTCTTATTATATGTATGTGTATACTATGATCCATTCACTCGTTATATTCGCTGGAAGATAAAATTACTATATAGCAGTTAATCGTAAAAAAAAAAGTTTAAATTAATCAAAAATAAATATTACAATCATGCGTAAAGCAAACGTTCATACACGAATATTAATCGAAAAAAAGACTGCAATCACGTGTGTGTGTGTGTGTGTGTGTGTGTGTGTGTGTGTGTGTAAGAAATGTTATGATGACGATACTTTATTTTCAATGGGTTCCAAATGTCTAAGTCATATTTTGCAGAATGACGAAAAACTCGATTCCAATGCTTTTAAGACATCGCGAAAGTTTTTGATTCGAAAATTTCAGGATCTGCTCGATTAATAGTAAAACGTTATCGATTATTCATTTAAGTATGAAACTAATTTTTTTTTTTTTTTTTTTTTTTTACGTTTATTAAATTATTTTTCGGCCAATCGATAATGTTTTTTTTTCAAAAAGATACATCGAATAACGATATTTTGACGGATTGAAAAATAGACCTATCGAAAAATGTTAACGATGAGTAAGTTTATCATAGAGGCGAAATAAGCGCTTTCAACGGTACCTTTGCGTAAGTTAACAACTACCCACTCGACAATCGTTTCGAAACTTTGAATAATGAAAAATACACGTAATAATGATTGGATTTCTGAAGTAATACCACCGGATAATTTTTATGGATGCAAGATTTTAATAACTTATTTATGCGAAAATTGGATACAAATTGAAATAATGATGTTACACTGGTCGTTCGCGTTCGTTTTCGCGATAGAATTTCATGTATTTCGTATCTCATGCTTTATTATCCGTGAATTATGTATTAGGTTAAGAACTATGAAACGGGCGTGCAGCTGAACACAGACTAAACAAAAAACGCCCGTTTTATAGTTTCCAACCTAATACATAAGGTAAAAAATGAGATAATTTATTTAAAAATAATTAAAAACAAAAAAACAAACAAAATAAAAAAAAAAAACGCTAATTAGTTAAATTGTATTTAATCCTATTTTTTTAATATGTTTATTATGCAAATAATATGCTACTCTTTATGCAAACGGAAAACTATCAAATACAATGGTGTTATAGAAAATTTACTTAGTCTCGTAGAGCGAACGATTTTTCAAAGGAAAAACAATGTAAACATTTTTACATAACGCAGATATAAGACACGACCGAAGTGAGAAGTCTATCTACATTGAATAAAGCAATGTGTGCCTTGTCAAACTCGGTATATATCTACTTAAAAATGCTTGCCTTTTCTCGTAACGCAATAATTTATTTCACTATATCTCTATTTTGAAAAAAAAATAAGTGGACACAAAACAAAGAGTATAGATTAATGTAGCATCTATGAGGCTGTGTATGTCTGCGAGATATGCGAGTGTGCGTGGATATGTGCGAGTGTATGATGTGTGTGAAAGAGAAAAGAAAAACGATAAGGTGCGGTAGGGAACGGATAACGGAAGGGAGTCGGTAGAGCCCGGAGGAGTCCCGCGAGGCAGGACGGGATCAGTGGTTCGCTCCAGGCGCGGTGTTCGCTAATCTCCGGGACTGCAGCGCTTAGCGTGTGAACGCAAATCGCTAGCCCGAACCTAGGTGCTCAGAACGCCCTCGCCGTTGGAGGGAAGTAGCTCGTCGAACTTGCGTTCGACCACGGTTAGCGTACAGCGCCAGTTGCAGATATCGCTTACCCCAGAGCGTGGTGCGGTTGTAAATCAAAAATTTTCAAATCCATCAACGTCATAATCGAAAAGAAAACTCACCGCTTCGTTCGTTTCATCTACAGCTGAGATACGTTATAGTTAATGTAAACGGGAATTTATTCGCTAGCGTCGACGGAGTGGCATTGTCCCCTGCCATGGCCAACGATTACAATAAAATATCTTGCCAGATATTACTGCGACATTTTCAAATGAGCGAGCTCCGCAAGGTTAAGATCAAGATCACCGATCTCGGGCTCTTTAACAAATACCTCTCGAGATGCGTCATCTGGGTTACGACGAAATGACAGAACGTTATAGTTAAGAAAATCGATAACAAGCTCAAGGACGTTATCCTTAAGGTTTTAAACGAATTTGATTGCGAGAACTATAAACTTTGATTTTTTTTTTCTTGGATCGATGACCGCGGCATAAAGATCGATTGCCATTATCGATACCATAAATTTATAATCTGAAGAAATGGTTTTATGACATACTGTTGTACATCCAATTAAAAAATACAATTATTAGCGAAATGTCTAAACTACCATGTAGATTTAAAGTGTATATAATTTCGGTTTAAGAGCATATCTGTAAAAATAGAACAAAAAAAATTATATCCTAGTATGATTGTTAAATTGTTTTTTTTTTTTTTTTTATTATTTAATTGATGTATTTGATGCTTATAAAGAAAGATTAGCATTTAATATGGTTTATTTTAACAACGCAAATATACTTTATCGCGGATTAATGTTAGAGTAATTTTGAATAAATCTACACAGAAAACACCTGTTTTTATAGTTGATATAAAATTGTAAGAAAGTTAAAAACATTCGATAAAAAGCATATTTGCTTTATTTTTTAACGGATATACGCAATTGTAATAATTTTCCACGATGAAGTCAGTCCTTAAAAATAGTCGCCGTCGAAAAAGTATATTGACTACGTTATATATGTATAACGATTATTAACATAAAAACATATATTGGCAGTAATAAATTAGATACATAACAAGAGATTATATAGATTTAACTTTGTATACTATTTCACTGAAATTTTTTTACGAAATTCGTATGAATAGTAATGGAAAATTGTTATTTACATTTTTTTACTGAGTGTGAGCTTGCAAAGCTAAAGATAAACAAATAATTATTATGTCGACGCCTCTTAAAATATTTGACATTTGAGATAATAACAGTATAATTTTTTTTTTTTAATTTTATTTTTTCATAACAAATAGGTAGCTGCTTCATCCATTTTGTATGAATATTATTTATAATTTATTAAAATTATAATTTATTTAGAATTAAAAAAATATTTTTTAGAGAATAATATACGCATTGTTTTAACAAGCAAGTCTTTAAATGTTTTCTTTGTAAAAATTAATTTTTTAAAATCATATGAATCAAATTTTGATTCTTCAATAAAACTGTTACATTAAATTTTTCAAACGCCTCATGAAAAATTCATCGCAAGCTAATTGCTTGAATCGTCTCGTATTTAAATTAAGTACTTCTCTTATTTTAATTAATGCAATATTCAAAATTAAAAAATTAAAAAAAAAAAAAAAAAAAAAAAAAAAAAGAAAGAAAACAACAAAAGGAAAGTGGAAACACATGAATTATTACGAAAACCTTCAAAATTTATGCTCGAAAGATAACATTCTGATATCGAAAGTCATGTAACAGACAATAGAAAATAAAAAGTAAACTAATGCGTAATTTTAATAAATACATGATAGTTGTTTAAATACTATTGCATCGCAATATAATAAAACACCAAACGATAAAGATTATAAAAGCTATGATTAACGAAACGCTATTAGTCACGTACAATCTAATTGTTACGGATAGAAGTATACGCGCGAAGAAAACTGAGACCGTCGAGGAGAGGGGCGGACAGAGAGAGATAACGTAAGTGTAAATCATAGTATGTTTGAAGTCGGTAACAACGGGCGCGCGCATTGGCCGAGCTCCATAGCGCGGAGTCGCGACGACGGCTCTGTGGCTTCAGGCCCCCAGCTAGGGTTGACATCGTCATCCTGAGGCTGTTCCGATCCCAAAGAAGCTTGCTCGTCTTGCTTCATTGCACTTTGGAGGTCCCACGTTGCACGGGGAAGCTGAAAAGCGGGCCGTGGCACGTCATTGGTTGAGAGTAAGGCGATGCGGCGGCGACCGTTGTATAAAATTTGTGTTTGTGTGAGTGTGAAGTATTTGGAGGTTCACACCATAAGTGTATCACTCTCTCTCTCTCCTTATCTCCCTTTCTTCGCGGTTCCTTAGTGGACATTGGCGAGAATTAAGCGGCAAATTAGACATAAGTGGGGGGCCGTAACGAAGCATGATCTATCGATTTCGGCAAAGAAGTTAGATGCGCTTTGACTTTCGCTCGAGCAATTACTCGACTTGTAATCATTAACCATTGTCTTGTTCAATAAAAGTTTTGTACTTAATAAAGATCTAAAAACCCTCGCTTTATCCATAACACTAATAATCGTAATACATCGTTTAAACAAAAAAGAAACAAAGGCACATTCAAAGTGCTCGTAATTAAGATGCGTAAAAATAACATGACGTTAATTTTCTTATTCGTGATTTCTTTACTGTTTTCGACGACTTGCGCATACCAATTTTTAAGTAAGTCTTTATCGATGTTTATTTATGGATTTTATTTTATTTGCAATAATAAAAAAGTGCAAATTTTTTTATTTTAATAATTCAAAAATTGCAATGTGAATCGAAATCGTAACTTCTTACGTGCATATATTAAATTAATAAACAAGCCGAATTGTCCAATAATTAAATGTCTAAATTTGAAAGTGAGAAAAGGTCACAACGTTGGTTTATTTGCCATTTCGGAGTTTTTAACATAAATAAACCGGAGAAGATTAGGATAGTATTCGATTTGGCAGAAAAAACGGATGGTGAAAGCTTAAATGATCAACTTGATCAAGGCCCGGACGTGTTGCAACCGCTACCGGGCGTAATGATTAGATTTCGTTTGTACGCGATAGCAGTAAAGGCAGATATCGCGGACATGTACATGCGCGTCGGTGTAGTAGAAGACGATCGTAGAGCACAAAGCTTTCTGTGGAGGGGGAGGAGTAGAAAAGGAGAACCCGAAATATACGAAATGACGTGTTTATTATTTGGAGCTAAGCCGTCGCAGTGTAGCGCAATATACGTAAAAGACAAAAACGCCGACTTGTTCGTCGAAACGAAACCCGACGCGATCAAAAGCATTAAGCGAGATTGCTACGCAGATGATATTCTAACCAGCCGAAAAACTGTGAGAGAAGCCGCGAAATTAGTGCGAGACGTCATTAAAATAAACGCAGCCGCAAGGTTCGAAATGCACGGTTGGGCCAGCAACGACGAACGAGCAATCGAATCGGTCAAAAAGGAAGCGCGCGGCAAGAGTGCGGCAAAAACCCAGCTCTGCGATCGAGGGGGAGAACGCGTATTAGGCCTTTTTTGGGACACCGATACTGACACACTCGGATTTAATGTAGGAGTAGAGCGAGTTCCCGAAGATTTTATTAACGGTTCGAGAAGACCAACGAAGCGCGAATTTTTAAAAACAATAATGTCCGTCTTCGACCCGCTCGGTTTAATCTCCCCGTTCACGCTAAAATCTAAAATTTTAATGCAAGAGATATGGCGAAGCGGGATCGGTTGGGATGAGAAATTAAGAGACGACGAGCACGTCGGTTGGCTTGAATGGCTTAAATACTTGAAAGAAGTAAGCAAGTATCGCGTGCCGAGATGCATAACACAGAAAGAAAACACGTTCTCTCGGATCGAATTACACGCTTTTTGTGACGCGAGCATCAAAGCGTACGCGATAGCTGTTTACGCGCGTTTTCTTACGCCGGGAGCGGCAACATACGTTATGTTAGTCATGGCAAAATCAACAGTCGCACCGCTAAAGCCGCTATCGATACCGAGGCTCGAGTTACAAGCCGCTCTGCTTGGCGCGAGATTGATAAAAACAGTAGCCGAAGAACTTGGATTGGAAATCAATAGGCGCGTCTTATGGTCGGACTCGGTTACCGTGATTAGATTGATAAAATCGGAACCACGTACTAAGCAGGCGTTCGTCGCGCACAGATTAGGTGAGATAGGGGAACTCACGGAAAGCTCGGAATGGAGGTGGGTTCCAACAAATGTAAATCCGGCAGATTGCGCGACGCGATGGACAAGCGACGACATTAGTAAAAATAGCCTCTGGTTTGCTGGCCCTGATTTTCTACGCGCAGACGAAGCGCAATGGCTGAAAGAAAAAACGCTAAACGCGAAAGAAAAGAAAAACATCGACGAAGCAGAAGCGCGTAAAGCTTGTGTTTATATTACGTCCGCAAAGGCGATCGAAATACCTGTAATCGCGAAATTCTTGGGCTGGCGAGGCTTGTTGGTATCGGCTCGTCGAGTACGAAAAGCTGTAAACAAATGGCTAAAAAGGCCGCTAGCAGAAAAATGCGAAGATCTAGAATACACCGAACAGTACTGGTATCGTATAATTCAAAATGATTGTTTTAACGATGAAATAAACGCGCTTCGAACCGGCAAAAAAATTAGCAAAAATAGCAAGATCGCGAATATTAAGCCTTTCATAGACGAGCGAGGACTGTTAAGGGCCGAAGGTCAAGCAACGAAATTGCAGAGGGAATTGTTTAACAATCAACCGATTATATTAGCGAGCGAACACCCAGCAACGAGATTATTTATAAAAGAATATCATCGAAAAATGTTTCACGCGAATAGCGAAACCGTGATCAACGAGTTGCGGCAAAAGGCTTATATTATAGGCTTACGAAAAGCGTTGCGATCAATTGTGTGTAAGTGCCTCATTTGTAAACTCCAAAGAGTCAAGCCGCAAAGTCATATGATGGCCTCGCTACCTGCGGGGCGATTAGCGTATAGAATAAGACCGTTCACGCATTGCGGGGTCGATTACTTCGGGCCAATGTAGGTAAAAATCGGTAGGCGAAAGGAAAAGCGTTGGGGCGTACTTTTTACGTGTTTGACGACAAGAGCGATTCATTCAGAATTAGCGTCATCATTAACCGCGGGATCCGCGATTCTAGCTTTACAAAGGTTAGCGGCGAGAAGGGGCTGTCCATCTATCATGTATAGCGACAACGGGACAAACTTCCGCGGCGCGTGTAAGGTATTGCGAGACGAAGCAGCAAAAATTAATAAAAATTAACAGAGACAGTACGCGTTGCAGAACGGGATGAGGTGGATGTTTAATCCGCCAGACGCACCGCACATGCGGGGCGCGTGGGAGCGGCTTATTAGATCCGTAAAGGTCGCTTTAGGAACGATATTAAAAGGGCAAACTACTACGGAGGAAATTTTAGATACATTGTTGACGGAAGTAAAGCACACCGTAAACTCTCGCCCTCTGACCCATGTGTCGATAGACCCGCGCGACGAGGAGGCGCTGACGCCAAATCACTTCCTAATCGGAGCGTCGTCGGGCGCGATTAAACCCGGTAAATATGATACGCAAGCGGTGTGTCTACGCAAACAATGGCGCATCGCGCAAGCATTCGCAGACGCGTTTTGGAAACGATGGTTGCAAGAGTACGCACCAACGCTCATCCCTAGAAAAAAATGGCTGCAAAGAGAGTCGCCACTTGCAGTGGGTGATGTAGTGTTAATTATAGATGTTCAAGCGCCACGAAATGCGTGGAAAAAAGGCACCGTCGTTGAGACGTATCCGGGAGCTAACGGTGAAGTCAGAGTAGCGAAGATCAACACGACGAGCGGTCAATTTGTAAGACCCGTGCGTAAATTAATAAAATTAATCGGCGTAAAAGAGGTACAAAATTAGCAATATTTTGTACGAGAGGGAGTGTTGTTACGGATAGAAGTATACGCGCAAAGAAAACTGAGACCGTCGAGGAGAGGGGCAGACAGAGAGAGATAACGTAAGTGTAAATCATAGTATGTTTGAAGTCGGTAACAACGGGCGCGCGCATTGGCCGAGCTCCATAGCGCGGAGTCGCGACGACGGCTCTGTGGCTTCAGGCCCCCAGCTAGGGTTGACATCGTCATCCTGAGGCTGTTCCGATCCCAAAGAAGCTTGCTCGTCTTGCTTCATTGCACTTTGGAGGTCCCACGTTGCACGGGGAAGCTGAAAAGCGGGCCGTGGCACGTCATTGGTTGAGAGTAAGGCGATGCGGCGGCGACCGTTGTATAAAATTTGTGTTTGTGTGAGTGTGAGGCATTTGGAGGTTCACACCATAAGTGTATCACTCTATCTCTCTCCTTATCTCCCTTTCTTCGCGGTTCCTTGGTGGACATTGGCGAGAATTAGGCGGCAAATTAGACATAAGTGGGGGGCCGTAACGAAGCATGATCTATCGATTTCGGCAAAGAAGTTAGATGCGCTTTGACTTTCGCTCGAGCAATTACTCGACTTGTAATCATTAACCATTGTATTGTTTAATAAAAGTTTTGTACTTAATAAAGATCTAAAAACCCTCGCTTTATCCATAACACTAATAATCGTAATACATCGTTTAAACAAAAAAGAAACAAAGGCACATTCAAAGTGCTCGTAATTAAGATGCGTAAAAATAACATGACGTTAATTTTCTTATTCGTGATTTCTTTACTGTTTTCGACGACTTGCGCATACCAATTTTTAAGTAAGTCTTTATCGATGTTTATTTATGGATTTTATTTTATTTGCAACAATAAAGAAGTGCAAATTTTTTTATTTTAATACTTCAAAAATTGCAATGTAAATCGAAATCGTAACTTCTTACGTGCATATATTAAATTAATAAACAAGCCGAATTGTCCAATAATTAAATGTCTAAATTTGAAAATAAATTAATACACCGTAATTATTCGATGAATGATAAATTGTAAAAAAATTATTTAATTTGACATAATACACGATTATTTCAGGTTGTTCAAAGTCTAATTTTTGTTATAACCTGGTTGAAAATGGTTTAAACAGTATTTTTAGAAATCCTATATTACATTTTACTTATGAAAGAAACAGTTTAGAAGTTCATTCATACCCAAATACACCTTCGGTCAACTTATTTCTGTCCAATAGCGAAATATACGTGGCAGGTAATTAAAATAATAATTTTTCTAACATAAAGTAATAAAAATACAATTGGTAGTAAATGTTTAGTTAAAAGTTTTTAAAAAATAAACACGATGATCTGTACACATAAAATTTTAGCTCAGATTATCACTAATGGTGAAACACAAAACATCGAAAAAATCTACACGACCGAAGTATACGGTATCGGCAACAAGATCGTAAGTTGAACAAATTTATTGCTTGATTTTACACGAAGAGAAAAATTAGAATACTGAGAATTTTTTTTTATCTTCGATTAATTTTCACTCAAATTTGCAGTTTATCTTTAGGGTAGACTTCACGTTTAATTTTACTGTTCTATGATAAACAAAATTGAAATTTATTATCAACTAGACGTCCAATTTTCAATATTACTCAGAAAAAATAATTTTACAGAATGTCTCCAACGTGAAAGGTACCGGAGAAGTTTTAACAGACAGTCGGTTTTTCTTAGTCGACAAGAAAGCTAGAAAGTAAATTTTTTTCTTAGTTTGTTTTTATAATCTAAATTACCATCGATGTTCTTAAAACTATAATAATAATAATAATAATAATAATCATAATTGTCAACAATTTTCTTTAGAACTTTCAAAAGTATGCCTGAATTAGATTCTACCATCTTTCAACTGGTGGAACAATGTACAACCGCAAGACTACATCTACAACTTGGTTTTATTCAAAAACGAGATTACCAACTGGCGAAACTGAATCTTCGTGACTTTCAAACAATATCCGTGGCACATCCAAAAATACAAAAAACTTTTCCAAAAATAATTCCACCTCAGCGTAACAATGATCAACCTCAGAATGACAATGACCAGCCTTTGAAAACGGTAATTAATTATTACACCTTAACATTACATAAATTTTTTACCATTTAGTAAAAATACATATTAAGTATATATTTTTATACCCTTTTAAAATTCTTGTTCACAGCAAGATCTCAAAGAAAAACTTACCAATCTCTTTAAAGAAATAGCAAATAATTTCGATTCTGAAAGTAACGGAACGGTAAGAATTCCAGACATCGATCGCTTATCCATGCATGCTAAAGAAGGACATTTCAA
This sequence comes from Chalcis sispes, assembly GCA_949987625.1. Taxonomy (NCBI): domain Eukaryota; kingdom Metazoa; phylum Arthropoda; class Insecta; order Hymenoptera; family Chalcididae; genus Chalcis; species Chalcis sispes. Next base: position 8,833,994 of record OX465094.1, on the reverse strand, counting down.
GTAAGTATACTAATTTTTTTTTTTTTTAATCAAATACAAAATATTATAGACTACAATTAAAATTGATATGATAAAAATGTGGAATATTCCATAATTATAAATGTTTATTGTGTAATATATTCTTTTTTTTTTGCTGTTAAAGCACTTAATTATAATATTTACACAAGTTTTCAATTTTTTTCATCGATAAAAAAATTTTCATTCTTCGGCGTAGATAATGCACAAACAATTAAAAAATACTTTTTTAGCAATTCTTGGAATGTCCAAATTTATTATTTACTTTCTTCTTATTAAAAATTATAATTTCAACTATCTTTATTATTATCTTTAAATTTATCATTTTCAGAGGCCTTGATAAGCTGAAACTTCTTACAAATGCACATGTTCAATCTTCCAAATATGGTACACATTTAATTAAATTCGATGTCGTACTCCCAAATGGTAAACTTATATATAAAAAATATCAAAAAGTAAGTTTTGATTATTATTTTCTTAATATTTCAATTACAACTTCATATATATATTTAAACTTTATTACATATTAAAATAAATAAATTATAAAGAGTTTTGTTAGACAATAATTAAATGTTTACTATTATTAATCATAAACTGAATTATAAATCTAGAAAATATCTACTTTAGATAGTAAAAAAGTTATAAAATGTTTATTTATTCAGTAGATGTATCTACTAAATATGCTATTGTTGAAAATATAAATTTGTAAATAAAAATTAAATTACCAATTCTGCGGTTAATTTAATATTTTTTCTAGAAATTTACAAAACGCTTTTATATTTCAGAGGAGTCGTGCACCAATAGAGAAAACTTTGTGTTCCAATTTCACTGACATAGTATATACCATCACAATTGAACTGGATTACAATCAGCACTGCCGTGCTACTTTAAAAAAATTCACTGGCCACGAAACTGGCCGACTTGAATCAGATTTGTGCGGCCATCCGTTAGATCCCGTCGCATTTCCCTCTTTGATATATTTAAAGGATTTCTGGGATATTATTTTCTCTCGGATTGCAAAACATATTTATTTGAAGATGCGAGAATTCGTCGATCAAAGATTCGAGTGTGAAAGCTTTAGGTCTTATTTTTTAAAGTAAATGTATAGAAAGTGAAAATTTTTGATTATGTGGATGTAAAACTATATTCGCATTAAGAAAATAAATTGAAAATAATTACTTTAATGTAATTAATGTTTAATCACATTCTGACACCTTGAATATTTTTTTTAACTTAACTTTATTAATCAGGTCGTGATTCAGAAATCTTTGTACTAGTTGATACTATATATTCTACTTGCTCCCTTGTTTCTTGATTTAATTTTTCAAGAACTTTGTTATCACTTGATAAAGTATTGTTTATTTTATTACTATATTTTAAAGTATTTACATCATCTTCTAAAGTCAAAATATTTATTTGAGGAATTGTCCCCTACTATGGCCAATGATTACAATAAAATATCTTGCCAGATATTATTGCGACATTTTCAAATGAGCGAGCTCCGCAAGGTTAAGATCAAGATCACTGATATCGGGCTCTCTAACAAATACCTCTCGAGATGCGTCATCTGGGTTATGACAAAATGACAGAACGTTATAGTTAAGAAAATCGATAACAAGCTCAAGGACGTTATCCTTAAGGTTTTAAACGAATTCGATTGCGAGAACTATAAACTTGGATTTTTTTTTTTTTTTTTCTAGTGCTTAGATCGATGACCGCGGCGTCATGATTGAATAAACGAAATGTAAAGATCCATTGCCGTTATCGATACCATAAATTTATTATCTGAAGAATTCGTTTTATGACATACTGTCGTACATCCAATTAAAAAATACAATTCTTAGCGAAATGTCAAGACTACCATGTAGATTTAAAGTGTATATGATTTCGGTTTAAGAGCATATCTGTAAAAATAGAACAAAAAAAATTATATCCTAGTATAATTGTTAAATTGTTTTTTTTTTTTTTTTATTATTTAATTGATGTATTTGATGCTTATTAAAAAAGATTAGCATTTAATATGGTTTATTTTAACAACGCAAATATACTTTATCGCGGATTAATGTTAGAGTAATTTTGAATAAATCTACCCATAAAACACCTGTTTTTATAGTTGATATAAAATTGTAAGAAAGTTAAAAACATTCGATAAAAAGCATATTTGCTTTATTTTTTAACGGATATACGCAATTGTAATAATTTTCCACGATGAAGTCAGTCCTTAAAAATAGTCGCCGTCGAAAAAGTATATTGACTACGTTATATATGTATAACGATTATTAACATAAAAACATATATTGGCAGTAATAAATTAGATACATAACAAGAGATTATATGGATTCAACTTTGTATACTATTTTACTGAAATTTTTTTACGAAATTCGTATGAATAGTAATGGAAAATTCCTATTTACATTTTTTTACTGAGTGTGAGCTTGCAAAGCTAAATACAAACAAATAATTAATATATCGACGCCTCTTGAAATATTTGACATTTGAGAAAATAACAGAATAATTTTTTTTTTTTATTTTACTTTTTTATAACAAATACGTAGCTGCTTTATCCATTTTGTATGAATATTATTTATAATTTATTAAAATTATAATTTATTTAAAATTAAAAAAATATTTTTAAAAAAATAATATACGGATTGTTTTACAAGCGAGTCTTTAAATGTTTTCTTTGTAAAAATTAATTTTTTAAAATCATATAAATCAAATTTTAATTTTGCAATAAAACTGTTACATTAAATTTTTCAAACGCCTCATGAAAAATTCATCGTAAGCTAATTGCTTGAATCGTCTCGTATTTAAATTGAGTACTTCTCTTATTTTAATTAATATAATATTTAAAATTAAAAAATTAAAAAAAAAAAAAAAAAAAAGAAAGAAAACAACAAAAGGAAAGTGGAAATACATAAATTATTACAAAAAACTTAAAAATTTATGCTCGAAAGATAACATTCTAATATCGAAAGTCATGTAACAGACAATAGAAAATAAAAAGTAAACTAATGCGTAATTTCAATAAATACATGATAGTTGTTTAAATACTATTGCATAACACTATAATACAACACTAAACGATAAAACTTATAAAAGGTATCATTAGCGAAACGCTAACAGTCACGTACAGTCTAATAATCGTAATACATCGTTTAAAAAAAAAAAAAAAGGCACATTCAAAGCGCTCGTAATCAAGATGCGTGAAAATAATATGACATTAATTTTCTTATTCGTAATTTCTTTACTGTTTTCGACGACTTGCGCATACCAATTTTCAAGTAAGTCTTTATCGATGTGTATTTATGGATTTTATTTAATTTACAACAATGAAAAAGTAAAAATTTTTTTATTTCTATAATTCAAGAATTGCAATATAAATCGTAATCGTAACTTCTTACGTGCATATATTAAATTAATAAACAAGCCGAATTGTCCAATAATTAAATGTCTAAATTGGAAAATGAATTAATACACCGTAATTATTCGATAAATGATAAATTATAAAAAAAATTATTCAATTTAACATAATACATGATTATTTCAGGTTGTTCAAAGTCTAATTTTTGTTATAACCTGGTTGAAAATGGTTCAAACAGTACTTTTAGAAATCATATATTACATTTCACTTAGGAAAGAAACAGTTTAGAAGTTCATTCATACCTAAATACACCTTCGGTCAACTTATTTCTGTCCAACAGCGAAATATACGTGGCAGGTAATTAAAATAATAATTTTTGTAACATAAAGTAATAAAAATACAATTGGTAGTAAATGTTTAGTTAAAAGTTTTTAAAAAATAAACACGATGATCTGTATACATAAAATTTTAGCTCAGATTATCACTAATGGTGAAACACAAAACATCGAAAAAATCTACACGACCGAAGTATACGGTATCGGCAACAGGATCGTAAATTAAACAAATTTATTGCTTGATTTCACACGAAGAGAAAAATTAAAATACTGAGAATTTTTTTTCATCTTCGATTAATTTTCACTTTAATTTTCAGTTTATCTTTAAGAAAATAAATTGAAAATAATTACTTTAATGTAATTAATGTTTAATCACATTCTGACACCTTGAATATTTTTTTAAACTTAACTTTATCAATCAGGTCGTAATTCAGAAATCTTTGTACTAGTTGATACTATATAATATACTTGCTCCCTTGTTTCTTGATTCAATTTTTCAAGAACTTTATTATCACTTGATAAAGTATTGTTTGTTTCATTATTATATTTTAAAGTATTAACATCATCTTCTAAAGACAAAATACTTATTTAAGGAGCATTAAGTTTAACTAAATTTAATTTACCATTTGAATCAATTGGTGCTATCATTGTCAAATGATAAATTATTTTCTACTGTACTACTTTGTCTATCCGTAGGAGATAAAGTTTTTTTCTTAACACTACTATTAGTATTATTGGAATCATCACATTGTGCAATACTATTTAATGGTTCTGAAAATATTTCTTTGTACAAAATTGAATAAACTTTTTTGACAAGAACAATATTTTCGTGTAATTTAGCTTCTTTTATAATAATAACTGATTGTTCCATTATCTTGTTTTTATTTATAATTAAGTCACTGGTAATTTTATCAACATCTTCGTTTGGAAGCATTTTTTTTCCATGACATCGCTGTGATTTAGTGATAAACTATCTTTCTGTAATAATAATTTTGATGAATTAATTTAAGATTTTTTATCAAAATTTTTCAAGGTTTTCTCAGTAGAAAGTTTTTTTAAAGCTAAATATTCTTTAACAGAACCAGTTGGTTTTACGATTGCAAGTTCTGAATTTGATGGTGTCATGTCTTGTTCTTTTTGCTTTGGAAAATTATTCATTTTACTTTGTCTTTGCATTTCTCTTAAGCGCTTACGTATTTTAGATTGTATTTTTGGTTTTCTTATTACATTCTGAACATCATCTTGTTGATAGTATCGCGTTGCCCAAGTTTCAGTTGCAAGTGTAGTATTTGATTCGAGTTTCTCTGAATCTTTAGCAGTTGAATTAGCTATTTTACTTATTTCTTTTACTTCTTTTTTATTGTCACCTTATTCTATAATGTCCATATCGTCAGGATAGTCATCCAAATCTATTACCTCTTCGATATCAAGTGATTTATCATCAGATAAGTCTACTTTTAAACTACTGCCTATCTTACTCTCTTTCGAGTTCAATATATTTTCATCATTTAATCTTTCTGGAGATTCTTCAATTTCTATTGGTTCTTCTGAAATATTAGATACTGTTTCTTTTTTGTTACGAGTTTCTTTGTTTTCAGAATTTTTTAATTTTTCTTCAAAAGCTGTAACTTCAACATTAGATTAAATTGTAGATTCAACATTAGCATCATTTTCTCTACTCTGCTTCCTACATCGAAGATGAAGATTTTTCTTAACCTGTTTAATTTTTTGAGTAGATAGTGATTCATCAGAAGTTTTGACTTTCTGATTAATTAAGTCATCATCATTATCATCGTCATCAATGATTTCTCCTTCTTCCAAATCTAATTCTCTTATTTATATTACTTTTAATTATATTTACAGACAAGTCAGCATTTTCATTATAATTTCCTTAAGATTTGCTTGTCTTTCTTTTGTTTTATTATAATTAAAAGTTCTAGATCCTAAAGGTGTAACTAATGATGAATTTATTTATTTAACGATATTGATTAACGTTATTTACATAACGAAGTAATTTCAATTAATAAATATTGAATTCGAAAATAAATTATTGTGATTCATTAATTTTTTATTTGTATAATTTACATTTATTATATAAAAGTTAATTATATATTTTATGGGATCAAACAATTGAAAAATTACGAAAAAGCAAATATATATTTGAAAAGCTAACTGGAATACCGTAAAGGAAAACTTAACGATCTTTTTCGTGGTATAATTAATTCCAGCTGAATTAAATATACCTTAATTGGAAAAAAAATGAAGTTTATTCCGCATTGTTATAACTGTCATTGTAAAGGCGAATAAAATAAAATTCCATTATTGCTGGTAAAATACTCGGCAACAAAAACGTAACAATTAAACCGTGGCTTAGTAGCGTATAATACTATTAAAAAGCTTAATGATAATTAAGCTCGCTTAAAAAACGAGAAATAATCAAGCAGATTAAAGAGAATTAGATCGAATGAGAAGTAGCGAGAAAAAGAGAAAGAGAGAAAGAAATATATATATATATATATATATATATATATATATATATATATATATAGAGAGAGAGAGAGAGAGAGAGAGAGAAAGAGAGAGAAAGAGAGAGAAAGAGAGAGAGAGAGAGAGAGGAAGAGAAGAGAAGAGCAACGAATCGAAAGGAAAGCAAAGGATATAAAAAACTACGAGAGCAAAGCAAAGCTGAGCAGAGAGGGATTAAGAACGCGAGAGAACAATCTAAAAAGATACAAAGACAAAGAGAGAAAGAAATATAGAGAGAGAGAGAGCGAGATGAACTCAACACATACACACACGTCCATACTACACCGAGAGTACCAAATAGAAGTTCGACAAAATCGCCTCGTATGGAAATTGAAGCGGTGTGGTTAAACGGCACTCGAATAGAAGCCGGCGTCGCCGCAACGGACACGCGCGCGCGCTTCTGGAAAACGAATATTCGCGTGGCTTAGCATACACCCTGTGCACGTACACACATACCCGCGCGTTGCTTAAACATCATATGTATATATATATATATATATATATATATATATATATATACATGGACGCATACCTTCGTTATCGTTTAATTACGCGTATCTCACGTTTGTACACGCACTGCGCGTACAATGAGAGAGAGAGAGAGAGAGAGAGAGAGAGAGAGAGAGAGAGAAAGCAGCGGTATGTGTTCGTATCTGTTCGTTCAATTGCTCGCGCTGCTTAAATTTATCGTTATGGGATCCGAATAGTAGATCCGGATATAGTATATCTAATCTAATATATAGGAACGCGATCGTCGATGGCCACTTGAGGTACACGCGATAACGTTGCACGCTTTCGTATACGTGTACGAAGATTCGGTCATTGGATAGTGAGACAGCGAAAAGACTTAAGCTTCTTTTGTTTGGTTTTTTCCATTTTATTTCGCAGGTAGGCTTTGATTGTTCTATTGTCGCGTTATGATGCGTTGAGGATTAATTTGTTTGGAGGCGAGATTTACTATTGAATTGTTGATTGAGAATTTTATTCAATTCTTAGATATAGCGACAGTTTTGTTCTGTCGCGATACTTTTTTGATTGCAAATAAAAACAGATTGTAAAATACTCAAATAATCAATGCACGAATAGACAAAAGAATTAACACAATTATAAAACAGAAAGAAAACTTATTTTGCAGAATTTTTTTTCTCCTAACTACCTTGCATAATCGAATTTTCGATGAAAAATAAACATCAACAATATTCATCAAATGCTAAAGTTGAACTTTTACCTACAATATTCTGTTTACTCGATATATTAAATCCAACGACTTCATATCTAGTTTTAAACACTCATGTGGAAAACATAATCGTAACACATGCGAATGGTACTATATACTGCTATAAAAGCACCCACTCACACACGCCCACGGATACATATACAGAAATTCATACAACATTCGAACAAACAGGTTAGCGCGCGTGCATGCATAAATTCTACACTTCGGCGTACACATCGGAAGTGCGCGCTCGTTTAGAATTCACCGATCGCTCGGCGCTTTCACGTCCTCGATAAAACCGAGCGATAAGAGCAAAGAAAACGCGAGATTGGGAAAAAAATAACAAAAAAAAAAAAAAAATGAAGGTAAGCTCGGTCGAGTTTTTTTTTCAGTATTGATGAGAGAGAGAGAGAGAGGGAGAGAGAGAGTTCGTGTTTGTTCGGGGTATTAATTTTGTTTTGTTTTCTCGTGCATATGCATACATCGGCGAGGGCTGCGCGTTAATTACGTACCCGAGGAACTGGGTCGACGCAAATTTACGCGCGATAAATAAATGAAAGAAAGAAGGAGTAGACAATTAAAGAGAGAGAGAGAGAGAGAGAGAGGTGCTAGAGTGCGAGTAAATTTTGGACGAGTTGCAAAAAATAAAGGAGAGAAGAGAGAGAATGGAGAAAGAGAAGCAATATACGATTAACAAAAACGCAAATAGAAGAGTAACAAAACGAAGAATGAAAGAAAAAAAGACAACGAAAGCAGCTGCAAAAAAACTGGATACAGCGTGAAAGATGTACGGGCTGACTGCCGCCGCGAAATCCGCCCGACTACGTAATTTTGCGAAGCTTTCTCCATTTTTTTTTCTTCTGTTATAGAGCGAACGAGAGAGATAGAAAAAAAAAAAAAAAAAAAGAGAAAGCGCGAAAAATTATAGCGGCGTATCTGCTTGTTTCGCGTACGCGCACACACATCACGTATGCGTGAAAATATTTAACGATATGCGAGGTAGCGCGTGGATTTAAAACGGTTGGAAAAAAAAAATGACAAAATTAAACAACGCGCGCGAGCAACTCGTATGCGCGTCGCGAAAAACGACTAATTGATACACGTACCGAATGGTATTACGGTCTGCGTGTTCTATTTGACTTCCTTCCCCCGGTAAAGTATAAGCTCGTTTGCGTTATTTTGATTTGGATTGAGACGTAAACGAGTATTCACGATTGGATATACTCGATACGTTTTGATGCATAATCCATATGTTTAATCGTTCCGTACATTTAAACTTTGCGTGATAAACGCAGTCATCGACGCGAATATTATCGCGCGTTTGTTTATACGATTTTTGACGAGTTTTTTTTTAAGATTAATGTTTAAAGTGGTATTGATTTCAATTATTATTGCATGCCTTATTAGATTATAAATAATGTTTATAAAAATTTTATCAAGACGTTATACCGTTGATATTAAAATATTTACTTGAAAGAAGTAATAATAGCAAATAAGATCTGAATCGATTTTAGAGGATAGAAAACTAAGGCAAAACCTCTTTTAAATCTTCATCGCATAAAATAAACATCGAAACGACACGTCTCCTGTTTCCAATCTCGCCTCTACCAAAGTGAGAAAGCTTGATGAGAATTTAATGCTATTCAAGTGGATAGAGCAAGTGAAGGATGGAAAGAGAAAGAACCAAGAGCTTTCATTAAACTCCCACAAGAAGCGGTAACGGAGAGAAAAAAACGACGAAATAGCTGCCCAAGGTCTCTCTCGCCCACCGCAAGAGAAAGAAAAGAATGAACGGAAGAGTCGTACGTGGTCTAAAATAAAAATGACCTATAAAAATAAAAAAAAAAAAAAAAAAAAAAAGAAAACATTGTAAACCCATGTGTATGTTTGTGTGTGTCTGTGTGTGTGTGTGCAGGAGAGAGGAAGATTCGCGCGGAGGCCGAATCGATATTTGGTCGACCGAGAAGCACGAACAAGAAGAAGTAGAAGAGAGAGAGAGAGAAAGTGAGTAAGAGAAAGAGAGAAGGTCAGCGAAATTGGCCCGTGTTCGAATGCCCGCGGGAGCGTATATAAAGGGTGAAAGCCCTGGGCGCATTAGAGCCGGATATTAACATACGCCGGCGTTTCGCTTCTACTCCCCGTTCTCTACGCCCTTCTGTCCTCTCATTGGCCTTCTCTCTATTTCTACCTCCTCCTCTTCACTTTCATACGCGTCTACATACGTATATTTATATGTATATGCACACGCCCACCCGCACAAGCACAAATATATATGAAAGCTGTATGTATATATACTTCGTTTATGCTTTTGATAATGACAGAGCGAACGAGACATGCAAATTGGATAAGATTTATGAGGGCGGAGGCTCGAACACACGCTTATACACAATGCACACACACACACGCTCAACGGGTTTCGTCCACTTACCAAAGATATAATTAATGATTCGACTCTTTTATCGTTATATTTACTATATGTATTTAAGTAGTTGATGAACGAATATAAACAAAACAGAGTTTAATTAGAAGCTTCTTCTCTTTTCGCTTTATTTTCTCTGTTTTTTATTTTTTTTTATTTTTTTTGGTTTTATTTTTTATGTTTCCTTTTTTGTTTTTTGTTTTTTGTTTTTTTTTTTTTGTTTTCGCACAGCTTTTAATTTTGTTGTATCTTGTGGATGTTCTTTCGCAGTATAATGTGAACGTTTAGTAACTTTGGTATGAAAAAGGTTGAATTTAAAGTTTCATAACTTTACGGAAATGCTCGTAAATACTTGAAAAGAGTAAAAATTAAAGTTTGGAAGTTTTGAAGATGTATCTTAAACTTTTTCACGATACAAAAATAAAACAAAAAAAAAAAAAAAAAAAAAAAAAAAAAAAGAAAAGAAAGACATGTTCTCTCTGTATATTAGATTAATTTCAATTTTTCAAAAATAAATAACTTTTACAATGCTCAACTAATTTATATACGATGATTCTTTTTTGGAATAATAAAGAGATTAAAACGTTACGCTGTAATATTATTTTCTGAAAATTCGTTTTAGCGCCGTTATTGAAAACCGTAACGTAAAGTTTTTGTAGTTGACTTTTTACTTTCTTAAACGCATCGCTATTAAATTAAAATAAAAAAAAAAAAAAAAATAAGAGATAGAACTTTTAATGTAATAAAAAGGTAATATTAAATCATATATTAAATTTTGAAAATAAATATAAATTTCATAAATATATATATATATGATTTCCAAGCTTTTAAGAAAATTAAACTTACATTTTGCACATATGATAACTGTAATAACTACATTTTATTCTGTATTCTCTTTTCTTACCGTTGTCAATTTCATTATCCTGACAAATGTTACTATGTTGTTGTTCATATTTTTGTTTGAGTTTAGTTTAAAATTCATTTTCATAACATGCTATTGAATATAATAAATAATAATGAACTTTGTATAATACAATTATTATAGACATGTAAGTGACGCAATAAAAAAAAAAAAAAAAAAAAAAAAAAAAAAAAAGAGCCAATCGATAATCTTCATTGACGAATCTTACGCGACATTAAAAGCGCACCCACACACACACATCGACTCCTTCCACATGCGAATAGAAAAGTTTGCAGGAAGGCAGATAGAACAACGTCCATCATCGTCTCGGTCGGGATAGTCAGAAGATTCGGGTGACAGGCGTGGATCATTTGCGCTCTCCCGATTCCCGATCAAGATCGAGCTACTCGTCAAGCATCGCGCACTTGACTAATGATCGTCCCGAAATCACAGACTGGCTCTTCATCCGCTGTGTGTTTGTACCACGGAACGTCGCCACACCGTGAAACACATTGCCATCGATTCTCTTTCTCTCTCTCTCTCTCTCTCTCTCTCTCTCTGTCTGTCTGTCTCTCTCTCTCTCTCTCTCGTTCTATCCTCTTCCGTAAATCAACGTTCGAAAGTATGTATCTACACGTACGATTCCAACTTGTATTTACTCTGTTGGGTTGCCACCGTTCGTGTGTGTGTGTGTGTGTATTTTTTTCATCGTTTCGTTTTTTTTTTTCATTTTACCGGACAATGATTTCGAACGCGTTAAGCGTCACTTCGACCGCATTGTTTTTATTCTTCTTTTTCCATCGGCTGAAATTATCAAGCCTTTTTTTTTTTTTTTTTTTTTTTTTTTTTGTTTACTTTTCGTTTGCGTATATTGTGGCAGCTATCGCGCCCGCGTATAGCCGCTCGTCGTCGCCGTTGCTGTTTATGCGCGGCTTCATGGAGTAGTGAAAGTATGTTAACGTGTATTTCGCGCTTAAGCGTAAGAATATATATATATATATATTATATAACCCAATTTGTTTGAAATGTTAAAAAGATGAGTTTCTTTTTTGCATGAATATTTTAGGCGATATAAAAATAAGGCTTGAATGTTAAATTAAAATTATTATCGAATAAAAAGAAGATAAATTTTTGCGCTTTCATCATAGTAATAGTAATAATAATGATATAAATTAAAATGAAAATAATTTTAAATAATTAATAAATGCATTGTACATCGAAATATATTATTAATTAAATTTCGTATACATCATATCTGCAACAATAATTAAGATTGATTGAAATAAAAATGTTTTTTGTACATTATGCATATAATTTTTAGTTTTGTTTTTTAATTAAAATTTTTATTCTAATTAAAAATTTCGTTGAAATCGCTTAGCAATCGTATTTATAATTTTGCTTCAAATTATAGAAAAAGTATAAACGCGCTCGATAAAGCTATTGTTTATTTTTGCAAACGTATCAAATTTTTAATCGTTTTCGACTAAAATTTGTGTTGTGTAATTTAAAGCAAATTCGATCGGTAAATTATTTAACGAAAAGCAATAAACATAGTAAACAAGCAAAATTTTACACGCCCGTATATATACATCGGGAGTGCGTTTTCCGTTAATTGAATGACTTTTTCATCGGCGGGATACGGTTTTATGATTTAACAGGGAATAAACAACAACTTCCTCAAACTGATAAAACTTTTGAACTGTGTAATTTGCGTACGTTGCGATCGGCAACGTTTTTTTTTTTTCGGTGCGAGTTATTTTTAACATTATATTTATGCTTGATTAACTAACTTCGGCATCTGTTCATTAAAATTTGTTGGGAAAATCGTTATAAAATTTATTATTTTTTATTCGTATAACTGATATTTATTACATTTACACGCTTGATGTACATTAGCTTTTTGACGATGTATCACGAGCAATATATATTTGAATTAATTTAGTTTGTGTAATAAAAATATTTATCGAATGCCTTTTATTTTCTTTTATTGCTTTATAAAATATCGATAACAAATTTATTAGTAAATATATTTTTTTCAAATGCTCCTGAATAGCAAGCTTTGAGCATACTGCGATGGGTTTTAAGTTTCCAACGTTGGAGTCCAACGAAATTTTTTAAAAAACTGTTTTTATTGTATTTAAAATTTATATTTATATTTTTTTAGTCTTAGTGTTTTATAGGATAATAAAATATTCAGATGTAGATTTAAATATAATTAGTACATTTTTATCAGCTTTATTTAAAGGTGAAAAATTATTTCGTTGTACTTTAACGTTGCAAAATTCAGACCCATATACTGTGATCCATTCACTCGTTATATTCGCTGGAAGATAAAACTAGTATACAGCAATTAATCGTAAAAAAAAAATTTTAAATTAATCAAAAATAAATATTACAATCATGCGTGAAGAAAACGTTCATACACGAATATCAATTGAAAAAAAAAGACTGCAATTACCGTCACTATGACGAAAAAAGTTGAAAAATCACGAGAGGAAAATGTCGCTTTCATTTCTGCACTCGCGTATAAGAACGGGGCAGCGTCGCGTGCGGCCGACTTTTCACCCAAACAAAAAACGAATAAAGGAAAAAATATTAAAACTCAAAAAGAAGACGAGAGAGAAACAGAAAGAAAGAAAAGCGGATACATGCGCGAGGTGACTTACTGCACGCGTAGGCGGAATGGCTTTGCATGCCAAAGTTCGCAAACCAAGAGTAAGAGAGAGGGAGGGAGAGAGAGAGAGAGAGAGAGAGAGAGAGAGAGAAAGAGATACATATTTTCTCTTGGTGCCTCGGCCCCGTCCGACTAACTCGAGCGCAAAGTCTTTTCCTTCCACTCGGCAAATTCAAGCGGCGGAATCCCGCGAGACGGCGCATACATACATAAATACATACGTATAGATGTATACGTATACATACGAAAAGAGTCAAAACTTATTCGTGGTTACTTTTTTTCTTTTTTTGCTCCGCGTTGAGAGTAAATTATGGCCGACTCTTTCTCTCTTTCCCTCTTACACTCGTCTGCGTTTTTCCACGAGGCACGACGATGCAGCGTTTACGCATAAATCCCCAAATGATAGGGATACGTCGAGACTGTTTTCGGTGTTCGGTTGGTGGAAGGAAACGGTTTTGTTTTCAAATATGTGAATAAAGTGCGCTTTATGCGCGTTATTTACGCGGGTTGCTTCGAGGAAAGCATATTTTTAGTCGCAAAGGATTGATGTTTTTTTGTGAAACTTAAAAAAAAAAAATATATATATATATATATACACACATAAACAACAAAATTCAAATTTATTAAAAGTGCAAACAATATGTTTCATTTTTGCATTTCAATTGATTCAAATTATTAATTCGATTAATTCAAATTATTGTTTATTATTTTGTAAATATTTTTTTTTTTTTTTTCAACGTAAATGTTTATTTAATAAAGTAAATAATCGAATTTGTAATTTAATTGTAATCCACGTTGATTTTTTTCCAAAAAATAATTTGCTTTTTAGACCAGACCGATACTTTTCACTAAAATAACAATCATTATTGTCGCATGTGAAACGAAAAATTTCCATATTGATACAAATTACATTTTACGATAACATTAAAAAAAAAAAAAAAAAAAAAAGAAACAAAAGAAATATAAAGCTATTCAGCACTATAAACATCAATATAAACATTAACGGTATAACAAAACGCACGAAAAAAAAAAAAGAAAAGAATTGCCATAACTGCGTAAGCACTTTAGGCTGCCTAAAGTAAACTGTTAAAGCGACACGTGAAAAAATTAATCTAAAGCCAAAAATCCCTCCGCAAAAAGAGCGCTAGAGTTAACGCACAAACGAATAAAATTACGACGACGACGACGACTAAGAAACAAAACAAAAAAAAAAAAAAAAAAAAAAAAAAACGCAAAAGAAACACGGAAATACACACGCAAACAGCTCAGCGAAAATCCAGCCGCAAAAGCAAGACGAAATGCACCTGCGGTGAGTCGAGAGAAAAATAGAGAAAAAAATAAAAAAGTCGCTTTGTTTCCATCTGGCTGTAAAACCGAATTTGCATCCGGTCTACGCGAGCGGCTTTTCTCTCTCTCTCTCTCTCTCTCTCTCTTGCGCGCGAGTGCACATATGTCACGCGTACAATTTGTGCAAGGGTTCCGTCGGAGGGCTGCGTCGACGACGACGACGACGACGACGACGTTTATTGCACCACAGGGACTTTCTTCTTTGCGGATTGTGGACGAAGGGAAGGAGGAGAGAGAAAAGATATTTCAGGAAATGGTAAGGCGAAGGTTTATCGGTTAATACAAGCGCACGGGATAAGAATTGTATCTGTTTGTGGGTCGACGTATGGCGGACGAGTTGCGCGAATGGGTGTGTCCAAGAGAGATTCGTCGATGGGACGGAAAATGTTTCTGCGATGGTGGTTGAATTCAAATCGAAATCTTTTCGTTGCGCCCGCGAGCACGGAGTGTTTTTGAAAGATAAATTTATTGCGATATTATTTGGGCGATGTTGTTTTATTACGAGTACGTTATAATGTTAAAAAATCAGCAATATTGCATATACAATGATTACGAATAAAAACATTCAAAATTATTGGTTATTTTGAATAGATGAAAGATATTCTGAATTTTGTGCCTTTAAACTTACGTGTTCTAAATTAATAAACAGCGGCTTACCTGTAACATAAAAAAAAAGGCATTTAATTATAGTCTGTTGGTAAATATTAAAATTATTTTATATCATCAGTTATTCTAGTTCGATTGCAACTTTATCACAATCAAAATAATTTTATGCATTTTACATTTTTAATTTCTATTAAAGACAATTGTATTATATATATATATAGCAAAATCGTAATAAAACTTCTTCTATAACCCTTGACACAAAAGAAATTTATAAAAAATCACATTCTAACACGTCGGAAAGTAGTTTTAAAGTTGAGCTGAGAAAAATAGCCAAAGAATTAAAGTTTTCAAAGGTGAAAGTAGCTCAATTTTAGGGTCAAGACGACATCGAGAAAGTCTCTTGGAAGTTTTCTGGGTCAGTCAAACTATGCACTCTTGAAACCTTACTTTTATCTAATGAACACTTTTATGAATTGAAATTACTAGACTACGTTAAAAAATTTTATATTAAAATTGATTATCAAACCGTTTCATAACTTCATTCGTGAGTGAATTCTCGAAAGTTTTCAATTGTTTACCGATTCCAATGCCCTTTTTTTATATTCATATACATATATATATATACCTTGGTAAGTTATTTTATTTTTATCGACAATTATTCAAACTTTCACAAAAACGCGTGTCATTGAAAATTAAATTTAACCTTAAATTAAAATTTTTAATATCACGTAAAGTGTGTAGATAAAATAATTCATGAAATACCGTTCAGGCTTTTTCCATGCGCGAAATTAAAAATAGGTTACAAAGCAATGGGCCGTAGACGTCTCTTCGTAATTTACCCGTAAGCTGTATCTTTCTCTGACAAATGCGAACGTAAACGTCTGCGATAACGATCTTACGATGGATCTTACTTTCTCTTTCTCTCATTCTCTCTCTCTCTCTCTCTTTCTCTCCCGTTGAGTGTCTTTCACGCTCGCTTTATATATTCTCCTTTCCGACGTCGGTTTACGTTTCCGACAGCTTTGGTATTTATTTTTCACGGCTTTTGATGTTTCTGCACCCTACCGACATTTTTTTTTCTCTCCGCTTACTCTATAATTCTTTACGGAGGATGTCGGACATTTTTCATGCGTGTTATGGGCGTTAAAGTATAGCTTGGGTCGTTCTTTGGGATTCATGTTTATAAAACTAGTTTAAGAATGTACAAACATTTTGATTATCTTCTGTTTGGATTCGTTTTGGATTCTAAAATAATCGTTCATTAATTTAAATTCATAAAAAATAAAAACTTAGCGGTAAAATTTCTTTCTGGCAATATCTCAAATTAGAAAAAAAGAAAAAAAAAATTAATTAAAATTAATTACAATAAACGAATAAAAGGCAGTTTGAGAGGGCAGAAAAATCTTATAAAAAATTTCAGTAGCTTCTCAACGTCGGATTAAACAAAAGAAAAGCTTAAGAAACAGTCCCCCAAAGGCCATTCACGCATAACAATAAAAGACAAGGTCGAGAAAATTGTTTTTCCACGCAATGTTTAAAGAGCAAAAGAAGGAGGGAGAAAAAGAGAGCTACCCGTTTGTTTCGCATTGCACTTGAATCTGCGAGAAAAGAGTATCTCTCCTCTTACGCCTGTGAATACGCACAACGAAAAAGAAAGAGAGAGAGAAAGAGAGAGAGAGAGAGAGAGAAAGAGAGATTTCGTCTCGGTTGGCGGCGGCTTATAATAAGCAAGTACCATAACGAGGGTCGACAGTTATAATCTCCGGTGGTGTTTACGCCCCTTTCTATCCTCTCTCTTCTCTCTCTATTTCTCAACCAGGGAATTCATATGCAAGCTTTCTCTCCGACGTTTCTTCTTGTGCTTATTCTCTTCGTTGCGCGACAGTTGTCCAGATGTCGGCTACACTCGCGCGAGCGCAAAAATTTCAATGCTCGAATAGACGAATGAATCGAAACGAGAGTGATGGGTTCTAGATGCTTGCGGTGTCTATTTCTTAGGAGCGAAAAAAAGGAAAAAAAAAAACGAGATAGGAAGTCGGTTTTAAAAATGTTTTATCGATTTAAAGACAAATGTACAATTTGCTTTGATAAAAAGTTAATTAATGCAATACACATCGTTTCTAAATGAATATTTCAGCCTCATTTGATAATAAAATTAACCGTTTAGTAATTCCCAATTAAACTATTTTAACGAACAAACAATACAATTTACCCCAGGCACTTAAATGTATCACCTTGACTAGTCAGCAATTTTCACTAGAAATTACCCCGAGAGACGAGGCAACTCCTGCCACCGATAACGCGTTATCATTCCAGCACCATCTCGAAATACCTAACGATAATCCTCTTAACAATGCAAACGGCATCCCATCCAGATTATACCTTGAAACAAGCGCACACATCCAAGCCCATATGCGTACATATACATTACACAAGTATACATACGTACAACAACTATCTCACGTCTTTCGCAGAAGCAAGAATAGAAGGAAGGAGAAAGAGAGAGAGAGAGAGAATAGGATGTTAAACGAGCGAGTCCTTCTTACGTACCGTCTCTTCTTGCTTTAAACTAGATGTTTTCCATCTCACGAACAACGCATAAATATATACGAGATACGAGTGAGCGCGCGCGCCCTCTTACACCACCTCGCTTCGAAATCAATAGAATCCCGTATCTTAATCCGTCTGCATCGGAGTCTCGTTTATATGTATGTCTATGTAAATGCGCTCACGAGCGCGAAAGTCTACGCGGAGTTCGCACATGGGACGAGAAACCGTACACCTATCGCTCGATGATCGAGCCGCAACAATGAATTTTCTTTATCGATCGTTTATGATTAAGGCATTGATGAAATATGATTATTTTTCTATAATTTTTTCTATAAAGAAACTATTTAATCTTTATATAATTCATCGATTTTTATGCAATCATTAGTTCTTTGGTATCTAACTAATAATATAATACATTAATATTGTTATGTCATTTATTATTCCATAAAGTATTTAAATTCTTTCATTAAATTTCATCTCGTGCGTATTTCATGCGTAATTACGAAGGCGATTGTGTAAAAATGCATTAAAAATATTATATAGAATGTACTTAGTGTTTCAATATAAATAATTTAACAAATATATAATTAAAAAAAATTTTTTTCAATTTAAATGGATTTAAACTATTTTATGGAGTATTTTTGTTTAAATATATTTGTAATATATATGTACAAAGTTTTAACAGTGAAATATAATTATAACAGTGAAATTCATCGCATTTTAAAATTTATAGCCCCGAAATAAAACTTGTTTTCAAACATTAATATTATATATTTTAACAATACGAGTAACATTTTATAAAATGCACGAATCACGGATAATTAATCGGATCTAGATAATTCTTAACAAACCTCTCAAAAAAGTTTTTTTAATTAGATTAATTTATCATCCGTCATGCTGCGAGAAAAAAAAATTACGATGTTAAAAAAGCAGCCGAGAAAACAAGAGGCGAAATTTTTCTCCGATAGGAAAGACGATAAAGAAGAAATGGGAAATGGAGAACGGCCGATCGACGTAGAATTATCGCAAAGTGACTTTTCAAATGAGGCGTAAAATCGAGAGGACCGCGAGAGAAAAGGAGAGAGAAAGCGAGAAAACGGCAACACAGAAGTAGTCGCGATGCTTCAGCTTGGTCAATCGAAGGAAATAAAATCCTCGAGACTGTCTCCGAGAGAGCCGAATAGCGCTTTTTCTTTCATAATGCGCTTTTCCGTTCCTCCTCCTCCCCCTCTGTCTCTCTCTCTATTTTTTATCCTCTGATCGCTTTCTCTCTTTCACTCTACCTATAAATCACATTTGTAAGCGCCTTCGCCTTTCTCTCTCTCTCTCTCTCTCTCTCTCTCTCTTTTTCTCTTTCTCTCTCTTATGATTTTCGTCACCTTAGCATCTACAACCTCCGCTTACTCACTTAGTCGCATTTTATACTTCTTTAATATTTCTATTTTGACTTATTTCAAGAGATTTTTGATGAATCCACTTTGAATAAGAAAAAAAAGTTATATACATTCAAATAAAATTTTTTGATAGATACTGTTCTATTCTTATTGCGTAATATTATTTTATTGTATTTTGTTATGACTTATATACACAATCAGTAGTAGTGCACTACGTTTAATCAGACAACTAAGAGTATATATTTTTTTTTCCATAAACCGCACCTATTGACTTAAAATTATATTCAAAGACCGACTTCAAATTTTAAATTCACATCTCACCGTCAAACTTACTTCATCACAACGTATTTTCCGACGTTAACTTATTATGTTTCCGAGAAAATTTATATTAACAAGTAAAATTTGCAACTTTTAACTCTATTTCTTTTTATTATTTTTTATTCATCATTTTCTCGTTTTTTTTTTTTTTTTTTAATATTTGCATTAAACGAACTTTACTCACACTTAAAAAAGAAAGCATACGCACGCGACGTGTACGAAAAAAGAAATCCACTTTTCCATTGAATATGGTACAAGCCGCGAATACATAAAACTTTCGCCCGCGTTCCCGTAACATTACAACCGATATATATATATATATATATATATATATATATATATATATATATATATATATATATATATCTTATTCAATTCTGTCTCCCTCATATTTCCTATTAAAAAACTTGCCACCCATCCCATCTTTCAAATATAACACGGGTTCGAAACGAAATGAAAATTTCCTCGAGGGTTTTTCTTCTCTTTCGTCACCGGCATCATCGGCTCCTCTAATTTCTCTTATCGTCTTCGTTATTTACATCTTGCACACATCTGCGCCCTTGCCAATCTTTTTCCCAGCTTCTTATCAAAATTCTCATATTAACCTACTTAGGTATATATATATATATATATATATATATATATATATATATGTGTGTGTGTGTGTGTGTGTGAATGTATATAAGTAGAAAAAACACCGATAACGAAGAGCATCTCGCGAACGCGGAGAATAAGCTCGCGAGTTTCTCTCCAGCTTGGTAAAAGGGAGAATCGAGAGCTTGTTTGTAAAATTATAGGAAAATCGATCCGGTCGCGGAAATTAAACGTCGGCCTTACGCGAGCGCGACTCTTCCGATCGGATACTGTAACGGCAATGTTACCATCTACCAGCGGTATTTTAGTTATCGCGGAATTGTTTTTTCGAGGATTACCGAGCGGATAACCGAACTCCTTCGTGTTTTCGTTTAAGGTGTTCGCGAGCTACCGATTTGTACTTTTGTGCGTCGTTTTGGGGTTATGAGATATCGGGCTTATAAATTTGTACCATAATTATTGATAGTTTTTTTTTTTTTTTTTTTAATTTTTCACTGCTTAATTATCCTTTGTACTTTATATTCATTACGCGATGCGTTATCTCTATATAAGAAGCGAAATCATTCTTTTCTGCTAAGTAAAACTTATGCACAGACCGCGCGGTATCGCTCGTTGCGAGATAAATCCCCCGCGACGCGAGCATGAAAGAGAATCGTGACAAAAGAAAGAGAAAAGGAGAAAGAAATTGATGGTGGATTGAAGCCACTGGTTCTTTTATCCCTCGCTACTGCTACCATTTACTTTTTTTGTTTTTTTTTTTTTTCTAATAATTGGAAAAAAATCATATATGTATATCTTATGGGGATTCTTTTTAATAATGCTTATTACGAAGTTTATTGTGCGCAGAAAAATGTGTTTTTTGACAAAGGGACAATTTTTGCTAGAAAAAAAATATCTATTCTTGTAAAAAATTATAAAAGCGTTCATTCATAAAGACAAAAGAATATTTATAAATATTTTTCTGCAATTACTTTAATGCCTATTGAATCTTCAAAGCTAAACATAAATCAACTGATAAGCATTAACACACTTGATATGCGTAACGTTTACATTCACGTGCACTGTATTTGTTTTGACATGTTTTAATTAAAAGTCAAACGCAATGATACTTTCGAATAAAAAAGCTCACAATAATAAGCACGAATCGTTTCTCCAATTCAACCCGTTCTACTCACCTTTCCCACAACGATAACTTTTGCGACCGTGTTAAAAGTAAAAATAAAAAAGAAAAAGAGAGAGAAAGAGAGAGAGAGAGAGAGAGGGCGAGAGAAAGAGAGGGATATAAGCCGGTAGAACGGTAGCGCGAAATTAAAAAATCGGCGCGTATTCCGTGCGTCTGGATCGTAAAATGAGGCAACGGTAGCTCGAGCTCGCGAGAGAAAGAGAGAAAGAGAGTTCCGCTGGGAGGAAAGAAGAGAACCGACGCTTTTTCTACAACGATTCTCGTCTCCGCGCCAACGGCCGTCGCGCGCTGAAATTAAAAACGTAAAATAAATCTTTGCCCGTTAAAGAAAGGAGGGAAGCCTCGTGGAATAGGATGAGAGAAAGAATGAGAGGGAAAATTATTACTTTAACTTCACACATCCGCGCGCTATAACGAATATTAAATTTCCGAGATTAAACTTGCCTGATATTGCGCGAGAGAGATCTATATTTGTTACGTATATTCAATAAGTGGAATGTCGATGCTTACCCAATGCCCTTGAAGGATTTGATTTAAATTATATCATCATAAAGCTCAAAATTATATATTCGGCATTTTATTTATTTATTTATTTATTTATTTATTTATTTTTTTTCTTTTTTGACAAACTTTGAAGAAAAAAAAGTATTTTGTAATAAGGTTGAAAAACAATGTCAACGAGCTCGCGATGGCGATTAGAACGTCTGATTTTTTTATAAGGAAGCAGTTTCATCGTATATTTTCCATGCTGAAAGCCATTTTCTCATCCTCTCCTTTCTCTTTCTCTAATGCATATGACCTGCCAGAGAAGCTATAAACTTTCTTCGTGCGAGGAACGTTGAAATAAAAAAGAAAAAATATATAAAAAAAAAAAAAAAAAAAAGACGCAACGATATGAAGCACACAAGCCGCGCCGTTCGCTCTCGACAAAGAGAAAATAGCGTACGCACATCGGAAGACTGACTGTACGCCGAGAGTTTCTTTCTCCTCGTAGATCATTATTTAGCGATGGTACGTAGAGCAGCGTAGCGCCAACAGATGAAAGAAAATAAAAAAGGTAGAAGAGAACGGAGACGCTTTAACGCACCGAGAAAGCTCATATACGCGCTTGGAAATAGATAGATAGACGGATAGAGCGCTATGATATAGGAAGTTATAGTCTGTGAAAAACTAGCGAGAAGAGAAGAAAGCTCTCTTCTTCTCGTCTCGTATATCTAAGCGAGAAGGAGAGACAACGACGGAGACTAGATGACGTTGTAATTTTAGAATATTCCGAGCTGAAAAATGGCGCAGCCTTTTTATATATGAATAATGTCGGAATTACGATGTTGAAGTCTCGGAAAGTAATGTGCCGTTGGTATATGTTAATAAGTGAATTCATACAAAAATAAATAATTCATAAGTAAATGATACAAGTGCGGTATGGAAATAAATAAATTGATCGAATATCTCTCAATTAATTTGGCTTTATCCTAATGAAAAAATAAAAATAAAAATGTTTGTTTTGTCACAAAATCATTCTAAATTTCTCATTAAATTATTCATTAGATTAAGGGGTTACCCCCACTTGCGACTTTGAAAAAATCGATTTTTTGTTAATTGCATTTTTTTAAAGTACAAGTATCTGAGAATATGACCTGCAAATTTCAAGTCGATCCGAACAAAATTGACTGAGATATGAGCGTTGAAAGAGAAGAATCCGTTGTGTAAACAACCGGCTACTTTAAACTTTAAACGCGTTTTTCTCGAAATGGCATTTCTGAAGTCAGTGACCAAGATTACTCAAACACTAATGAACCGATCTTCCTAATATTTTGCAGGCTTATTTAATACATAAAAATGTAGTCTTTGATAGTTCGATTTTTCGTTAAAATCGAACCATTAACTTTGACTGTCCGCCATTTTGTGAAAAATGAATATTTTTTTAAATCCTTCTATTAAAGACTAGTTCATACTTATATTTAACTAAATCTATCTACATTTTTTGTTTCAAATAATTCACTTTGCTGCAATGTTGGTCACCGCAAACCGTATAAATAAAAACACTATTTCATTGGCGGCCATTTGTCACTTAACAATGTAATATTTTGCAATAAAAAAATTACTGAAAGTTCTTCAAGATGTATTCTTTAGGATGATATAATAATCGTTTAAAAAAGTTTTGTAGTTTTCTTTGAAAAAATTCATGAAAAAGGCCTGTTTTGTTGAGCTACAAGTGGGGGTAACCTCTTAAGGCGTTGCGTACTAAAATTTATAAATATTCCAAGCGGTAATGAGAAATATCTGTAATTTACCTGTACGGAGTATATCAAATGCGGTTAAGCTGATCTGCCTTATGATATACTTTTCATATTATTCCATGAAATATTTCAATGTTTCTCGCAAATTTCCCTCGAGACGAGGACAAGCCGTATTTTAAAAAAGCAGATCTCTTTCTCTTCTCGTTCTCTCTCTCTCTCTCTCTCTCTCTCTCTAACTCTCTATATTTTATTCTCTAAACATCAGTCCAACTGTAAATCCCGCGAGCATTAGCTCTTTCATCCATACGAGAGTAAAAAAAGCTACCTAAACACAATAGGCGCGGGAAAACGCACGAAATAAAAGAAATAAAAAATAAAAACAAAAGCAACGAAAGAAATTCATCCAACAAAATATTTCTCAACCTTTTAAAAGATACAATACGCATACACAACGAAGTCTCGTTTGTTCAGATCTGGAACGGTACAAAAATTACAACGAGAGACAAGAGAGACAAGAGAGAGAGAGAGAGAGAGAGAGAGAGAGAGAGAGAGAGAGAGAGATGAAAAACGTGGTGGAAACGAGGATTTATTATCATCTATCGACGAGAAAGCGACAGCGTGATACATGATGAATTGAAGTTTTGCGCTTCCCTCTCTCCCACTTTCTATGTATGCCAGCAACAGCCGACGCCGCGCGCCCGTCTCTCTCTCTCTCTCTCTCTCTCTCTTTGCATATGCGCGCGCTAACGTACATGTGCATGCATGAACATATAAGCGTAAGCGCGCAGGTTCGCTCGATGGCTTTTAATTAATCGCCGCTTGATCAATTTGTCATGCGCTCCGCGCGAGAGTTATATACGCGCAAAGAAGCGCACGTCCGAACGGATATACGCGTTGCAAGATTCGAACGAGTGTCAATCTAACGCAACCTCTCTCTCTCTCTCTCTCTCTCTCTCTCTCTCTCATTCTCTCTTTCTCTTTTACTCTTGGGATTCTGTAAAACTGAAACGTTTATTTATTTTTTTTTCATGCTCGCAACACGGAAATTAAGCCAGTCGTTAAGTGGATTTTTGGTAATTGAAGTGGTGTACCGATGAAAAAGTGTTTGCAGTATTTTTCGGAGCAACGAGGTTAATGGTTGAAAATTTATTGACAAATGGAAAACGTAATTCGAAATGAAACGGAAATTTTTGGCAGTTCATTTTTTCGTAATCGATTGTTCGTTTATTTGTAAAAATATTTATTTATCGACTCGCGTAATATTTAAAATTCATTTACATCGATTCAACCCGACATATCTATTCAGAATGAACGCATTATGTAACATCTGATAAAACGGTTGAAAATTCAACCAGCGGTAAGGTGTGCAATCATCGCGGCAAAGAACAAAATAATGAATAGAATATTAAACGAGGCGACAATATGAATAAGTCTATAAAGATACTATATATTCATGTAAAATCGGCTTTAACTGGTAAGCGAAAGAGCAAAAGACTTTTCTATAACGAGAGAGCGTGAGAGAGAGAGAGAGAGAGAGAGGGAGAGAAGCATCGTCAGAATTCAGTTTGGATAAAGCGTTTAGGCTCGTTTACATGTTGAACGAGCAAATAAAAGCCAGGTTCTCGGAAAGTCTTTATCAGGTACTTTAGAAAAGCGAGCGGCAAGCGGATGAATATATTTATATATGTATATACATACATGTATATACAAGTTTTATTTTTTTTCGATTAGGTAAGATCGCACGAGCATGGAAATATCAGAAATCGGCGGATTTTTATACCCGCGATTGTATATGTCTGTGTTTTATAAAGATTAGCACGCATTTTTAAGAGAATCTCAAATACTTTTTTTTTTTTTAGTGAATAAATATTGCAAATTTTTTTTTTATGAATTTTAATATACTTGCATGATCTTTTGCGAGCTTACTATTTTTCATAAGTCTATAAAGTTGATGACCGTGTCGATGAATGTATGTCATTTACAATATCTATCATTTTAATGCTATCATTTTAATCACTAGTACTTAATTGTTATAACAAGATTAATACTTTATAATATATATCATCTCATTTTACCTTGAAATAGACTATTAAATATTTTATTGTAAAAAATTTAAAAATGATTTCGTTTAAGGACTTGGATAATGTATTGTCGTTGATTTGGTGAATATTTACAAAACATTCCCATTAATTTTTTCATAAAATTAAAAATATTCAAATCCGTTATTAATGACTTGCATAAAGCACATTTAAGATCATTAATCATATCTAATTGAGAACTGCAATTTCTAGAATCACTACGCGCTTATAAGAGCTAATGTCAGAACTTCATCGTCGTATTCATATTCCGACGCTAAGATAAAAAATGTATACATAATATGTACATGTGTATGACGCTTGATTTCTACTACATACACATCTTCATATGTATAACAGTAGAAAGCGAAACGTCAGAGTTACACTCGAAAGCAAAAGCCCACTCAAAGTTCTTTCTTTCTTTACTTCTCGAGAACACAAAGCTATAGAGAGAAGGAGGTCAGAAAATTCTTTTCTCTCTCGTATATACCTTGAGTGTTCCACCTCGCGCTTTTTCTCGCTTCTTTTTTTTTTCTTTTTCTTTCGTTTTTTATTTTTTTTATTTTATTTTATTTTATTTTTTTTTTTTGCAGCTTTCGTTTTCCTTGCTCTCATTCGACGAAGTGAAAAAGGTGAAGTCGAAAGCTGCAAGAGAGCGCGATAGGTTGAAACTGTGCAGAAAAATGATCTCGGTAAAAGTGTCTTTGAGTGGACGTTTTAAATTTCTTTTTTTTTTTTTTTTCATTTTATCATTTCAAGTACCGTAGAAATGAGAGTACCTACGTTTTTATTTGATAAATAATTACGAATAATAATAGGATGCATCGAATTATTAATCGAGTAGTGAAAAAATTTTGCAAAATGAACTTAAATTACATTATTTGCATGAGATGAAAAAAAAAAAAAAGTTTACTTAAAATAACGATAAATTTAAATCGAAACTGAGCCATGAAACCCATTAAAATTTAAAGGTCGATTACAAAAAACAAGTAACCTTGAAATGCCATTATTTTTGCAGCGGACAGAAAATGTACAAACACATAATTGTTACCTCATTGTACACCTGGAACAATAAATCTCCGATTCGAATAGCTCCCTCGCCAGAAAGGAAAAAGAAAAAAAAAAAAAAACAACTGATACGCTCGTACGTGCTTTTTTCCATCCGCTACAAAAGCGCGTAAATTCAACAAAATGCTCGAGTGTTTTTTGTTTCAACAACGAGCCCCTGTTAGTTTTCGGAGAGGGGGGAGAGTGAGGAAAGAGAATAAAAGAAACGCAAAAAAAAAAAAAATAAATAAATAAATAGAAGATAAAAAGTCAACAGACCGTTACTACCATAAATAAATTCGAAACATTATATAGGAGAAAGCGTGAAATAATAGCGATGATTCATAACGCCGTGCATCGGGAAGACTAAAGAAAAGAGGGTGCATGCGAAATGAACTCTCACGTGTGTCTCGCTCCTAAGTAAGAATGCATCGAAAGCTCGCTGAAAAGTAGAAAACTCGCTGGTCCTTAATTTTTTTGGTGGCTCTCGTGTTTCTTAATAGAGAGAGAGAAAAGAGATAATGGGAGGGAGAAAGGGTGAATATAAACCGGTGATAAGAGACGCTCGAGGGGTCGGTGTTGGATGATGAGAAATAATGAGGATGGAATATGGTACTACCAACGGGATTAAGAAATGGGAGGAAATCTTTTCTTTTCTCTCTTTTTTTTTTTTTTTTTTTTTTTTTTTTTTGCCTTCTTTTAAAGCCGGCGTGAAGGGTGAATGTTTTATGGCACATGAATGAACGAGGGAGAAAACGACGACGACTTGTTATCTCAATGATTTTACAAGGGGGATATGTTACTGAAGATATTTTTACATTTTCTTTTCTTCTTTTTTTTTCTTTTCATATCGATGAATATTTACATAAGGAAACTTTTGCCTTTTTTTTAAGAAGTTATTTAAAGATTTTTCTTTAAATTATCGGGGTTAAAATATTTTCAATGGTTAAAAAATTTAATGATCTTATAATTAATATCTTTTTTAGTGAATTTTAATAATCTCAAAATAAGTATAATCGATTGGAGCTAGCTTTTATTTGATATTACAACTTTAAGGTCGCATTATTCAATAAAAAATTTATTCATTGAATACAAATTCATAAAAGCTTTTATTTACAAAATATTCGTATTATACATTGCAATTTGTGGATAAAATTTAAAACACCAAGTCACAAACAATCAAATATCAAAGTTCACACCGGCATTAATACATGCGTACAGAGATTTTCGCACACCGAGCACAAGAAGTAGCCACAGTCTGGAATCAAGAATTACGTAGCGAGAAAGACAATGGCCGAAAAAGCAAGAAGGGAAACCCGTGCGGGAGCCAAGAAAACGAGAAGCGTTAGTCGGAAGGTTTGTCCTCCCTTTCTCTCTCTCTCTCTCTCTCTCTCTCTCTCTCTCTCTCTCTCTTGGGTAAATTATGGAAAAGAGGGTAGCACACGACGACGAGTCGGGAGTTCGCGCGCGCGCGAGAAGGGACAATGAATAATACAATTGTCTGTTCACGAACCGAGACGCACACACACCCACCCACACACACACACACACACACACACACACACACACACACACACACACATATATATATACGTAGGTAGAACGGGCGAGCCAATGCACAATGTCACAAGTGGGTGGAGCTCGTAATTTTCGCTGGATTCGAAGGGCGAAACAAAGAGAGCACGAAGAGAAAGGAACCGATGGATGAAGAAATCGCTCGGGAGAGAATGAAGTATTCGATACTTGGCCGATGTGGAGTTAGTTGGTGGCCGGGTTAAAAGAGAGATATCGATCGAATATGAATTTACATTCGGTGACGGATTTTAATTTACGGATGCCGTGAATGTAATTTAGCTTTCATTGTGAATATTGAATGTGAAAAATGGCTTGAAATTCAATTGAATATGCAAAAAATTTATTTATTTATTTATTTTATTTACTTTTTTTTTTTTTTTTTTTTTTTAATATTGTGTCGTGATAAAAGTAGTATAAATTCTTATGTGAATAAAAAATTGTTTCGAAGAATAGTCCTCTAAATGAAATGCTGTAAATTTATATTCATTGAATTTATCAACAAATTATCCACCAGTATATAAAACAGTTGTCATCAAAATATCTTATTCTCAAGAGCGAGAAAAAAAGCAACACTCGAATCGCATAATCGAAAATTTATTGGGTACGAAATATTTTTTCTAAAAAAAAAAAAAAAAAAAAAAAAAAAAAAAAAGAAAGGTCAAGAAAAAAACAAGTCGATATTGGAAAATATATACGGGTATAAAAAAGCGTCAGGATTTTCAGTTCGCCAAACGTTCACTCGTTTTTTTTTTTTTTTTTTTTTTTCACCGACTCTCATAGCGATACCCCGACTGCGTTTTCTTTCCTCCACTCTTTCGTTTTTTATTTCTCTCGACGTACTTCGAGTGTCCTTCGGCGCTCACTTTCATCGTATCTCTCTTTCTCTCTCTCTCTTTCGTTCTCTAGATTCGAGCACACGATCACCGCAACAACGATACGATACTGGAGTAGTATCTTACTTGTATTGCGGTTATTTTCCTTCGAGCAGCTTGATAGTTCATTGTATCATCGTATCTGTGAGACTAACCTTTTTCATAGATGTTTATGTTTTAAAATATTTTTTTATCTGATAAAAAATATCTTATATTATTTACGTAATTTAATGGTGGAATCGTTCGGAAAAAAAGCATTTTTTTAGCCCGATGAAAGTTTAAAATAAAAAGCTCTCGTTGAATTTTTATTTATTATATCTTACAATTTTTTGGAATATTTCCAAACAGCGCCTCTAGAATTTATTTTGTTTGAAATAAACTTTCACGTATTACCAACATTAACAATAAAATACGTCGATTTTATATTTCACGCAACAATTAGAGAACACAATTAGAGAAGTTTCATTTCCTTCATTTATTTTTTTCATTTTTCTCCTCTTGTTGAAACATGAAGCGCCATTTATTAAAGAGAACATTGTGCGTAATGTGGAGTATAATTAAACGAAATTGAAGAATGCAGCGTGGAAAAACGTAAAAAGAAAATAAAGAAAGCAAACAAATATTGAAACAAAACGTCTCTCTCCCTCTCTTTCTCTTTCTCTCATTCCAATGTATTATACGTTGAACTATGAGCATAAATCTTTCGTAAATGCACGAGGCATTTTTTTACGTTCGCTGAACAAAATTTAAAATTTCCCCCTCCCTCTCTTCCTCCCCGTACTGCAAGCCAGTCAAGCTTCGAGTGTTGCGTTATACGCAAAAAGGAAAAACAATGAGACGTTGGAAAAGAAAAAAAGAAGAAAAAGAGAAAGTTTCCCAACGCGTTAAAGCTTTATCACCGGTAGTAATAACGTAAAATAACAAGTTCTTACTTCGCGCCGTGCCACCGTAATATCCAATTCCATTGTACTAAGTTGAGCCTCCTGTTTTCTGCTTGCGGAGTAAAACAAACACAGTAAGACGGTGAAAAGAAAAAAAAAAAAAAAAAAAAAAAAATTGAAAAGAATAAGAAGAAAGAGAAAAGGAGACCGAGAAAAAAACTCGAGTATAAGGTAAGAAAGCAGCCCAGCTGAGCAAAACGATGGGATTTGTAAAACGTTGAAATTCCATTTTCGACGATGAGATGGATGAAATAAACTTTAAGCCGTTCTTTTGTTTTCAACTATACATTTCAAATTCTATTAATGTTTATATTTTAATAAATTACATAATGAATTGGCGTTTATAAAAAATGTTTAAAATTTATAGTAAAAATCATTGGATTAAAATACTTATAATTGTTTAATTGCATCTAAATGAAGTATTTAAGAAAAATTATATACGACTTTGTTTTTTTTTTTTTTTTTTAATAATCATAAATAACATACACAAGGAAACGAACCAATCATTCATAAAGCAAATGTACAAAAAAATTACGCTGCTAATAAAGCTTCGTTGCAAGAAAAAAAAGAAAACTCAGCATGTAAAAATAACTTGAAACAAAGAAAACCGTAAAAAAGGAAAAAAAAACCAACGGCAACGAGGGAAAGAAAAGAGGTCGAGCGTAGTTACGATAGTTTATGAAATTTGCAGTACCGCTCACGGTAATTCCATTGCTAGGTAAAATAATAGTAATAGTAGTAGTAGTAGTAGTAGGCAAACGCTCGCTAGTGAATTCACTGCACCTTTAAAAAGGACGACGCGTACACTCTCACCCATACTCGTACGTAAACGCGTAGGCTCGGCACAAAAAGCACGTTCTCGTCGTACGCAGAGAGCCGCGCGAATCGCGAGGAAGAAGGAACAAGCGCGAAACAAAGGGGATGTTTACCAAAAGACGTGATTGTCGAGGCACAAAGCCTCCGCGTTTTGATCTCGCCCATAGAGACTTCTCGCGCGTGTGTAGGTGTATGTGTGTACGTGTATGTGTGTGTATGTGTGTGTGTGTGTGTGTGTGTGTGTGTGTGTGTGTGTATGCACGAGGTAACCGTAGGTAAGGTTAGCATAGGAAGAAAGAGAGGTGACGGTATAGAAGAGAAAGCCCCACGTGTACAAGTACGAAAGGAAAATTATGTCGCGGTTGTGTCACGTCATACAGAGAGAGGGAAAGAGAGAGAGAGAGAAAGAGAGAGAGAGAGAATTGGGTAGGTAGATGACAGGGTAATTGGGTACTCTAGCTGAATAAAAATTGACGATAATTTTACACGTTAAGGATTGATTAATTTGAAATTTCCAGACGAATAAAAAGCCTTCGTGGATGAATTTTAGGCAAAAAATTTAGTGATGTAAGTCAATAATCTGTCAGCCTCTACAAACTACACTTAATAAGATGGGAATCAAATCGATCGGTGTTTAAAATATAAATAAAACAATATAAAAATCAATTTTAAAAATGTTCTTTAATTTACGTAATGATCGAAAAAATATTTTAAAAGCCAACGAAAAATCTACAATATTAACTTAAGCCTTCAACTAAAACAGGTAATTATTTGCATTTCGAATGTACAATAAGTAAACTGCATCTCATAATCGAATAACGCGAATAGGCAAGATTCTTAGAGTCGAATCGACTCGAAATGCGTGTCTGCAAGTGTAACGACGACTATGTACTTCCCCTTGTTGTTTTCTCGTATTTGGCAAGGAGCGCACTCGAAGCTTTCCAAGTTCGCGGAAGTAATTTTATGCCGGAGGTTATACCCGCGACTGATGTCATATAATTACTCGCTCGCGATCTCGTCGTCATGTTTTGAATCATCAATTGCCAAGTTTTCGTTTTGTGCTTGGGAAATAAATTTTATGCGACGGTCCAACAATTAATATTGCTTATAAACATAGATATTTTTTTAATAGTGATTATATTGTAATCAGTTTTTAGAAAAATTACATACTATTACATAGTTAATCAAAACGGTTGTAAAATAGATTTATATAATAAATAAAACAAAAAAAATATACAATAATATTTTTGGATTAATAAAGTAACAAAGTGGCATTTGAAGCACTACGCTTTATATTACTTAGAGCGTTTCCGTAATACCATGAGAAAGAGAGACAGAGATTATAGTAATAGATTTAAAGTTCGGAAATAAAAAAGATCCTCAATCTTCATTTACTATGTAAGCTTTTGAGTAGATAAAAGCCAAGTTCGTATACCATGGACGCAGGTTTTTAAAGAAAATTATAAGCTGCTTTATAGAATAATTCACGGTTCAAACGAAGCTTCGTTAACCTGCCGTGTCCTCTTTCTACTTTTGCGCGTACTCCATGCCTCTATTTTTTCCCTTATTCGTTTTTTGCAACGAAAATGAAAAATTGAATGCGAAATAATGCGAAAATCATACACTCGAGGCCTGAGGGGAATAAATATTTAATCGGCTAATGAAAATTGTAAATCGTAGGTGTGAGATTTATCTTTTTTGCAAGTGTGTGTATGTGCAGTTTTTAATTAGTAATTATGTTCTTTTTTTTTTTTTTTTTTGTTTTTTTTACACGTCATTGATCTTCGAACAAGAGTCAATAATTAAACGTCCCCTTAATTAATTTTCAATGTGTACACATAAAAGCTTGCTGAATTTATACGGCTTGATAAAATTGTTGAGCAGAAAGGCGTTCTACCCAATTAATTATTTTAGTTTGAAATAAAATATTTTGCATTGAGCTTTAACCTAATTAGTTTTAATGGATAATAAGTGTCCGCGTTTTATTTAAAAATTCAAAAGCTTTTGTACATTTTACACACATAATTATTATGAGATTAATATAAATACAAAATATAATTACATTGAATGTTCTCAAGCTGTAATTGTATTTAGTATTAATAAAATGCACCGATTCTTAACTTAAATATAGTTTTTGTATAAATAAATAAATCTGAAGGTAATAATATAAATTTTTTCGATTTCGATAAGATATATTTTTGGATTTTATGAAAATTATTAGGCAAATATTATAGTTAATGGTTACTCGTTTCTCGCAATCTTACTTCATAAGAAAAAGAAAAAAAAAAAGAAGAAAGAAAAAATAATCTTTAAACACTCTGATAAATCAAAACATACAATAAATCTCGAAAACGAAGGCCAAGAGTCTCGTCTTCGGTCCAAATGTGTCACAATTTCTCACCTCAGTACAAATTTACGAGCAAACGGTACATCAAGCCGGAAAAAAGAGACGAAGGCGACAGAGAAAAGGAAGAAGAAAGAAAGATAACGATTCGTTCTTCGCGTCAAGAGGCAACACAGCGCGCCATTCTTCATCCGAACGTCATCCTACTCTTTCTTTCTCTTTCTCTCTCATACGCATACAGAGAAAATCAGAAACTTGTCCGTGGACCTTTTCCGATGGAAATTCGTCGAGGCATACAAATGAACGAGGCCCGCGTTTACACAACGAGACAAACTAAACAGAGCATCTCACCTCTCGCTTTCTCTTTCTCTCTCTCTCTCTCTCTCTCTCTCTCTCTTTCTCTCTATCCTTTTCTCTCTGTCTTGTTTACAAGGAAAGCGCCGCGCGTTGCTTTATATTCTATTTGCGCGTAGGTGAGAGAGCTAAGAAAGAGCATACTCATGTTTACCGTTGAAATTGAAGGGCCTTTGAAAAGTATGGGTACTCGAAATAATGAATCAGAATACTCGATTAAATAAAGCTCGTTGTCTGCTTAGAAGATTCAATGAGATCGAAAGATAGAGTGTTAAAATTATCCTTCGAAATTGAGAATTTCAATCGAAAGATATAAATGTAATTTTTTTCATATTTTTGAAGTGTTTGTGATTTTAAATGTAGTTACAAGTTATGATTTTTTAAGACTCATCTTTTTAAAATAATTAACGAAATAAAACGAGACATTTTATTTTTTACAATTTTAATTTTCGCTTTGAAGAAGGATGTGTAAAACATAATAAGCGGTAATACTAATGAAATTAAATACACTCTACGAAACTCTTTACTTAATTTGTTTGTATGACTGTAGCTCAAGGAAACAGAAAGTAATTAAAATAAAATTCAATTTTATACACATAATTTATTTGCTGGATAAACCGGCATGTCTGTTTTTTTAATGGCCCAAAGCAAAGATAAAAAATATTTTATTCACATTAAAATTAACATTGTAACGGAAAATCCGTCATAGGTCGTCGACGAAAAATGTAAGTGTTTACATTCTTGCGCGACCGTCTCCAGGTTGCCAGCTTGTGTAAGTCTGTTTAACCACGAAAATGCGGATTTTTCCAAAAGCCGGTAACGTTCGAAAATCACGCGATTTTCGAACTTGCGGTGACGATCGGCGAGGAATTTTGGGAGCCGCGAGGAAAGGGGAGAGAAAAGCGAGCGTAACGGCAGTTACGCTGTACTCTCCTGCGAGTGAGTTGCGCTGCGCGTTCCCGCGAGGACGGAGAGATAAGTCCCGTGGTGAATATAGTTTGGTTTCTCTTTGATTAGAGTGAGCGTCGCGAGTGAAGCCAAGGGTGAAGGTGCGAGAGAGAGAGAGAGAGAGAGACAGAGTGAGAGAGAGTGAGGAAAAAGTCGAGAGAGCAGTGCGAGGGAAGGAGAGCGAAGACGAGGAAGAGCAGCGAGGAAGTAAGCCGTGGGACGAGCAGTCGAGAGTTGGCGGGAGACGACCAGAGGTTGCCACCGCGACCTCAGAAGCCGAGGGTAAGGCGGAGATAGGAAGCATCGAGGCGAGATCTCAGCTAGGTACGGCGGCCCTTCTCCGGAGGACTAGCTGCAGCGGTGCCAGAGGAAGCTGCCAGGAGCTCAACTGCTAGCGAACGAGTTTCGTGAATCGCAAGGGTAAGCGCCTCATTTATTCGTGCGAAATAGCGAAAGCGGGAGAGAGAGAGAGAGAGTGAGAGCGCGTGGTGGTGGTTTTGCGTTGAGGGTGGCGAGGAATTGCCACTTCCCTGCCCTGGGGAAGCGATAGGCCTCCGTCGGCTGGGAGACAGTCGCGGGCGGCCGGCCTACAACTTCGCGACATAGACAGCGGGAGAGAGAGTGAGAGAGTGAGAGAGATTGAAACATTAATTTATTGAATAATTATATATTTTTGTGCAAGGCACTCAGGGCACACGTAGCTACATCAGCTACGACGTGGTGCCTACCTCACAACATTTATGAGAATTGAATAGCAAAATTATTTTTGCTATAATTTAATTAAAATATAAGTGCGTCGTTTATTCAAAAAGCCATTTTTACCTTTACATCGGAAGTTTTCCCCATTTTCAATCACCGCGCGCGTTATAAGCAGTCATACTTGTGATAAAGAAGCCCATTTCGATTTCGATTTCCAACTCAAAATGCAAAATCAAGCTCCAGTCTCCTTTCAAAAAAGGGGAAATATTTATCGAGCCATTACAAAACCCGTCAAGCTTCTTATTTCCCCCTTATCGTATCGGAGATTCAAATCGAAAAAAAAATTTTCTAACCCCATAATATCTTCGCTCTTGCGCGGAATACAACAATTTCACCAAAGCGACGCACACCGCAACGTATTTAATCTCATATACACCGTCGAAGCGAAGTAAGACATCAAAGCCGGCGGATTTTAAATGAGTTCGCGCACATTCGCAATTCCGTAATCTAACTAGAGGAAGCAAGGAAGAGGGAGAAACAAGATCGATTCGCGACTTTTCCACATAACGAATAGGAAAAAATCGAAGTCGATTACTTTGCACGTTGTCCGTGTTTGTGAAATCCCCCCGTGCGCGCATGCGTTAGTTCACTACGAGGATGGAATGAATTTGCTTTTTCCATTTCTGAAGTTTCACGGCTGCTTCCATTACGACGACGCCGAAGAAAATCGCTCTGATGTTTTCTACTTTATCTTGTCCCCTTTTCATTTTTTTTACTTTTTTTTTTTTTGTTGACTATCTTTTTCTTGCTCCGAATGTCGACCAATATAATCTTTGTGATTTGCGGATTTGTAAGCTCGCATGGATTTCATTCGAGACGAAGAAAATTAAATTTTTTAATTTTCGAACGAAAAATGAAATGATATTTACGACGTTTCCCGAACTTTTTTACTTTATTGTGTTATTTTACTTTACAAAAAAAAAAAAAAAAAAAAAATATTAAAAAAAAAAAAAACTAGTCGAAAACAACTGGCAAAAGTCATTTCGATAAAATAAAATCTGTAATTCACATGCATAAACACCGAACAAACAGTAGGCGCATAAAGTTTTCATAAACACGACGCAGACACGTCGTAAAAAGAAAACGATGAAAAAAAGGGTGTGGTATGTGCACGGAAAGATAGATAAAAAGGGGAAAAAAGAAAGGAAAAGATAAATATATATATATATATATATATATATATACATGATTTCTGCATCGAACATTTCTTCGCACGTGCAGTAAAAGGAAACCGAAAGAGCGAGAGAAGATAGAAAGCCAGTCGCGTGCTATTTGGGGTGAGAAACGCTTGGAAAAAGAGAGATAAAGAAAGAGGAGGAACAGAAAAGAAAAAGAGAGGAGAATGACTTGTCATTCTCAGTTAGAATCCGGCGAAAGGCGCGTATTTCTGCGACCTTTCTTTCTTTTTCTTACTCTCTCTCTCTCTCTCTCTCTTTTTCCATACTTCCCTCTATCTTTCCAACGAGAGGAGAAATTCAGTAATTCACGTTAAAAGCTTATTTATCTTGCCTCCGATTCGACAAAGAAGTGGAATAAGAAAAAACGACAGAGCAAACCCGAGAGAGAGAGAGAGAGAGAGAGAGAGAGGGTGGTAGAGATGCTTTTTATGGAATTGTTCTGTTTGCTAAGAAATTACTGGCTGTGGCCATTATATAAGCGTAAACACGTATTTTGTGTATTTGCAAATCAATTGCGATTCGGTTAGACTCACCGGGCAGAGAGAGAAAGTTGCTACGATAAGGAAGAATTATGTGGCATCACGTAGGAATACTCACTCATTCCTTAATGTTCAATTCAGACGAGAATGAATTTACGATACTGACCTGAAACAAAATAAAACGGCGAGTCTTTAGTAAAATTCATGCGTGTATACGAGTAAGAGATATTAGTTTGAACGTTTATACATAGTCGATACTTTGCAACATAATGTACAATAATTTAAAAACTATTTACATCGAGTATACTTATTAACAAGTAGCCATAACTTTGATCAGTTTATTATTCATAAGTTAATTCATAAAATAAAATTAAACTTATATTACGACCCTTATTACATCGACGTCAATTCCTAAGCGCGCGTCAAATTTTCGATAATTAACTTTCTTCAATCGGACGAAGATACTGTCAATGACGGCACTTTTGGTGACGTATGGTTAGTTGAGAGTTCTGCGAAAGATTGGCTTGGAGTTTTTGCCGCGTTCATCGATCTAACAAAGCCGCGTACGATGTCCTAGATGCTGATTCTATATTTTGAGATAAAACTTTACGAAAACTTCCTTTTTACGCTGAAAAAAAAAAAAAGGAAAATGAGAAAAGTTTCATTATTTATTCCTTTTTTTTTTTTTTTTTTTGTTTTTTATAGTTCCAAACAAATATGTATCTTAATGTAATGCGTTAACGTTGAAGTAGAAATAAACAATTATTTAATAATCAGCGTGTCTGATTCAAAATATTTTACACAAATTTACATGCAACGTACGAATGTGTAAAAATTTATCGAAACGAACTCTCGACGTTTTATTAACCTTTAGGCGGCCGGGATTTGAGGTGGCATATCGCCCATAGAAAACCGGTAAAAAAGGTATCTTATATCACTGAATGATCATAGGGAAAGTGTCGATCAGAGGGTGCGCCAATATATTGGCGTTGCGGTCCGCTACGGCAAAACATGTATTACAGCCTGTGTCAAAAATTTTCAAATATAAAAAAAATTATTTAATAGTCTATACACCTTTTTTCAATTTATAAATACATGTTTTCGATGTATTTTTCGATGCTGCATCCAAATCTGACATCAGAGTTACTGTTTTTTATTTTTTTTATTTTTTCTTATTTATTTTTATTTATTTTTTTTTGGTAAGATTTTTTTTTTTCAAGTTTTATCTATTATTCAAACAAATTTTATAAATTACGGTAACGATTTTTTGGTATGATAGATTTCAAAACACGGTACAATACATAGAGTTTCTCCACATACTCTACACTCGTATATAGATCAAGTTCTCTTTTTCTGCATAGTGCATAATTTACATTGACGTGCTAACTGTTTATCACTATTTTCGGATTACGTTTTACTGGGAAAATGACGACCATTAAGTCGAATATCTGGCGTTAGAGATTCTATTTCTATTTGAGAACCTAAGTTCAAAATGTCTCTTACTACGCTCAATCAAAAATCAAGAAACGAAATAGCATCCGTAGTTAGCATCTTGAATAACTTATGGGCATTCGCCAACATCAAGTCTACTAGATGAAAAAATAATTTTCTATACCATTTCATGCATTTTCTAATTGTCTCTGTCATAGATAATTGTCTATCAATATCATCGATTCCGCCCATATGTTTGTTATAATCATAAATACAACTGGGTTTTATAACATCTTCGTTAGTTTTGTAGTGTATTTTACCAATTGCACAATATTCAAGTTCATGAATGCTTGTTAGTACATAAACTTCCTTCTTATCCATCCATTTGATTACCATCCAGACATCATTATAAGCGACTTTAACTTCACCACGATTGAGCTTTGAACCAAGAGTAGGCATTCCTTTTCGATTTTTTTTTACTGTTCTACAAAGACCAGTATCTTTATCATGAAGATATTCTGCAAGTTGTGCCGACGTATACCAATTATCA
Source organism: Chalcis sispes (assembly GCA_949987625.1). Taxonomy (NCBI): domain Eukaryota; kingdom Metazoa; phylum Arthropoda; class Insecta; order Hymenoptera; family Chalcididae; genus Chalcis; species Chalcis sispes. Next base: position 8,794,943 of record OX465094.1, on the reverse strand, counting down.
GTAAATAACTCATGACCTACGTTATAGTAAGGTTTCATCAAATGAGCAACAATATCTGCAGAAACGCCTAAATCAAATTTTTCGTAATCGGTATCTGAACCAGTATAAATGATAAAATCTAGCAAAAATCCCGTCTCACAGTCAACTAATTCAAACAATTTCATACCAAATCGATTTCTTTTCAATGGTAAGTATTGTTTGAATTTTAGTCTTCCTTTCCACAAAACTAAACTTTCGTCAATGCAAAATTTTTTTCCAGCAAAAATAGTATTAGAAAATTTTGTTTTCAAATGATCAATTATCGATTTGATTTTTTTTAGAGGATGATTAAAAATTTCTTCATTATCAGAAAAATGGAGATATCGCAGAATTTGATGGTATCTGTTTCTAATCAAAGTTTGGCCAAAAATTGGGGTATATAGCAGTGGATCCTCACTCCAATATTTTTTTATTTCTCCTTTTACGATATGACCCATATTTATTGATAAAGCGATAAATTTCCATAATTCTTCTTCTGTTACAACAGTCCACGTTTTCATTTTTTTTCGAGGTAGTTCAGGATTTCGATCTTAAAAAAGGTTGGTTTGTTCAATGATATGATTTACAAGAAACTGATCAAAAAAATATTTGAAACATTCCAATGGAGTAATTTTTTGTATCGACACATGAGCACGAATTCGAGCTTTATCGGTAAAATTTTTTACAGATGGATAAAAATAGCGATCAAAGTTTATTTTAGATAAATTTTCATCATATGTGGTATCATTCAAATCAACATCACATGTATCAGTTCTTTTTATAAAATCTTCTTCAGGTTCTGATTCTTCACTACTCCAAGCATCATTTACTGTATTCATTGTATTGCAAAAGTAATATATACTAATATAAGCAGAGGAGTTGGCCGAAGCCTTTATGTTTGTACGATGGTCGAGTAAGCGATCCCAAAAGGTTGCTCGACCACCCGAACGCGAGGTATACTTATACTCTCAACGTCACTACTTTGATGATGGGAACGACGTAGCCACCTAGCGGCGGCTAGTGACAGTATCTTGATGATATATTTATATTTCAAAATCAAAAGTTTTGAAAAATCGAGATCAAGTATACTAAATTTCCGTTCAGAAGCCTTAATTTACAAATTTACATTTGTACTAGTAAAAAATTTATATTTTCTCATACGAAATAATGATTCATGAATATATTCCTGAGCCGCTATTTATATCTTTCATCGAAATCCCCGTTATGAAAATAAATTTATTTATAATTACAGACACGTGCGAACAAATGTATTTTTTCAAAAAAATTCAATCAAAAAGTATATGGGGTATAAGTGGAGTAAAAAGGGGTGAAAAGGGGTGACAAGAGGGTGAGGTGCTCTAATATTACATTAAAATAGTGATATCAGAAACCTTCTATAAAATATATTTGTTTGTAATTATAGCCGGCAAACGAAACAAGGTAACGGTATTGTAAGGCAGAATTAGGCGATATAGGGTAGTAAAAAGGGGTGAGGAGAGGTAAATTTATTATAAATTGTAATAAAAATAATAAATATTAAGAAAATAAATATTTTAATGTAAAAACAAAAATTATAGAGCATTTTCTGATGCGCCAAAATATTGGTTTTCCGGCCGTCTAAAGGTTAAAGTATTCAAATTGGAAAAATGTGCGATCGTAACCACAAATTTTATTGTCAAATAACGTACAAAGCATTTGAGTGAAAAAATAATCTAACTTATGAATAATATGTAGATTCATTTAAAAAGGTTCGTATAAAATTCAAATTCTCAACGAAGCGATAGATGATAAAAGAAAATCTATTTAACTATCTTACATCGACGTTCTCTCGCCGACAGATTATCAATTATCTGATAACTCAAATATCATCGTAAGCGAAGAAGCTAGAGCGAAAAAGTAAGAAAGAGAAAGAGGAAGAGGTGACGATGCGTAAGGGAAGAGAGTAAGAGAGAGAAACTTCTCTCCTTTCACGGGTTAAGAATTCGCGTAATCTTAATTTTCAAATTCCCCCGGAGCCGTTCCTTTTTACGCGTGCGCGAGCGCGCGCGACTGCAAAATTCCAGGCAGGCCATAACGTCCACTACCGATCTTACTTCGCCTCGACCAAATTCCCGACGCGCGTTTATAAAATTCTCGACGGCGGTGGCGGCGGCGGCGTCAGCGACGACGGCGGCCTCACCGGCGTGTATAGTTTCGCGACGCGAAGACGTGTAGATACTTCTTCTTCTTCTTCTTCTATCGTACGGAGAGTAAAGTGGAAAAGAGAGAAAGAGAGAGAGAGAGAGAGAAAGAGATACTTTGCCGGGAGGGAATTTTAGCCTCGTAAATCATCGATTGCCGTAAAATCGAAGCTTCCCGGTCTATAGACACCGACGACGACGCTTCGTCCGACTACTGCTTCTACTATACTACTACTACCGCTGCTACCATTACCGATATACGTGTATGTACGAGGGCCGAAGATCGATAAATACACGAGGAGAAGAGAGAGAGAGAGAGAGAGAGAGAGAGAGAAAGAGAAAGAGAGAGAGAGAGAGAGAGAGAGTAAAACGAGCGTACATCACGTAGAGATGCGATTTGCTGGGGGGTGCGAGATACGACTAGGCTGCTATTTATTGCGGATTCAGAAAATAATTTGAATTTTTCTCGAATATATGATTATACGCAACAAACCGTTGTTTAATTTCTTTTTCATTGTTGTTTTTTTTTCTCTTTACTTTAAACAATACCATAAAATGATTTAATTGTTTTAATTATTACTTGCTACTGGAATATAAACATTCAGCAAATATATAAGCGTTTGTTGAGAAACGCGTTATTTTTCGTTAAAAAATTCTTTTGCATGCAATCCGTAAGTAAATAAAAAAAATTGCGAGAAAGAATTTTAACCTCTTTTTTGGCTGCAGTATGATGCAACTCTTCATAACTGTCGTTGACCCAGAATTTTATACATTTTGGATTCTTTTCAAATATAAAAAGTACTTTTCTTTGTTTCTAACTTTATTGAATGATAATTTTCTTTTTTCTTTGTCGTATATAGCTGTTAATATTTTTAAATTTAACGTAGGATGTTTGTGAATTTTTCAAATATCATCTTTTTATTTGAAATATTGATATTAATAACAGATACAAATAAATTAATGAATAAGTCTTTAATCTTATCGATTACCGAGATATTAAGCGATTAAGTATTATAAAATACTACAATTAACACAATCTTAAAAGTAAAATGATTTGATTATCAAACCATTTATATTTCTGTCTTATATTAACTCTCATTTTTTTACTTATGGTTATTCGATCTAATCACGTAGAAGCAATATAAATTCTATGATGAATCCAATCGGACCGACAGTAAAGAATTTTGGTTTAATTTATTATATGAATTTAATCAATATTATTTCATAAACTAATTATTCTTAACTATGATGTACGATTATCGAAAACAGAATCCAGATATTTTCTTTGGAATATAGCACGAATGCGAGCGCTTAGGTTAAAACGAGGAAAGCAAAATATTGTACGGCAAGCATAAGAGACGAGATAACAATACCTTCGAGCTATGTTGCCGTAACTATAGAAGGATATAACCAAAAGCTCTACGTGAAGTTAAATCTAGAGTTAACCTTAGCTCAAAGCGAACGGTAATTTTTCGTAACATTAGAAAAGCAAGCCGGGAAAACATCGATGCGTACGGAAATATGAGTAGAAAACTAGTCACTCTCGGTAATGTTTATTGTACGAATCGTAACTTTGTACATTTGAAAACGTAGCTACTTCAACAATCAATGAACGTTCTATTTAATCCATTGAACATATTTCTATCGTTGAAATTTTATAAAAAGGACCATAACGATGAACATTGATAACTTTTTTCCAAAAATTTGATACCCCACCCATACTTGTGCGATTTTAAAAATCGTCATGAATATTTAATAAAAATGCAAATCGACGTTCGCTTTAACCATGAATAAAAACGTATTACATCCTCATTTGTTATTCAACGCAATTATACGAGTACCACACGTGCGCATAAAAAATGCGACTCGCATAGAGACGCACCTTTCTCTTGCAAAAAAAAAAAATAATAATAATAATAATAAATAAAATAAAATAAAAAAGAAAAAAAAATGAAACAGCATAAAAGACCGATCGCAGAATAAAAAAAAAACAGAGAGAGAGAGAGAGAAGAGCGACGTTAAGGCGACAATATAAAAGTCAAACCGGAAGCATTAGCCACGAGCTTATGAGAAAGAAAGAAAGTAAGAAGAGAGGTAGGGTAGAAAAGAGAGAAAAAGAAAGAAATAGAGAAAGAGAGAAAGGGAGAGAGAGAGAGAGAGAGTTCCTTCACCCAGGCGCCGTTACACTTTTCCAAGAGCTCGCGTTCGATAGATACGCGCAAAGTATAAGAATATTTACCGACTGTGTACTATACATACACACACACACAGACACCTAAGATGTATACACGTGTAGGTAGTCGTCGGTCGGCGCGTCAGCGTGAATAGAGACTGTATACACGCGTGGGTCATTCGGTGAAGTTGTCTCGTCTGCGTTTGTCTCTATCGCTTACGGAGTTAACGTTAGGGTAGGAACGATACGGCGAGCGCGCGAAAAATACATGTGAGAGCGTAGATTTTGAGACGATTTGTATTATACATATTTATTCTCCCATATTTATATTTTTTTCTTTTTATCATTTGCTTGGATAAACAACCTACCTTAGCGTCAATTAATCGTTCTCGTATTAAAAAGATTGTTCAATCGTACTCGTTTGTTACGTTTATTCGCATCGAGTACAGAGATAATTTAAACGTTTTCAACATTTCTAAAATCGAAAACTCTTTCAAGAACGACTTTATCGGGTATTCGCAAGAAATTTATCCTTATAAAACGAGCAAAATCTATTTCCACATTACACGAAAGCAATCAGTTAAAATCGATATTAAACGATTCTTTTAATTTCTTATCGAAATCTTAGAACTTTCATTACACCTGTAACACGTGTAATAAGTGCATGCTATTTCAATTTGTTCGTAAGTAGATACGAATATCGAACGTTGAAATATGTATTTTCCTTCTTCCACAATTTCCACGTACTGGTTTATGAGCGATGTTTGTGAAAAAAAAGAATAAAGCTTCGGCTAATAATTAACAGAAAGATATTATTTACCATACGATAAATTGTGTCAAATTTACTTTGACATTATAATGATTTAAAGTGTAAAAAAAAGCATAAAGTTTATCGTTTAAGTTTCTTTTAAAACAACGAATAAGGTATAAGTAAAAAACATAATGAGAATCGCAAAATAAAAAAAAAAAAGTATGTCCACACTTTAGGCAAAACTAAAATAACTTTCTAATTAAAAGTCCGCATCCGAATATAAAGAAAGAGAATAGAATAACAATAACAAAAACATTCCTACGTGTGCACAACGTATAAACAGGTGCATACACAACAGAAATTAATCACAAATTCCGCAAAGGAACTTAGGTGCCGTAGGATCGCGCACAAGTAGTAGTAACTCGTGGTGGCAAAATTTAACGATAACGCTATATACATAGGTACTATATATGTACTCATATATATATATATATATATATATATGTACTCATCGCCATCGCTACGGTCCAGTTCATAGGACTACGTGAATGCAACACCGGCAGCAGCAGAGTTGTATGTCGCGGCGCTCGGTAGACGAGTAACAGAGAAGGAAACTGTATACAATGGGTGTTGTACCGCTAGCTCTCTCGCTCTCTCTCTCTCTCTCTCTCTCTCTCACTTTCGCACATTCGCTCAGGCTCACTAGGAGCATATAGTGTCGGTAAAGACACAAACATCCATCACTCGCGTGCGCGCGCGCACGAGGAGAGATGGGAAAGCCTTTTGTATACCTGGACCCGTTGACATATATCATCCGTTGGGAGAACGCATATTACGTTACGATGTAGAGGAGAAGGACGAAGAGGAAGCGGAGGAGGAGGAAGAGAAAGAGGAGGAGTAGCCGCTAGACCGCTGTGACGCCAAAGCTACATTCGATATTTGTGCGACGTGAACGTGTACCGATCGTTCCTTCTTTCTTTGTTCGTTGCAACGATACGAGAATGGCGACCACCGCTTTGCCTTATTATATCAAAGGTCTTGCAGTATAACGAGCCCTTCTACTTTTTTCATATTGCTTGTCTTCTCATAATTCTGCATTATCGACATCTACATACTTTGTTAATAATATTTCGAAAAAAATCCCTTTGCCTGCATTATTAAAAACATATTTACAAAAAAAATAAATAAATAAATAAATAAAATAAATTAAAACGTACAGACAACTCGATACGGAAGAAAATATAACGAACGAACTGTGATTTAAATCGATAAAAATCTCTTCGAAGGGTTACATCACGCTTCATTATCGACAACGACGTATATTCCACGACCAACGTATGCGAGAGCAAGAAGCTCTATCTTTCCCTGCCCAATACAAATTTTTTTCGTTATTTCCGCGATGTTAGGATAGGATTTAGTTTAACCGCGTAAAAATAAAGGCTATCGAGATTAGGAATATCGAATAGAACGACGCGCGCGAGATAGCTGCAACTATGCACACACTCGAGATACGAAAACGACGAGATGTCGTCGCTTTGGAAAACGCGTAGAAGCTCTGAGTAGATTTTTGCATTTGCTCCCTTTTCTTTAGTCAATTTTGCAGTCCTTTTTTTTTCTCATCGTTTTTTCCTAATAAAGTTTTCTTTATTGTTAGTCATTAAAATATTCTACGATAATAAGTATTATTTATGACGTATTATTTTATCTATACATCTCGAATAAAGTAAAGCGTAATGTACACAAGTTTGAAATTATAGCGTGTAACGCAAATCAGACACATTTCCCATTAATTTGGCATGACGTCGATTTGTAATTATAATATTTGGGTGCATTCATCTGACATTGCAAAAAATAAACGTATTTCATTTGTGTGTGTATGTATATATATATATATATATATACTTATGTACATATTGTGCGTTGGTATACAACGTATTATTAAATTTCTTGCTCAATTTTAAAATTCTAAAAATGACTAAAATTCTTTATATATATTATAAAATATTTTGAATTGTTATTTTCATTAAAATCTGATATTTTCATATAATTAAATAAAAAAAATAAAAAAAATAAAAAATCGTAATAAAATGATAAAATAATGTATTTTAATAGATTTTTGTATAAAACATCTTGAAAACTATTAATATCAGATTATAAGAAACTCCATATAAAAAATAAAAGCAAACTAAATCTTTTTCAGCTAAGTTCCTTACAAAGCTGTAATTTCACCATCCCACTCAAACTGCTGAAATTTCAAAATCTCATGAAAATCACGAGCTTGAGAAATCTCGCTGAAAGACATAATCTTAAATAAAAGCACAAAGGAGGAAGAGAATAAAGAGGCAAAAATGAATTTATCCATCATACGTCAGCTAATTAAAGGACAATCGATTCACCTCCTCGTCTTTCGTGCGTGTATCCCACAAAGAAGAAGGAAAAGAAAGAAATCAGAGCTTTGTGAACGAAAAGAAAAGAAAAAAATGAAGAAGAGAAGAAGTAAGAGATAGAGTGAGAGAGTGAGTGAGAGAGAGAGAAAAAACAAGCCTCGATCAGGCGCGTTTCCCTCGAAGATGATGTAATTGGAGGCGAAGCCCGAAGGGTGCACATACGCGCAACCACGCTAACATACGCAGTTACACAATATAGCGCAGAGAATATCCCCGGTACGACGTCGCGTCAATCATGATTTTCGCGGCGTGGGGAGTGTAACGGCGACGAATCCCCTCGCAACATCCTTGCAAAGCTACTCGAGACTGCTATAGGGTGGGTGCGGTAACACGACAATGCGCTTTTATTCTCTCTCTTTCTCTCTCTCTCTCTCTCTCTCTCTTTCTCTCTTTCTCTCCTTCTTTTCGTTATGCGCGGCGCTCGAGGTATATACCAGCTTTGAAGGGATATACATGCGACGAGTAGCTCGTTCTTTGGTAACAGGTAAAGAGAAAGAGAGAGAGAGAGAGAGAGAGAGAAAGAGCTTGAATGATTACTTTATCACTATAATTTGCTCAGCGATGGGCTTGTTATTGATTTTGCATTTCATTGTGTTTCTTTTTTTTTGTGATTGTGCGATGTTTTGTAAACGATTATTTTAGCATAACGCCGAGAGGATGCATACCATATATGCTGGTATAATATCGGACAAACTTGTTAGTTTTTAATAATTAATAATGTATAATTTAACAAAGAGTTATCTTTTTTAATAATTTTTAATTTTTAATCAATGAGCAAATGAAGCATTGATAAAGCTTTAACATTTATCATTTTATTTATTAGTACGAAACAAAACGATCGACGATTTTCTTCCTTTTTCAAATAATTTACAAACAAACAACAAATTTGATTAATAAAATGGGATGGGAAACGTTATCGAGCATTTAAAAACGAATAATCCAAATTAACGTAACGAATACATTAGATGCATAAAAAAGAGGAAAAACGAGAATGTTGATAAAGGTAGAAGGATGAAAACGACATTCGGCAGTAAATTGAGAGAGAGAGAGAGAGAGAGAGCGAAGTTCGAAGAATTCACAACGTAAAAAGGAAATGAGAAAATTGGCGCTGATTACGCTTAATAAATGGCAACTATTTCTCGCGATTACACGCGAGAGCCAGAGGTAAAGGAAGGAGAGAGAAAGAGAGAGAGAGAGAGAGCGAAGGACGATAGAATAGGCAGAGAAAGGATTTAATTAGAGAGAAGAAGCTTAACGTGGAAACATGAAAATTCACATTACGCAATAAAGAAAGGGAGTATTAGCTGCGAATGAAATTTTGCGCAATTTTTTTTACTCGAGTAATGAAGCGATAAATTATTTTATTAACGTGTGTATATAAAGAGTTTTTGATGCAAGTTTATTATTATAAGAAATAATTCGTTCGCAAGAAAATTTAATTCATTTTAAGATATTACGCGAAGATGAAATTATTTTCTAAAATAAATAGCCGACATGAACTTGCATGTAAATAACATCATTTCTTTAATAGAGAATTCAAAATCAAATAGGATTAGATGTTATTTAATAATTTTAAAGATAAATACAGAAATAATAGTAATATCCCAATATTCATTTGATTAATTATTAAGCAGCAAAGAAATAAAAAAAATTATAAAGGATATATTTACATATTGTTTAAACTCGCGACATTGCACGAAATGGTAGAATCTCCCTGATAAAATAATAATTTAGTTGATCCAATGCCATAAAAGGTAGAAACAAGCAAGTAAACTAAAAAACTAAAGAAACAAGTTTATCGCATTTACGTAACGGTGATAGAGAGAGAGAGAGAGAAGCCGAAGGACGACGACGACGACGACGAGAACGATGACGACAAGGACGATGTAAAGTGCGAAAGCGACGCTATGATTGAATTCAGCGTAGCGCAAAAGCGCGCGCGCGCGCGCTTACGACGAGTACGTATATGCAAATGCCAAGTAGCGAGAACCTCGTCGTCAACGTCGACGTCGAGGAACGCGTTCGCGTTTAGGATTCTCGGATGTGTAACGAATTCGTGAACGCGCGAGAGAGAGAGAGAGAGAGAGAGATATTGCGCGCTCGCGTTATCTCGGCGCGTTGTTAAACTCCTTGCGCGCGATTATTAACGATTGATTGGCTTAATCGAATTATCTTGAATTTCTTTTTTGTGAAATATAATAAGTACCCGTTGCTGGCTGGTTGGTGCAGTTGAGAATGCCTTTGATGCAAGAGGAAAATATAATTATCAATGAGATTATTAGTTAAGAGAAAAAAAAAAATTATATTGACCAACGATACAGGTAGAGTTTTAAACTTATTTTCAGACTTTAACAAATTGAATCATTTTGTTTTACACGCACATCTTCAGCATCTATAAACGTAGATTAAAAATAAAACGAGCAATACAATGAATATTTGTAACTTTAACGAATAAAATTTAAAGCAGCAACTTCAATGAAAATCAGCTTTCAAATTACACTGACACATTACATTGACGGTTTAAAAAAGAGCAGAGAGAGAAAGAGAGAGAGAGAGAGAGAGAGTCACGGCAGCCACATACAGTCGACGTCGTGTACTCGCACTCACGCTGAGGCTACTTTAAATGTTGGTCGCGACGCGACGGTTGTGCAAATTCTGCAGCGGTTAAATTAGATTAACCCGTTACGAGTGGATTCTGCGAGTCGTCTTTCCATTTCTCTCCTTCTCTCTCTCTCTCTCTCTCTCTCTCTCTCTCTCTCGATGTTAATGCTGTGGATGAAAAGAGAGAAAGAAAGAGAGAGAGGGAATGAGTTAGAAATGCGAGTTAAACATAAAACCAGATAGAGATAAATAGGCGCTAAAAGACTTTGCGAAAAAAAAAGGCGCGTGAAGAGGTTTTAAAGTAGATTGTGATAAAGATAAGTATGAGAAACTTATTTATCCGTGCGGAGGCATTATTTTAAAATGAAATGCAATTAAGAATGTCGTACAGAAAAAAATATAATGAAACTGAAATTTTAATATTAGTATAAGAATACTTTTTTAAAATGAAAAGGATAGGTTGGAAGTGAAACAATATTTTTTATTTCTATTATATTTGAATAAAATTTTTATGGCATAAAATGTCAGATAAAATAAATAATTAAAACTTTGTAATCAAACTTTTAAATTAAAAATTTAACAAAAGATAATGAGTTTAATTGGTTTTTTTCAGACACGATTTTTCATTTAAAAATTTTTTTAATCCAACAATGAGGAATTCATTCCCATTAATTATCATAATTTAAAAAAAAAATTGTTTTCCCTCTTCACGACGTACTTTTACTTTTACACTTCGATGCTTCACCGTTCATATATATTTTATTCGGGGGAAAAAAAGGCGACACCGTCGCTCAAAATTATCGCCGTCTCTACATATCAAATAGAGAGAGAGAGAGAGAGAGAGAGAGAGAGAGAGAGAGAGAGAGAGAAGAGAGAGAAAGAGAGAGAGAGAGTGAGAGAGAAAGAGAGAAAGAGAGAGAGAGAAATTGCGCAAACTTTTAATAACGTTATAAATATTTTTGTGAATTCTCGGGGTAACTTTTATCGCTCGGTCGCGTTCTTGCCAAGCGGCAATTTTTCTCTCGTTAGTAAAAGAAGAAGAAAAATACAATAAAGAAAGAAAACCAAACGTTAACACAAAAGTACACAAAATTCGGATTAACCGAGTAGTGTTTTTACCTCGGCACTATATATATCTTTTATTCAAAGCGCTAGCATGAGGCTTTTGAAAAATAAGAATTGAGTTTACAATATTCTTTATCTTTTTTTCTTTTTGTTGTCTTTTTTTGATTTGTTTTTTTATAAGCCGCTGTACATTTTCGTCAATGCGCTCTTTTGTTATTTATCTTTTTTTTTTTTTTTTTTTTCTAATTCTCTATTAATCACTAAGCTTTAAGCATTATTACAACTTTTCTATTAATATTTATACAATGTTATTGTTCATACACTCCAACATGTCGTATATTTTATTGTACCTTTTGCTTTAAAGAATAAAAGCTCGATTTATGAATTTCAAGTTTAAAATTATGTTTTGTTCGTTATATTCGACAATTTAAAAAAAAAAAAAAAAAAAAACAGTAAAAAAAGGTAAGGTAAAGGAAAACTGATAAAAATTTCATAAATAACGTATAATAATACTTTTAAAAGGCTGCTTTCGCAACTCTCTCTCTCTCTCTCTCTGTCTCCGCGTTATATCCGTGCGGTGTTGTTGCGGTATATCTTGATGTTCGCTTATAAACCCGAAGCACACAAATAGGGGCCAAGTGGCGCGTTAGAATCTTTTATCCTTTCATCAGCAGCTCATTAAGCCCGTTTCACCATCTCGTGCGCGCAGCTACGGGACGACGCTTATTTTCCACGTTCACATTTTAATAATACATTTCACGTTCATTATTATAAATAGGAGCCGAGAGCGAGCTGCCGCCTTCGTCCTCGGGTAAACAACCGCGAAGAAACGATATCGAGGAACAAAGACTTACGCGTGAGATGTTAACAACGGATGTACAATGCGCATTTTATTAAAAATCGATAGATCTAGTTTCATTATTTACGATATAATTCATAAATAATTGTAATAAATTCTCTAACTCAATTTATTATCTTACTATTAATTATTGAGACATTTTTCATAAAAATTTTGATTTCGACATTTGGTAGTTTGAAAATTTTAATTTTCGATTGTTCAGAATACTTTTTTTTTTTTATTCCGAATACATATTCAATGCATACATTAATAAAAGACATTTTTATTTTACGAAACAAAATTTCAATAATCCGAAATAAAAAAACGCTGACTCTACAAAATTACATTTCGTATTCCCCATTACATTATATTCGTATGTTAGCAAAGCTTCATTCCGCATCAGCATTAAACTTAATCGTCCAAACAAGAGAATTATAAGCGTAATCCAAAGCAATGTAAAATAAAATGCAATAATTACGAAAATGAAACGACTTTATTATCGAAATGCACGACGAAGCGGAATCCATGCGAAACGAAAGTCTCTCCGGTAAAATAGTAGAGCCAAAATGCATAAGGAAGTCGAAAAAAAGATGAATAAAAGAAAATCTATGCACTGCAGATACTGCAGGGAGCGTGAGAGAGAGAGACGCAGGAAAACAAAGTGAAAATAGAACGAGAGCTCAAAGAAATAACGAGCATAAAAATACGCAGAATCGGTTGATCTGAAAGCCAGTATCGCTGCGATATCTCCCCTTTAATGGCAAAAAAATGTCTACGATATAGTGGCTCGAAAGATAGTAGAGAGCAAAGTAAAGAGACGGAGAAAGAGAGAAAAAAGCGGAAGAGCCGATTGCAGGAAAGAGGTCGAGAGGCGCAATGATTATGTAATAACTGTGAAGAAGAGCGAGAGATTTCTCGGATGTTAATGACTTTAAAAATTAATGAGCGCGAATAAGTTTTTCGATGCACATTTTTTGCACGTCAGCATGTATGTGTGCATACGCAAACGATGAAAATCTTGTAGTTTATTTAATAATTTAAATAAATATTCAGAGTATTGGTAAATTTTTTAAAAAATTTCGTTTTATAGTAGTATTATTTTTTTGTCTAAACTGCGCTTTTTGTCTACTGTGGTTATACTTTTTATATGGATTTATAAAAGAAATTAAAAATATTCGGCTTTTATGAAAAACGCCCATCGAAATATTTACAAAAATATTTTGTTTTCGTTTTTTTTTTTATTTTTTTTTTTTTTTTTTTTTGCTTACGTAATTTTTCATGTACCTGTAACAGAGAAAAAAAATTTTGAACTTAACAATTCATACATAACTAAGATTTTTCAATATTTCTCAAAATTGAATTTTTTTTATTTTCGATGTAAAAAAATTTTTTTCAAAGACTGCGCAAAGATTAACTTGATTTTAAGAACCGTACGATGATGTACTATTATGGCTTGAAATAGATGTTGCTTAAAACTTTACAGTTCACAAGAAATAAAAAATTTAAAAGCACCTCAAAGCCGTACCTCTCTCACACTGAGCAAAAATCACATCCCTACGATCCCTAGTATTACGATTGCCAGTTCGATTTTAAGGTGTAAAATTAATGCAACTATGTATATATATATATATATATATATATATGCACAGAACAGCGAGTAGAGCTCCCAGGGAGCGTCATTATTTAAACTTGAAAGCTTCGGCCTTAGCTCGGAAAGGCACGGGCGCGGGCGTCGATAAGGCACTTGAAACGACACGAGAGCGTGGGCGCGTCGTTGCGCCCCAGCGTTCACCGAGCTTTCATCGAACTCGAGAGCACAAAGACCGCAGAGAGAGAGAGAGAGAGAGAGAGAGAGAGAGAGAGAGAGAGAGAGAGAGAGAGAGAAAGAGAAGAGCCAGCGTGCTGTCGGTGAAAGCTGGCCAGGGTTATCAGGCCATTCGAGTGCCCAATGTCTCTTTCTCTTTTCCTCTCTTTTTTTTTTCTTCCTCGCTTACAAGCCCTCGATTCCGTGCAAAAGTTAAACGCGAAATAGACGAAAGGGGTAGAGGAAATAATGCAAACGCATTGAGTTTTTCTTTGCACGTATATACGAGCGACGAGTTTCTTTTTTTTTTTTTTTTTTTTTTTGTTTGCTTGCTTCGGTACTCGTACCAAAAAGACGAAACGTTACAGGAGGGAAGAAAAGGTTAAAAGAGATTGAACCGGAAGAGAGCGAGAGAGGGAGTGATAACCTCAAAGGCTAAGAGACATTGACAAGTTTCGCGGTCGCGCTTGCACGGTAGCCGAACTGTAAATGACGTTGATGCGGTAGTCCTAAAGACCGAAGCGGATTAAAGTTCTCGAAGAAGAGATATGGGTAGGCGAATGTATGTGACCAAGTGTATGAAATGGATCGTTATAAAGTACGAAAGACATCGTCTTTCTTAAGTCTCCTCTTTGGAGATTTGAAAAGATAGTTCGGTTACTTGTATTTACGCCTGATTGCTCATTGTCATCGACGAAAGAAGAATTATATATCATTGATACCAAGGATCTTGCGCATCGAGCGATACTTCAAAGAAAGGAATTAATGCGAATGAATAGTAAGAGTGGGATAAAGAGAATTTAACCCTTAAGTAGTATAGATCAAAATGTAGTCAGGCATTCTAACGTTTCATTACCGTATTAAATATTTCAGATTATTAATTTACAAATTTATGACTCATTTATTTCGTTAGCATCATTTGAGCATTTATTTAACAATGTATTTCACTTATTATTTATCTATATTAACAATGTAATTTCAACGTTATTTTGAATTCTCTATTAGTATTTAACACAAAACAGCGATCAGCTTACAACGATTTTCAGTAATCGATTAAACTGAATATAAGCCGCTTTGTTTTCAAAGAATCACTTACAATCGTCTTAAATCTATAATTTCATTCATCAACGTTGCTTATAACTTTGTAAATATTATTAAACTAATTGCTACGATACCTTACCCACTAATTACGCGATAACAATAATCTGATCAAAGCAAGCATTTTCAAACGGGGAGCAAAATCAATATCTTATTTACACTGGGTACAAAATTTACAAGGCGCAACCCGAACCCGTTCTATTCCTCGAACAAAATTTACCTCGAAGAACAACAACACAGACAGAGAGAGAGAGAGAGAGATAGCACGAGTGGAATATATATTATGTTCAAAGTTCAATAGCCACGTGACCACACGGCCTCTCTGCAAAAGTGACTAGAGCGAGCTATAACTAACGGCAGAAGTAGCAAGAGTAACAGTTGCCCTATAAAAACGAAAGAAAAATTCGACCGGAGAGAGCGAGAGAGAGAGAGAGAGAGAGAGAGAAAGAGAGAGATCGCGTTGTGGTGAGGGCAGTCGGTCAGTGCAGCTTGGGAGCATTGATATTCACGAAGGCGGACAAAGTGTGCAAACGCTTTCGGGCGACTAAATTAAATTCGAGGCGAGAATGTATAGAGAGAGAGAGAGAGAGAGAGAGAAAGAATAGGGGAGGGGAGAGAGCCGTTGTTGGAGAGAGCTTCGATTAGCCAAACACACACACACACACACACACACACATACATGGGCAGGTTCCGATTATGTGCAAGAGCAATAAGAGCAGCAGCAGCCGGTGGCTGGGTTGCGGCGACGCCTATGTTTACCACACACACGCGCGAGCGCTTTACCACCGCGTGTTTTAACCGTTAAAACGTTATGAGATGCTAATAAGCACCAGCGCTTTACACCAAGGGAGAAAGAGAGAGAGAGAGAGAGAGAGAGAACAGCTACAGAGAACCGGCAAGCATCTTCGAAGCCGCAGCCGCTCATTAATTTTTCGCCGTTGACTTGTTTTACTCTTCAATTTTTTTTCCTTTCCCTTGTCCTCGCGCTCTTATGGAAAGCGTCGAGGTTACCGTTACTATGTCGAGAGAAAGAGGAGGAAAGGCTACCGGTGCCGAGTGGGTTGGTTTAACCGAGGGTTTTAGGTTTTAGACGGAAGGTAAATGGGTTTTCGGAGATTAGGTAAATGGGAAAAGGTTGAATTTTGAAGGGAAGGAAATTTATAGTTTTGGAGGAGGTGGAAAATTAAATTTTAGAGTTATTTACTTTTTCAAGAGTGTTAAAAAATAAAATTTATCGAACTTATATTTAATCGCGTCGAGTTATTTGATAAATGCCATCTTAAAATGAATCCTTTTATAGTAATAAATAATTATTTTTGTTTAATTTAAAATTGCATATAATAAAGATTATAAAAAATTGAATATTTGTATATTTGATATTACACGTTGTTGTTTCATTTCTACATTAAAAACTGTCAATAATCTATAAACACTAGCTCCTATATAAATTTGCAATCATACAGCGATAGTAAATTGAATGGAAATATCAAAAGAAAAAAAAAAAAAAAAAAAATTATCAAACCTTTTGTGAATAAAAATTTTTTTACGTAGTATGTAGGTACCTATTGTGGGTCAATAAATTGGCTGTTGCCGTGGGCAAATTATTTTTCAATATCGCAATAAAATGATTAAAAAATTAAAAAAAAAAAAAAAAAAAAAAATAATTTCTCGAATACGCTTGGTATTGAATACTCGAGACCAAAAATAAATTTTAAAATAATTCCAAAATCAAACCGAAATAGAAAAAATAGGAAAGAAAATATTCCCACATATCGCTCTCGACTTTATGATAAAAGCTTAAGCTTCGGCAAAGCTCGAGAAAAATTTTCCGCGATAAATTAAAAACCAGATTGTCGAAAAACGAAAAACAAAAAAGGAATAAAAAAAAAGAGAGATGAAAAAGCAAGAGACGCAAAAAAAAAAAATGAATAAAAACACATAGAATCGAGTACTCGTTCCTCCAAATATTTTCACATCGAGGTATCGATAGATACCTTTCAACCAATGGTCCACGTTGCTTGCAAAATAACAATAATT
This sequence comes from Chalcis sispes, assembly GCA_949987625.1. Taxonomy (NCBI): domain Eukaryota; kingdom Metazoa; phylum Arthropoda; class Insecta; order Hymenoptera; family Chalcididae; genus Chalcis; species Chalcis sispes. Next base: position 8,777,931 of record OX465094.1, on the reverse strand, counting down.
TTCCAATCCAACCGACCAGAAGATATTTGAGTATATATATATATATATATATATATGTTGCTGGCGCGATTGAGCCGATGTAAATTCAGCGGCAGCACCGAGGCTTATACCCACTCTCGCAATTCGAGTCCGGAGATTAAAGGTGATTCTCTCTCTCTCTGTCTCTCTCTGCCTTTCTCTCTCTCTCTGTCTCTCTCTGCCTCTCTCTCTCTCTCTCTGCCTCTCTCTGCCTTTCTCTCTCTCTGTCTCTCTCTGCCTCTCTCTCTCTCTCTCTCTCTCTCTCTCTCTCTCTCTCTCTTTCTGCCTCTCTCTCTCTCTGCCTCTCTCTATCTCTGTTTCCATTTTCTTTTCTAGTCAATGTTTTTGTTACTTTTTTTGTTTAATCCGCGAGAAATTTTATGCTCGACGACCGTTTCTTTTCGTTTTCTAGCCGGATTACCTTTTTGCGTCAACGCCAAGATTACCGCGAGTCTTAAAAGCATATCAATTACGTTCAAGTGCTATTTATATTTTTATCTCTATCTCTCTCTCTCTCTCTCTCTCTCTCTCTCTCTCTCTCTCTCTCTCTCTCTCTCTCTCTCTCTCTCTCTCTCTCTCTCTCTCTCTCTCTCTCTCTCTCTCTCTCTCTCTTTCTCTCTCTCTCTCTCTCTCTCTCTCTCGCGAAGCTTTATTTTATTTACTCGTTTCTTTTCATTTTATAAACGATGGATAGATTCCATAATAAAATAGGTTTTTTTCTTTTATTATTTGCATAAAAATTTTTTATGCTATGAGATTGAAATGAAAGTAAGCAATTTTATAAATCGACGAATTTTCAATTTAGTAAATGCTTCGTAAGACTTTAAATCTTTAAACTATAAAAATATCTCGTTAATGCTGCTATTGATTAACTCGAATAACATTTGTAAATTTTTCAAATGAACTTTAACAAAGTGAAAACGGCATAAAAACGTCAACAGGCGAGTTAACCCCGAATAAGCGTACCTATGCTGTATAAGCAATTCTACTCACGAAAGCCCGAAACCCTCATAATGATATATTTTTTTCTGTTGTACTTTTTGTATTAAAAATTATTTTACCAGAGAGAAATTTTATATTGATCGGTTTATTAATATTACTGCAATAATCCAAATTTTTTAGAAAAGTTTATGCAAAAAAAAATGGAGGAATACTGGAACAAATTAATTTCTTAAAAAAAGAAAACTATAAAAACTTTAACTTACAAAACTTTCGCAAATTTAAAGTCTGTTTTTCTTTCTTGAGGCAATTCGTGCTTTAAGTTTAAATCCATCTTCTCCTTCCTCATCGGTGATGTATTCCACGCTTCCTTCTCCCGCCCCCCCGCCCCTCTTAAATAGTTGCTATTGATTAGTAATTTGTCTCGGGTGGAGCTGAAGCTAGGAACGTCGAGAATTCTGGATCTCTCCGTCCTTGTCCTTGCGATTTTTGGCAAAATGCCTCTCTATTCGGTCTCTATCTCTATCCTTCTTGCTTTCTCTCTCTCTCTCTTTCTCTCTCTCTCTCTTTTACCCAACGCTGTAATTTCCCGATTAATTTCGCGTTATCGCGGATTCGATGCGGCGAAACTCGCGCGATGCGACAATCATCAAGGTTGAACTTTTTCTCTCCCCCGCGTTTATCCGCCCCGTTTTCGTATTTCTCGCTTAACAGAATCGCGTCTCTCTCTTTTTTCCTCTTCCATTTTTTTCTTTTTCTTTTTTTTTTTTTTTTTTTTTATCGCCGTTTCGAATATACGCAACTATTTGCATCGAGTTTATCGAATCTATTTTGAATGCAAGTTTAAAAAAATAAATTTTCATACATTTAAATAGCACTTTATCAACTAACACACGAAGCCCAATAATAATCATCAAATTTAACAAAAGCAATCGACGTGCGCTTTTTATCGAATATTTTTTAATCATTATTATAGATCAAAAACTCGACAGTCTCTCCAAAGTTCTTGAAACAATACATGCCTACCCGACACTCATACACATATCCAAACGAGCTTGAAACAAAAAACAAAAAAAAAAAAAAAAACAAAAAAAAAAAGAAAGAAAGAGAGAGAATACAACAAATGTATACGCCAGCAGACCGAAAAAGCACGTACACCTTTCACTCGCGGAGCCGATATCAAACAAACGTAGCGAAGTTAGCGTCCGTATAGGTATATGTAGCCCGGAGTATTGTCCGAGAGTACTGTAACTCTCTCACACACACACACCCACACGTATATAAACAACACACAAACGAGGCGACGCCAATCTCAAAACGCTGACGGCTGTCGTACATTTCGCGCGACGAGCGGCTCTGTAACGATTTCCCCACTCGAAAATTCGAAAATCCGCGCGATCGTTATAACTGGGGGAATGAAGAGAGGGACGACCGATGGGAGGACAATAAAAAAACTACTAGTACTACTCTCTGTTCCTCTATCTCAATTTTACTAGCGTTCGTGGATAACTATGTAGTGATAGTGATAAAGAGAGAGAGAGAGAGAGAGAGAGAGAAAAAAAAGAGAGAGAGAAGGTTGAAGTAACGAACTGCGACGACGGCGACGACGACGGCGGCGATACGTCGGAATAATAGTTACCGGTGTACGACTCTGCTACTGGATATTGGATTAAAAAAAATTGCAATTCGAACACGTTTTACTGGATTAACGGCTTTTTTTATCTTTTTTTAACGCTGAATCGTTAAATTTTCCTTCCTTCGTTTTTTTTTTTTTTTTTTTTTTTTTTTTTTTTTTTTCAGAAAAATGAAAATCAAAAAATGGTTTTCATCGTCACATATGTTATGTGTAGTAAACACGAGGAAATTTTTCATTGTAAAATTTCGTTCGTATAAATTGAATCAGCGTTTGTTCGATTATTAAATTACTTTTTAAATATCCACGAAATAAAGAAAAAAAAAAACCTTAATTTTTAAATTAAAAATTTGATTTAATTCTAACTTTCTTCTTTAACTAGAAAAACTAATAAGGCAAGTTTTTCATGTCGAAAGAACGGAAAGTTTTGATTTTACATCCATCTAATCCACAAAAACTCATTAAACAGTATCATACGATGTACGCGAAACATCCCGCAATTTTTTCTAGCGCAAAAAGAACCCGTGCCACCAAAGTAAGTGTGAGCTCGTTATATAATCTCGAGAACGAAGGAGAGAAATAGAGAGAGAGAGAGAGAGAGAGAGAGAGAGAGAGAGAGGAAGAAAGAAGAAAAAGGATGTATACACATAACTCAAGGCTTCATTTAAGAGACCGAGTGAGCAAGAGAGAGCCAGAGAGAGAGAGAGAGAGAGAGGAAGAAAGAAGAAAAGGGATGTATACACATAACTCAAGGCTTCATTTAAGAGACCGAGTGAGCAAGAGAGAGCCAGAGAGAGAGAGAGCAAGAGAGAGGAAGAGAGAGATACAGAGAGAGAGAGAGATAATGAGAGCGAGTGATCCGTTTGTTATCCATTCTCGTGTGCGCGTTCGTGCATAAAGGACGATCATAGACTGATCCTGAATTATGAAAACTCTCGGGGAAACGTGTGCGCGCGGGTTTCGCGAGAGAGCTTCGGATAATGTAACCCGTCGCATTATCAACGAGAGAGGTGGAGAGAAAGCAAGAGAAAGCCGCGAGTGCCGCGCGAAAATGTAATTATTCAGGTGCATAGTGCCCGCACAAATTAGCGGAACCTAATTAACGAGATCTGCCGCCTGTGACCTTAACGTCATATATGTACACAGCGAATGGGTATCGTATAATACGGCCACCCATACATATACATTGCTATACATTGCTTCGTCATACTTCAACGTGTATACATATACGTAAACGTATGTATAGGTACACGTACGTCGCTCTCCGATCTCTAAAACTTTATTTTGCTTTTTTGAGAGAAATTTATTCGGGCTTTTTAACGCCGATGGTAAAGTTACAGCGAATAAAAATATATGTATGCGCATGTATATCTCGCGGAAAATCAACGTACTTTTGTCTTTTTTTTTTGTTTTTGTTTTTTGTTTTTTGTTTTTTGTTTTTTGTTTTTTAATCGCGTCGATTGTTACGGTGATTAAATTTCAAGCGGATGTTTGGATTATCCAAACTGATGCGGTTTTTATATTTACAAAAATGTAAATCGTCATTTATAGCTTTCACAGAAAATCGTTTAAATTGTTCGATATCGTAAAATATTATTATATTTTTGTTAAAATAATCGTTTTATTTTATCGCGCGCGCATGTTTTGTGTTTTTGTTTTTGAAATGAAATTATGAGTATTTATTTTCCAAAAGAATATTTAGAATTTAAAAAATTCCGATATTTTATTTAATTCATTTAAACTTTTATTTTACCTGTACAGACTATACGATATCATTTTTTGTAAATTTATTCATTATTATTAATAAATTATGATTAATTAAAGAAAACTTCTCGTAGTTGTTAATGTGTAAAAATAATAATTAACAATATACCATTATCGTACTTATACGATTGTGTACTTCCATACTCGCTCTTTTGTCGCAAGAATCGAATAATAAAATGAATCGTAAACTGCTTATAGTCAAACTTTTCAACAAATAAATAAAAAGGCGACCGATTTTATTCTTTCCCTTATCGATGTAAAAGAGAGCTTTAAACCAAAATCAACAACGAATGCCCGATATTTGATTTTAAGCTCGAGCACATATATCGCATTCCTTCCCAACGTATAACAACGGAAGTCTCGCAATCCTCGATTTGCTCTTGAGATTAGGAGATCGTAGGAGTAGCGCTTTCAAGGACGCCGTTGGTATTACGCGAATTAGGAGCGGACGGCGAGTAGCCGACGATAAATCTTTCGGTTTAAACGTATGCGCGCGTTGATCTAACGAAATTTGCATTAAACAAGGAATTAATGTTTAAAATCGCTTTCTCAAATCGTGAAATTGTCCTGCGAGAAAAAAAATAATTGTATCAAGGTAGCAAAATTTTATTCATTTCGAGTCAAAAAAAAAAAAAAAAAAAAATTATATATATATATATATATATATATATATATATTTTTTTTTTTTTTTTTTTTTCGAGAAATTTAATAACGATTTTAAAGAGATTTTTACTGTAAAGTTCGAACTTTATACATTGACGAGATTTCCTTGATTCTTCGTAAAAGGATCAGCGAACACATTAAAACAATGGGAAATGTAATAAACTTTTAGATTTGGTGCGGCAAAAAGTTTTTGAAATTCAGTTAATTCTTTTTTTTTATTTTTATTTAATTTTTTTTTTCAAGGAAATAATTTGTTTTGTACTTTTATGTAATGTCTTAATAAGAAGATTATTTCAATACGCACTGAATCATTTTCTTACTAATGTTTTCTTCCATTATCCTTATTCTACTTGTATTTTCAATAACACTTGCAATCTGTCGTAAGTTTTATTATAACTGGAGCACACATTTTTAAACACTTTGAATTAACTTTACGACAAAAAAAGAACAAACATCAATCGATTAAATGCTATCAACGATTGAATAAAATTTCATTAAAAAACTTTACAACGAACCAAATGTCCCGAAAAATAGCTTTCAAAACCGATATCCCAACCAAGTTAATCCATACATAATTCCTAACTCAAACGCTCGGGCATCACACAAATCGCGCGCGAAACCAGTATCGAGATTCTGTTTGCGCACCGATTATGTTTGTTTAATAGTAAAGGAAAAAATAAATAAATAAATAAATAAATGTTTGATATCGAAATAAAAAAGTATCACAAAAGAGAACGAGATAGAGAAATACGTAGCGAGAGTGAGAAAGAGATCGTTAGAGCGTGAAATGCGCTTACGCGCTGAGCTGATTAATGGGATAATTCATATTTATCGCGGCTGCGCTCGGCAAAGCATCGTATGACCTATCACCGATTTATATTTCAATATCTCGCGCGATAAGCGTATCGAGCGCGAGCTATAACGCGATTACCACCACGACGACGACGACGACGACGACTCTTTTATATACGTTTACGAGGACGATTATACGCTCGTCCTAATGAAAAGCGCTCCGTGTGTACGCGCGAGGATTCGAGGATTAGCTTTGACTAATGATACCACGGTTGTTTATTTTTATTCTCCTTTATTTATTTATTTATTTATTTTTTTTTTTTTTTTTTTTTTCTTTGTGCTTTGGTAAAAACGTTGCCGCATTAGCAAAATGATTTGAGTAATTTGAGAATTTATTATGCGTGATGAATAGGTAATGATGCCGATGAATTAAATTTATTATAGCTGATAATATCTTTTTTTTTAATATATCGTGTTTTTTTATTTACTGATAATAGCATTATTATGGATTTGATTAAATTTATCGCTTTTCGTATAAAAAAAATATATACATTGAAGTTATTAATTGTTGATATATTTCAATTCTTCATTTTCTTTATTTGCGAATAAGCTTTGACGATGATAATAATCATGCAAAAAATAAGTTTATGTATTACCAAGATCTGTCTCTGACAATTTATAGTGAAATGAGGACACAGTTTTTTAATTTAAAAGCTGATATCGTAATCGATTCTTACTGCATGACATTTATCCCAATGTAGTTTATAAACTAAAAGACTTTTCATGTACTTTTCGTATCAAATCGATATAATTCATCGTATTTCAAATGAATAATCAAATTTTTTTTTTTAACAATTTTCATGAATTATAAATAAAAACATTTTAATATTAATTTATTGAGTATTATTAGGCATTCACTTTAAAAGTATACAATATTTATAACTAATACAGTAATTGCATCTACCAATAACTTAATTAAAAGTTTATACATTTACTTAAAGTTATAATAGCATATTTGTATTAATTACAAAGTAAATGTTTTTAGTAAATGTTGTGAAAATAATTAAATAATAAAATTTATAGAAATTTTCAAACAATGTTAATTATTTTACGAGCGAATCCTATAGGATTACGTACTCGTGTTACTAAAATATAATTTGTTAGTGTAAAAAAATAAATAGTTATTATTCAAATTAATTAGTGTAAAAAATAAAAAAAAAATACATAATTTAAAAAAAAAATTTCATAATTTTATCGTGTGCACGAGATTTTAAATACATGTCCTCGAGATACGAAAAAAATAGAAAAAAAAAATTTCGATTTAAAGTTTCCAGTGGTTTAAATAGCGCGGTATTATAGAGAACTTATCCAAACTGTGTACTCATTTGCAAACAAAAATTTCCTCGCTTAAAATAGAACAGTGTTCCTCTCGTGCACGATACTAAAAAACACTTTCTCTTTCTAAGCAAGCAAAACGAAAGAGTAACAACTAAACCTCTCATCAAACTTACTTTTTCTATACCCTATCTTAAAAACTTTTCAACATTTCATTATCGAGGAAAGAGAAAAAGAAAAAAAATAAGAAAAGAAAAAAAAACAAAAATAATTTTACAAATTCAAAGCGATTTCCCACCTAACTCTTATCGATTCCAACTACAAACCCCGAACGTTACCGTCCCAAAAACGATTGATACTCGCGATAAAAGAAATCGTAAAACGAACCCATTTGTGACAAAATCTATACCAAAAACGATTTCTCCTACTCTCTCTTTTTCTCTTTTTATCTCTTTCTTTTCTCTCTCTCTCTCTCGCTTTCTCTCTTACTTTCTCTTTTGAAAAACCGCGCGAAATTGCTTTAGCATAATATTCAATTGGCGCGAGCGTTCGGACATTTTTTAAATTCATAAATCAGCCCGAAGGCCAATTGATTTAGTTCCCTTTCGGCTCAATAAAAAGGGACGCGATTAAAAAAGGGGAGAGGGAGGAGGAGGAGGGAGACAAAAGCTAATTAGGACTCTGTACGCGCGAGCCCGAGCTACTGCTTTCTCTCTCTATCTTTCTCTCTCTCTCTCTCGCGCTCTCCCTCCCCTTTCTCTATCTCTCTTTTTCTCTCAACTGACGCATTATGACGCAAATGAACCGCCGAGAGAGAGAGAGACAGACATGAGCTTTTTGATGAAATGGCTTTATCGTGTAGGTTCTTTGGTTTGTCTACTGCTTTATTATCTTTTTTCATTTTGTGTTTAAGCTTTTGAATTATTTCATTATTAAATGCTGCGTTTTGTAAAACTTGATCACTTTTATTTCATGAAAATTTATTAATCATTATTGAAAAAAAATTTTTACTTTGTATTATAAAATTATATTTTTAATGCGTATATGCGAAAAGTATTGTATAATAAAATTTTTTTTTCTATTTTTAATATAAATATTTCACGTAGTAAAATTATTAATAAATCAATCATTTTAATCTTTGAAAATATTATTTTATTCGCAAAAAATTTTTGCATACTTTACTCTAATTTTTATAAGAAAATTTGCATGTCAAAAGGTAAAATGCATAAGCTCGAGCTTTTAATATGAATTCACTGCGCAAATTTTTCTGAAGTTAATTTGTAAATGAATGTAATGCTGGTAATAGTACTAAATTTAATGAAAGTTTTAAGATATTCTAGTTAGCAGTGAAGTTCAGAGGTACATTTATTATAAGGTTATCGGGTTGCTTAATGCCGGAGTAATTTACATATCAACCTCTCTGCATTCAAACTTCGCATTTCCATTTCATGTGTTTTTGCAAGATAAACGTCGGCGTGAAACTAGGTCCAACTTACTTCTTATATTTTTTATTATTTCTCATCTGACGTTAAACATTTACAATCCATGAACTTTAACGATTAATTTTATTTCAAAAAATTATAAATAATAAATGAAAAAAATTTACATACTTTGAATAGAAATTTCGAACGATTTAAAAAAAAGTGAGGTTAAGTTTAACGAATCTTCGCAACTGAATTAAAATTATATTATTGTACCTCATTCGAAATCCACAAATATATTATTTTAAAGCAATATTGAAATCAATAATTTACCATTAACCAGCGAGGACCCTGGTCGAGTGCGTCCGTAATAGCTCCACGTTTTCGCAAGCCGCTAACCGGTAACGTTCACTTCCGCGATGAGAGGCTGAGGGATCCGCAAAATCACAAAATCACTACTCTCCTTCAAATTCAATCGATCATATCATTATCATCATTTTAATCGACACCTCATGAAACATAATCGTAAATCGGTGACAATTATCATCACAAAATTTCCGCACTAAAAAACCACTAAGTTGTGCCGTCTCGTTACGAAAATAAATATACGAGATCGTTCACCATTGAATTTAATCGCGAGCCGCACTGCATTTACATCTATCCCACGATATTCTTGTGTGCGAATATGGATGTGTATATATACGTGAAATCCGCGAAATCACGACGAGCGCGAACGCTCGCGACTACGACTCGCACCGAACGACGGGCGTCGCGACGCGAATCGTACTGACTCGCGATTCTCTATTCGTACCGCCCGTTCCTTCCTTACACACACATACACTCTCTCTCTCTCTCTCTCTCTCTCTCCTTACCGTCTCGCTCACTCGCTCGAGCCGTATGTCGCTTCGGCCCTCGCGACGCCTGCGCGTTAACCATCGAGAAGGAGGGTAAACACGAGCGCGCGCGCGCGCGCGCCCTATCCTCATTGCGAGTCTCTCTTTCGCTCTTTCTCTCTTCTTGCTCCTTCGTCGATGCTTCACGTGTATGTACTATATGTACGCGGGTGTGTGTATGTATACAGCAAGGACAAAGGTAACGTAGTGTTGTTCGCGATATCCCTTGTGTTCTTTCTTTTTTACGAGTATATCCTGGTCTTTTTTTTTTTTTTAACTCGTCTCTTTTGTGCGTTTTTTGGGTGATTTGTTGGAAAGCGAGGAGAGTGTGTATGTGTTTGCTAGAAATCTTCTGTTTTCTTTTAGGTGGCTGCTGAGGAATTTCCCTCGTCTTTTTTTTTCTCTTCCTTCTCTTTCTTTTTTTTCTTTTTCCTTTCTTTTTTTTTTTTGTTTGCAAAATGCACTGCAGGAATTTAGCGGGGAAATTGTGGTCGCGTGGCGAAAGAGAGTCTGTGTGCTGGGGAAATTGGGTTGAGAGCAAGAAGAAAGGAGGCTTGTTTAGGTTTTTGCACGGCCCGAGAACTTCTCTTCTTTTTTTTTTTTTTTTTTTTTATTTTTCTGATTTTTTTAAATTTTGAGGTCACGTAAACGGAAAATTATAGATTTGTGTGTGAAAACTTGAAAGATTTTATTCACAAGTCAATTTAATTAGCATAATCTATATTAGCATCGGTGCTGAAAAATACCGATAAACTTCAACCCTGATTAGCGCAGTAACTTTATAACTGATAAAATTGTACAAAAAATGCACAATGTCAATGATAATGTTTGTCGCGACAAATCTTTACCAAAACATTCTTACGTTCTACAATATCCGAGTTTAACGTTCATTTTATACGCCAAACGATGAAAAATTAAACGCGCCCATAATTACCGCGTAATGCATAAATAAGCGCACAACTCGAGCGCGAATCACAATGGCCTTATATCGCGATGAAGTTTATTCGACGCGCTCGCGATATACCGCATCATCCATCACAATGCAATTCCACGAGCGCAACTTTAGACAAAACGTTCTCACGTCGCCCAGGACTCATACCACCAACGAACTCACTCCCCTCGAAACAATCTTCCCCTTTACATGTAGTTAACGCGCGATATCGTCGAGGGTATATCATTTCCCCCCCCCCTGTCTCTCTCTCTTTTTCTCTCTTAAGAGAAGAAAAAAATGTAACCATAGAGACGTCGCGTTATCGCAAGTTTGTCTGAGGGATGTACTACAACATCGGTCGCGCGCGAGCGGTGCTAACTTTTTACGAGGCTCCCGTGTGTTCGAGGGTCGCCACACTTTAATGAGGCGATAAGTCCTGTAAACGAGGTGTTATTACAGCCTCTGGGACGAACAAGCTGCTGGAAGACGAACGGGAAAGACGGAATGGCTTTTTACAGGCTGAATCGAGGAACGAGATAAACGTATATAGTTGCGATGTTGAAGCGGTGGGTATAATGACGTTCGAGCAATTGATTATATGATAGAATTAGCGGGTACTGATTGATTACGTTATCGATCGCGAATTTTCAGTGTACATAAATCAACGGTTATCGCTAGTTTATGTTTATTTTATCGATGAGAAAGAATTTCAAAAGTTTCAAGAGATTAACCAACCACAGCGATGTTTCATTCGAGCAAAATCCTCAAACTCGTCGTAGCGAAAGTTAAGCACAATTACTCTGTTATTCAAAAACATTGGATTCCGCCTCCACGGCCTTTAAAATCCAAAAACTCAACATTTCAAAATCAACATTCCATTTTAAAAGCACACCGCGAACAAAATTTTCGTGAGCGCGCGATCATCTCTCGTTAAAAATTTTCGAATTCAACGAAGCGCGTGTACTAAGGTTAAGAAGAAAAAATAAGCTTCGACGCGTAAAGGAGAACAACTATTTTCGGACATTCGCGCTCCGTCGAGCGACAATGTATGTAGCACTGGAATACTTTACCTGCGCGCACCAACACGCGTACATGTATGTGTATCCAAATAGCATTTTGGTTTCTGTTAAAATTTTGATACAATGGTGTTACGGGCTGAGTGTAACCAAACGCCAGCTGAGAATTAAGATTACGCTAGAGGATTTCCGTTGAGCGAGAAAGCGCATTTATATAGATACCGATGTAGCGATTTGAGAATCGCGCGCAGGTTTTGAAAATAAAATTTTTAAGAGAAAGAGAGAGAGAAAGAGAGCTCGATAAATTTGCGACTTTATATGCTCGTTATTTTTCGATTGTGATATCGATAAGAGTTATCTTAGTTGGTGACGTTGCAGATTTGAACAATTTCTTGAAATTCACTATTTTCCGATAATAAATTTGACGTCCTACGACGTTTGAAAATTTTAAAACAGCTTTATAATTTTATGTTAAAAAATAAAAGTAAAAAATAACAAAAAAAAAGAAAAAAATTACACGTTACACTGTATTTCTGTAAAGAAATGCATAAAATATTTTAATTTTAATGTGAAACATTTGCCGCTGCCTTTTTTTCTACAACTCTCCACGACAACGTAGTAGCGGATTATTTCTTTTTTTTTTTTTTCTATTCCGAGTGTATTTCAAATATAAAGCTTTTGCGCTTTACGTAAAATTTTTTAATATTTTTTTTTCGAACGTAGATAGATATAAAAGTTTTTTTAAAAAAATACAAAATAAAAGTCGTTGAAAACTTTGCGGGGATGCATTGAAACACTTTTATTAGGTTGCTGCAGATGAAATGGCCGACTTAGCAATGACATAAAGTTGGCTGCAATGTTAGTGTATTATGTTGGCACAAGGCGGCGCAAATGATATGACATATTAAAGTATAAATACTGCTACCTTGGTTTATGGAGTCATTTCTGTTTTGCACTTCATAATGATCGTAAAAACAAAAAGAGAAAGTGAACATGGAAGTGAATCAAAAACGGCTACTTTTACTATACGAATTTCAATTAGAGCACAACGCAACGGAAGCAACGAGGAATATCAACAGCGCATTTGGGCCTGATACAGTTAGCGAACGAACCACTCGGCGGTGGTTCGAAAAATTTCGATCCGGAGATATGGACCTTGAAAATGAGCAACGTGGACACCCAAGACCATCGATCGATAACGACCCTTGCTAAACCATAAGGGATCTTGCCGAGAAATTAGACGTTCACAATTCGACAGTTTGCCACCACTTGCAACAACTTGGAAAAGTGAAAAAGCTTGACAAATGGGTTCCGCATGATCTTACCGAGCAAAACATGACGTGTCGAATGGAGATTTCAAGTTCTCTTCTCTCCCACAACAAAAAGGAACCGTTCTTGCACCGAATTGTGACCTGCGATGAAAAGTGGATTTTATACGATAATCGTCGCAATCGATTGGCCCAATGGCTAGATGCCGATGAAGCGCCAAGACACATGCCAAAACCAAGCCTTCATCCAAAGAAAATAATGGTAACTGTTTGGTGGTCTGTAGCTGGAGTTATCTCTACTATTCGTTCCTGTAACCTGGCAAAACCATCAATGCTGAGAAATACTGTGCTCAACTGGATGAAATGCATCAGAAATTGATAGTCCAACGAGCTAGGCTTGTCAACAGGGATGGAGTGATACTGCTTCATGATAACGCACGACCTCATGTATCGAGAACAACGGTCCAAAAATTAAACGAGTTGTGCTATGAGACTCTTCCTCACCCTCCATATTTACCAGACCTCTCACCAACATATTACCATTTCTTTAAACATTTGGATCACTTTTTGACAGGAAAAAGATTTAATAATGAAGCTGCTGTCAAAAATGCCTTCGAAGAGTTTCTTCGAACCAGAAACTCGGACTTCTACAAAACTGGAATAAATGTACTTGTATCTCGTTGGGAAAAGTGTGTTGCATCTATTGGTACCTATTTTGATTAAATAAATTATCTTTATAAAAAGTTACAGCTGTTTAAAAATTTATTACTAAATCGGCCATTTCAATTGCAGCAACCTAATACAAACGAATTATTCAGCAAAGTAAATCACTTCGTTCAGCAATAACTAGGAAAATATTCATAGATTCCGTTACGGTTTGAAAGTTAGTTCAAAACAATTGTCATTTTTAATATATAATATCATTGAGCAATGATCGCTAATCGCGTAAATTACCTAATATATTAAAAATTAATTATAAAAAGCATTTAACGGCGACGAGTCGATGAAACAACGCGTGAATGAGGAAATGAAAAAAATTAAAAGAGAAGAAAAAGGAAAGAGAGGGGAAAGGGAGAAGAAGAGGATGGTTAGACGGTAGAGAAAAAAGAAAGAATTTCGCAAAGCGCAGCGCCGTAGCGATTTTCTCGAGCGCAAGGGATTTTACTAATGCTCCGGCCATGTGCCCGAGCTAAATGTGCCGTTGAGTCAAAAGTTATTCGCCCTTGGAGTTTCAGCGTAATCCCACCGCGATGATAAATAAACGCGAAGAAACGTGAAAAGAAAAAGAAAGAAAGAGATGGCTCGAGATAGGAGTAAAAGGGAGACTTTTCTTTTCTACCGGATTTTAAACATTTTTGTTCATGTTTACTTTACATTTTTTTTTTGTTTTTTTTTTTTTTTTTTTGTTTTTTCTGTTACATCTATGTCGCGTAGGTATAAAATGTACAAAGTGTCTACATTTGATAACGGTACGTGAATCCAACAAGGAGAGAAAGATGGGAAAGTAAAAAAAGATACCGTTATAAAAGCCACGGAAACTTGGGGCTAGTTCCAGCGGGGTATATTTAGCGGCGCCATCGTAAACATTTTCCGTGAAAAATTTTTGCATTAGAATATTTTCCAAGTAAATCTTACGGACAAAGGGGGTTTTTTTTTGTTTTTTAACGCGTTCCCGTAAGAAATTTAAATTAGTTTACACGGATGATAAACGCAACGACACGTTGTTATCTTTCCATAAACTAGTTGCGCAAATGCAAAAATGGCTTGGCCGAACGCAAGCGAATAAGCTTGAAAGAAAGCGGTTTATAAAAAAAACAAAAAAAAAAAAAAAACAAAAGAAAAAAAACAAAAAAAAGCAAAAAAAAAGAAATTTTCGCATTCGTTTCGCGCGACATCTTGAACTATTCAAAGACTATAATCAACGACGTGCATTTTTCTCCTACGACTAAAGAGATGATTCCACCTCATCTCGGAGTCTCACTTTTTCGCGGACCGAATGTTCGCTTAAAGTCTGAGCATTTTGCCTTTTTTTTCTCTTTTGGACTGGCTTCGACTACGATGCTCGCGTTTTGTTTTCAAAAAAATTATTTGCTAGATGGAGGAGGTTAAAAAAAAAAAATAATAAAAAATAATTTATTAAAATAATTTAAAATTAAAGATATCGATCCATTATCAATATTGAAATGAAGAAAATATTTGTTCTTTTAGATATTTGTTCGTTTAAATAAATTATAGCAGCGATGAAACATTTTATATACGTAAAATAAATTATTAAAGTTTTTAATTATAGAACATCAAAAAATTTTCAATTAAATTTTAACAAACCGTTTACATCAACTTTTGTATAACCTCAAATAATAAACTCGTGCATAAATATAAAAAAAAAAATCAAGAGAATTAAAATTGCAACTATAAATGCAGCAGCGAGTAGCCTTCCGGGTCGACGCGGGTGAGAAAGTTAAAAAAAAAAAAACAAAAAAAAAACAAAAACCAACATAGTGGGTAAAACGAGAGAGAGACGGAGAGAAAGGACATGAGTACTTAAAGAGCGAGAAAAACGAGAGGAAAAACGAGAAAGAAAAATAGGAACGTTGTTTCGCAATCCCGCTGACGGTCCACGCTCATTACCAGTACAAGTAGAAAAGATGAGAAGAAGCAGGAAGAAAATGAGGCGAATTCAGCGTAAAAAAGGAGCAATTTTATTATTCCGTCAGAAGGAGCTTATCCGCCATGAGGATATTGCCACTGAGTTCGTCCGATTTCTATAATATGACGAGAAAAAGACCTTCCCTCTATCGCTTTCTTTCCCTCTTGCCCGCAACCGTAGAGAATAATACTTTAGAGAAAGGCAAAGAGAGAGAGAGAGAGGGAGAGGGAGAGGGAGAGACAAAGCAAGACCGCATCCGCACTGAGAAATTAGAAAAGCCGACGAGATTTCGCTATCCGACGCTAGCTTTTGTTGATGTGACGGTGATTACCAACGAATCGGATAATGGAAGAAAATGCTTTCGCTCACTATCCCCCCGTATCTGTATGGCTTCGTCGTATAAAAAATGACGGCAAATATATCGAGTGAAATTTTGGTTGGTTTCTTTATCGATTAATATTTCTTTTTCAAGCCTTTTTTTAATATTTGCTTCTTTTTACATCTTTTATGACCTGAGGAGATTTAATTTTAATTACCATATTTTAATTACGCGAAAAAATTTACAGTCGAATGTTTAAATAATTTTTGTACAAAAACACGAAGTAATTCAATGTTTAAATAAATTTTTCTTTATATTTTTCTTTCTTAAATTTTTATTAGTTTGGTTTAAATTCGTAAATTTTTCAACATCGCTATTTACTGTTATTCCTTCACCACATTACTCATATGTACGCATAATATTTAAATCTGTAAAATTAAAATACGAATATATCCGCTTCTCTTTTAAAACCAAAAAATAATTTTCTCTCTGGTATTACATATATAAACTTTCGTAACAGCAATGAATTCAGCACGAGTGAATCGGCGATTAAAAAGGTACAAGAAAGAAAAAAAAAACGTAAGGTAACGCTTTTCTTCTTTCTTTTATACTTTCGCATCAAAAAAATAAAATAAAATAAAAGAAAAAAGAAAAAAAAAACCAAAACAAAGATAGAAAGGACCAAGTGTTTCACGTGTACGAAAAGAAGAGAAGGTAAAACTAACCCTGTCTATTATTCGACGGTATTGTTTCTCTCGGTGCTTCTCTCCGCCTCGCTCTACTTCCTCCATTCCCATAAACCGATAAACCGAATCAGCCGATGTTTTCCTTCCGGCTATGTTTACGCAATATGCACGCAATGTTACCAGTCGACCGGGTTCACCGGCAACGTTGGTTTCGATGAAATAAAAAAAATCTACTTCTCTTCTCAATCCCTCCCCCCTCCCTTCCCCTTTCAGTACTACTACTACTATTAGAACTACCACTACTGTATTTTAATATTTTCTTTTGGATGACTCATAACTGCGGGATATTCGAACTGTGCATGACTTTGCCTTAAAAAAATGTTTAATAGAGATAATTCTTAAATATACGTAAGTATACAATAATTATTTTTGTTACATATTTGATCAGCGAGATAAAATTTTTTTAAAAATTTTTTAATCGTGCGAAATCAGACAGTTCGAAAATTCGAAACAATATTTCTGTCTTGCTTCTCTTTGGCATCACGGCCCCAAAAATAAATAGTAGACAACCCCCCGTAGTGCAAACTCTCTAAAAGACAGAAAATTGAAATAAAGAAACTAGCGCGACTCTGAGCGAGCTAGCAAGAGAGAGAGAGAGAAATAGAAAAAAAGGAAGAAAGAAAAAAAAAGTTCTTTAAGAAGAGCGCTTAAAAAGGGACATTAGACAAAATGAACGTAAAAGATGGCGTGAGAGCTCGTGCTCGATTGTGAAGTGCGAAAAAGGAAAGAGAAAAAAAAAAATACCGAGAGCTGTCGGAGCCAAGAAAGAAAGAGAAGAAAACTAGAACGACAAAGATGACGGTGAGTATGAAGAGAAAGGAGAGGGGAGATAGAAAGTAGGAGGGAAAGGAAAGCAGGGAAACGAATGGCTAATCGCGAACAAGGGATGGAAAATAGAATAGGCTTTGTTATGTGTGGTCTACTGGAAGAAAAAGAGAAAAAGAGAGTGAGAGTGGTGCGTTCAGCGTCTCTCTCTCTCTCTCTCTCTCTCTCTCTCTTTGTTATTTTTGCGTCTTTTTTTCTGCAGCTGCACAATTTTTTAATCCTTTTTTTTCGCCTTGGCTTCTTTTCTTCTTTTATTTTTTGTATGCGTCTTACCCGCATTTCTCTCTTAGACTGTCCGTTTTTACCTCTTTTGCGCGTTTAACTTGCAGACGCTGCGTTGCAGATGTTGCGTTTTCTCGCTTTGGAAAACAAGATTGATACTTACATCTTTCCCAGACCATTGCAGAAACGAGGAGAACGAGGATGCGAATGAGAGAGAGAGAGAGAGAGAGAAAGAGAGAGACAGGGAGAGAGTAAGAGGTGCTCGTGAAAGATAATCGATCTCTAACTTATATGGGGGACAACAGCGTTTAACGAAAACAATTAGTTCCTGAATGAAAACGGGAAATTTGGTACAGCTATTTGGAAATCAATTTATTCTATCTTCCAATCTTCCTACAAATAATAGAATTGGCTTGTTATTTTCTTTTATACTATGAGATTTAAATTTATCGGTAAATCAACTTTATAATGTTATAAATATTAAATACATTTATATAGATAATATTTAATGTTTGCAATATCATTTAGCTTTCCAGAAGAGATATTTATTGCGACAAAAAAAAAAAAAAAAAAAATTTTGCGTTATTTCATAAATTTAAATTTACTTTAATACCTTAATTTATTAATTATTAAATTAAGAGAACAACTGATCACTTTTTGAAGTCAAATGCGAGAATAAAAAAAGTTTACACTACCATATCTTACACTTTTCTTCCGATCGTAAAAATATGACCAGTGTATACTTGTTAGAATCCTTGATATTAGCTATTCATTTTGCTGTGCTGCTCTCTTACTTTTAATTAATCGATGTTTGTTTTATCTATTACCGCTGTTCATTTTACAACCTTTCTTTTTAATTAATCTTCATTCTTCTTCAGATTCTATCTCGTAAACGATTTTAAAATAAAATTTTAAAAGCGAAAGAAACGCGTTTAAATACTTGAATTTGGATTTTTATAAGGAATTAATTTTATGGTGACTTTATTTTAATATCGGATTTTCAAAAGTTTTGCGAAAAAGTATTCCGAAAAAAAAAAAAGAAAGTAAAATCATTATTGCAATGTACATTTATAAAAAAGAAAAATCACAATGAAAATTTTTATAAAATATAAATGGAATAACTACGATAAACAACAATCGATTAATTACCTATATTGATCAATAAATTGAATCGCAACACTTGAAATTATTTCTATGAAACAATAGTAACGATAACCTAATCTATTCAATAAATATTAACATTAACAATTTCGCATCCAATTGAAGAAAATTATTAACGAACATTATGCACCCGTTAAATCGTAGCGCACTCGTTTTATTCCCAATACACATTAATACACGAATACGTCCATACAAAATATAATATTATCCTATCCTCCGTTTTCGCTCGGCTAGAGCGCAATTACGCGGGGACACGGCATTATTTTGAAAATTACGGTTTCGTCGCCGCGCTACGAATGAAATGTCGTCGTAGCATTCAACGTCGATGAGCGCGCGTTGGTTTACGCGAACGCCGCGTTAAATAAAAATGTTCGAGCGAAAATCCTCGTTGACGCATAACGTAAATTTTTTTTACCGACGACTAACCCAACGAACCCTTTAAAGTTCCCGTTAAGATCAAAATCCCATCAGCAGTCAAAGCCGAGGCAATCTCGGGCTCCTTTATCGACAGTGAGAGAGAGAGAGAGAGAGAGAGAGAGAGAGAGAGCGAGAAGGGGAGGGGGCGGGGGAAAGTGGAGGGAGACACGACAGCGCGACTTTGTCGATAAAGGATCCGAATTTACGAATGGGACACGAGAGCAAGAAAAGCTTACAGCGGTGGGAGCGACAACGACAAGGACGTGTATTTCGAATTTTCCAAGGCGCAACTCGAGAGTACGAGAACGAGAAAGATGTTTACCATTTCGCAAGCTCGTATCGATCGAGCTGCAACGGTACTTATCATCGTTATCGTTGTCAAAGAATTCGATACGATTGGATCGCTTGCATTTTAAACCTTTTTTTTTTTTTTTTTTCGTCTTTTTGTTGTTTTTCTTTTTTTATTATTTTTTTGATTACCTCTTTGCGCTAACTTTCGGTACCTATTTGTCGCTTTTGCTTTAATTTTTCTTTGTGCTTTTTTTTTTTTTTTAATTTTATTCGTATATGTTATCTGTACAAAATATTGTACCAATGATAAAAATATGTTGGATTGAGTTTCATGAACAAAAGTGCGAGAAATGAAAAGTCTTACAAGCCAATTTATATTAAAACACGAATATAGTAAATTTAAAATTTCAAATTATAAACTAAAATTAGTTCTGTTAAAATTTGTTACATTTTATTTTCAATTTACGTGTCTTTTAATCTATCCCTCATAGCTAAATAATTCAAATTCATTTTTATACCGAAAACCGAAATTTTCGTTCCAATTTAATAAAATTTATAACGCAATTAATAATGTTTACGAGAAAATCGCACAGCCAGAATCGCTTTTCATCGATTTTGGTAGACGAAATTCAAAATAGACACGCGAAGCTTCTCGAAGCATCGCAACAACACAAATAAGCTAAACTATATGACGATTCGATTGCGAGAGAGAGAGAGAGAGAGAGAGAGAGCAAATACGAATAGAATATAATCGACGAAGTTTTGACGTTCTCTGCTCTTTAATCTTTGTTATTGAATTTTGACTATAACTCATTCCTTTTTTTCAGATACACATATATTAAAAATTAAGCCATTTTAACAATGATTGATGCAATCAAATAGCTAAAGCCATTTCAAAAATTTATTTAAACATTTAAATGTATACTTAGCTGAAATTCATTTTAAATAAAAAAAATTTTGGTTTTTCAAATACAAATTATTTTTATATAATTAAATATACTTGTTACAAACAAGACACTTCAACAGAGAGGCCAATAAAATTAACATTAAAACATATGTTTAAACGATTCACGTTTCAATTGATTTATACAATATTGGCTTCCGACCTTCTCAAATATTTGTGGAAGTTTCTGTAACAAACTATTTGAAACTTTGTTAGAAATTGAATTTAGAGTAAGAATCTTTGGAACATCAAATACATATTGGACGTCTAATAAATACTAAAATTAATACATTCGCAAAATAAAATATACTAATCCATTCGATCGTTTGTTTATTTAAATGTAATTTAAATGTAATTTACAATTTTTTATGTTTAAACTATTATAGTAATGGTAAATTTTGAAAGATTATGTACGTTATTTGAATCAAAATGGCTATGCTATATATTATTAATTTGATACTTGTCGATATATATCTATCATTATATAAATTTTGATTCTTTGATACAATTTCAATTAGATACGTAAAACTTCTCTTCCTATATAACAGGCCGATTGTTGCACATGACAATCACGAGAACGTTAATTCAGAAAAGCGAGCTCAATAAAGCAAAAGCAAACGCAAACAAGGGAGAAAGAGGATCGATGCGTACAAACCATAACCCAACAAATAGACACCCGAATGAGAGAGATAGAGAGAAAGAGAGATAGAGAGAAAGAGAAATAGAGAGAGAGAGAGAGAAAGCGAAGCTTATCGAAGGATTTACCGAAGCACGAATAGTCATCGCTGTTGTCGTCAACACAGCGCGGATATCGTTTGAAGTGCGTCGCCTCTATCGTCATCGGGCTACTCGCTCGGCATGTTTATCATCCCTGTGGAAAGCGGATGCAGTTTGCACGCCGAGAGTACGACACTCTCGCGCGATACCCTCCCGTCGTTTAGTAAGGGCTGGGATTCACTGTGTCTTCGCTCGCTTGCTTACATAATGGAAAAGCCTTTACGTATGACCCTTTTATTTGGCCGTGTGCGCGATCGAATAAGATCGCGAAGACGATAAACTAGTGCTATATCGTCCAAGAAAATCAGGTCGCCGTGGGAATAAGAAAGCGGTGGAACTATCTCGATTGGTTTGCGTCTATAGATAGTTCTTTTTGTAATACAGATATATTTTTTGATTGTTCGAAGTTTAACTGCGAATTTTCAAAATACAAAGTAAAGTTATAATGCATAACGTATTCGAATACAAGAGTTTGGAATTTCAAATTACTATTTCAATGCTAGATTAGAGCAGCTTTAATATGAATGGATTAAGGAACTTAATTCCAATGTGAATGCAGCGCAATTACTTCATCCTCAAATAATCTTATTATAACACGATAAATCACTGTTTATAAAGTATTTGGCAGCCTTAAATTAATAAAAGAAAAAAAAAAAAATAGTAACAAAAAAACAAAAAAATTAATTTAAAAATTGATATCGAGAAAAAGTAAAAAATACACATTAACGCATAGAAAGTGAAGGATAAAGAAATCGGTCTCTCATCGAGCACAAGGGCTATTCAAACCCGTGCCCGGATAATTGTCCCACGGAGCGCGAGTACGAACCCGATGGCGGTGCGAAACGCCGCATGTACGGGACGATCGAGACTCGGTAGAGTCCGATGTAAAGGTAGCACGGGGGAAGTCATACTTCACGCACCGGTTGATGATCGATGCCGTATAAAGAGAGAGAAAGAGAGAGAGAGAGAGAGAGAGAAAGAGAGAATCCTACCATCGGAGTCAATCGTTCGAAACAATACGTTCCAGTAACGGTTAAGAGACGCGTAATTCACCCAACGTATAAAGCGACTAAACCCCCAGCGAATATACAGGTATATATATATATATACATGTGTGTGTATGTATGCACACTAATCAAGGGTCAGGATCAACCCCGTTGAAATGTTATGCACGCGTTTCGCGTCGAGTGATTTCGTTCGGTCCAAAGCCCGAAGTTGCTCGCTTGCGCTTTGAATTTTCGCTGATCGCAAAAATCGGCTTTCTATATATATACTATATATATATAGTACATATATATATATATATATATATATATATATATATATATATACACACAAAAGGATTTGTTGAATTGACAAAAGGAGAAACTAAAAAGATTATTCGCAAGATTGTTCTAGAACGATTTATATTTAATTTAATTTTCAATAATACGTGCAAGTAAAGCGATCTTTACACTTTTTTCGTTTTTAATTATTTTAAATGAAATAAAAAAGAGAATAGAAATAAAAAAAATCATTGCTCGAGCAACAGTAGTTCAGGAGTACATTACAATCGCGCGCTGTATGTGCACACGTAAACCCATAAAGCAACTTCCTTCAGATGCTCCTCGAGCTGCTAATTAGCCGCGAGCTATCGTCGTTAATCATAAGCGTTAAACTCCTAAATTACACGTACACACGCGCGCGCGCGCGCGTATACGCACGTCTGAGGTAAAGAAGAACAAGCGAGAGAATGAGAAAGTGCAAGAGAAAGAGAGAGAGAGAGAGAGAGAGAGAGAGAGGACAACGCGTTACTCGAGAAAGATAACGCAAGCGCGGCACATTTAAGTTTACTTCATAACGATTTCCGGCCAATCCTCTATATATCGTCGGCGTTATATCGAACAACAAGTTTCATAATTAATGGGAAGAGACGAGGTGAAAGTCAACCCTATCAACTTCCGTTGGTATCCGTTGTGCGAGTTTATTTAACCGGGTCGCACGTCGATCGTAAAGTGCGGAAGGAGAAGTGATTTACTGTGGTAACCGCTTCTTAATTAAAAACGAGTTTACATATGAATTGAGGCTCTTGGTGTAATGTGTTACTTAAGCTAATGTGCTTGTCGACTTTGGTGCTACGTAAGTACGATGTCGGTTGTTCATTAAGTTATACAGGCCTAAGCTCTTCTATTCCCGTATATTTCGTAGAATGTTTAGGAAGGAAAAGAAAATGTCCAAAATGTTTTTTCGAAATTTTAAAATTATCCTTGACATTTTTTATTTATTAATTTTTTCTTAAATAAAAGAAAGTTCAAAATAATTATAGAAACGAATTACTGGGAAAAAAATCGAGATTTAATTAGGAATTGGTTTATTGTCAGGACGACATTTACAATTATCTCTAAATATTACGAGATAAAATAATGAAAAACATTTTTTTAATTTAAATTTAACTTTAATATATTTGTCTAAAAAATTATTTTGTCATATAATTCAAACTATTTTTTAACCAAAAAAATGTGATAACAAACTTACATTAAAAAAAATACAAGTAAATTCATCTTTAATACGAATTTAATCTTCGATTAAAATCTTTATTTCAATGGGTACTCAAAATTTTTCAACTTCTCGTTGATAGAGTTTAAAGTCGAGCGTCAACACACGCGATAAACTTCTCTTTCTTTCAAAGTAAAGAAAGAGCGAAATATAGTTAATCGGTAAAAACAAGATGTCGAAATCGACGTCCTTTCGACATAAATTTACGAGGTGCGGATTACAACATCGTTCACCGATACGTGCACACACGTACATACATTCGCGAATCCTTCGGCCGGAAGGAAATTCGCCGAAGAGAAGGAAACAATTGCGATTGAGAGTATATATGTATATAATCTCTTTCTCTTTCTCCTTCTCTATCTCTCTCTCTCTCTCTCTCTCTCTGCGGTTCGACGCAACGAGTCCAGTTTTCCACTCTCCATCTTCATCCGTTGCCGTTCTTCCTTGGGTGGTTTACCTAAATACTCCTTTCTCACTTCCAATAAGGGAGTTCCAGAGAAACGTAACCTGATTTATACCTGTGTTTTCTACCGTTTACACCCCCTCTTCTTCATCTTTTCTCTATCTCTCTTTCTTTCTGTTTCTTTCTCTCTCTCTCTCGCTCTCTCTCTCACTCTTTCTCTCTTTCTCTCATTCGTTCTTAAAGGCAACGGTCCCTTACGCAAAGTTTTCACCATAACACGGCTCGTACGTACGAATCTTGCATTCCTTACTATGTAGAAGAGAGAACGCGTATATGTATACCCAAGGGAGTGGTTTCGCTGAAGAAAGAGCAAGAGAGAGAGAGGGAGAGAGAGAGAGAAGGAGGATCAGGTGGCTCCGCTTTTCCCAACAGACTCTCCCGACCAAGTTCCGCATTAGGGATGCTACTGCTTCTCCTCCCGGCAGCAAACTAGTCGTAGTACCCGTCGTGACTTTTGCGCCCAGACTTGCGCACTATGGCTTTCGTGCTGGTACTACTATACACCGACCACCTCGCTAACCAACTCGTTCATAATTGTGCCCTTCTTCTTTATATTCTTGAGTAATTGCTTTTAAAACTATATGCGCGAAAATTACGTAAATCTTTTTGATTAAGGGCAACGGAAATTTTGAATAATTATTCCGAGTTTTATATTGAAAGTTAAACCCTCCTCTGTGGGTTGTAAAATTTCTTCGTGAAATCATAAATCCTTTGGGTACATCGAGCATTAAACTTTCTTATTTTATTAAAAATTATATTTTAAAAAAGCTAATTTCCAAACAATCTAGTTTAAAGTTGCTAAATAAAATATAGATTGGTGAAATAAGTAACGTGAATAAAATCATTCAATTTTTTCTCAAAAACGTCATTAGAAAAAGCCAAAATTATATCTAAATTTCGTCGTCAATTCAATCATTTCACTCAAGTTAACATACGATAAAAAAAAAAAAAAAAAAACAATTACATCTCTAAAAGCACGCGAAACAAAAAACCAAAAAAGGTCATCGCAGATAGGCGAAAACCAAAGTCGAAACCGCATACGCAAAGGCTGGTAAAGCGAATCCCATCCTCTCCCCCTTGCGCGTACACACATATGGTATATATACATTAGTTTCATTGTACCCACTCGTTAAAAACAGATATCGGAGCAGAAAGGATAGAGGGGAAGGAAGGGCGGTTAAAGGGGACCGGCCACAAACGAACGTCCGTTTTCGTTGACCGCGTAAAAAAAATTGAAAAACAAATAAGAGAAAGAATTGAGAGAGAGAGAGAGAGAGAGAGATGAAAGCCATTGGACCATCGGATCAAATTTCAATCACCGATCATGAGTGACCGTACGCGATATACGGGCGGAATTGAAAGGTAGGGGAAAAAGATCGTCCGGATGCGCGTAATGAAATGTGAAAAGTTGGAAGCTCGAAGCGAGAGTTTCGAGCGAGAGGTGCTGCGATGGGTATAAGTATCGAAGCGCAGATGATGCCCGAGTCTTCGAGGGGATTTTCGATGGTTTGACGTCTATCCTTTGGTTTTATTAAACTTTACGAAAGATACTTTTTTTGCCTGGGATTGCGGTAATGTCTTCTTTTTTTTAACAATGCGAATTAACATTATATGATGAATGTTTAAAACTAAATAATAATAATAATAATAAATGAATAAAGTGTCGATACCTAAAATGAAAAAAAAAATTTTTTTTTTTTTTGCATCACAAAATAGATAGGTTTAAATGTATTAAAACTTGTTTAAAAACGTTAAATTTTTTTTAAAACGTTACATGGAGAGATGCGCGACAATAACGCTCTCAAAGTTCCCTTAAAATAACACACAGTATAGGATAGTTAATTATAATGCATTTTGTGTAGACTTATTTATAGTCGAGTTAAAGAAGATTATTTATACGCAGATAACGAGGTTATTCGAATATCCGCTCGCGGCCAATTTCAAATTTGAATAGTATCGTATATTACAAATCGTTAGCTATGTACACATGTAAATACACTCCGCAGTTCTAATTTTGAAATTAACCAACGAAACAAGGCAAGTTCCCGATTATATTTGATTATAGATAATAATCATTAGTACTCGCTGGAATTAAAATTTCGTAGTTTTACTAGTGATAAATTGTGCCGCTACCGCGCGTTGCTCGCGGAAAAGCGGATAAACATTTTCGGTAACGTTAAACTGATACTTTGCAATTCGTGAATAAATATACCTCTGATTTTCTCCAAATAAATTTATAAATTCCGATACACGTTGACATTGAAAAAACAAAAAAAATAAAAAACAAAAAAAAAAAAATATTGAATATTTATATATTTTTGGCTAAAATTTATCTCACGTATTCTATTTAGTTTTGGTAAATAACCGTAATTTTAACGTAACTTTTACGGTCGAACAAACCCTTTCAAAATCGAAAAGTTCAATGGTTGCATATTTACACGAAGAGCAAAAACGAAAACAAACAAAGCGAGGAGAAGAGAGAAAAAGAAAAAGAAAGAGAGGGGGTAAGAAGGAAAAAAAAATTAATTATTAATAAATTCAGTCAGAGACAATAATATTATCATTAACAATTTCAACTGTTCTTCTCCTCAACTTTGCTTTTTATCTATTTATATTCGCGATGGATTTTATTTCGCCATTAACGGTTGATAAGGCTGCGAGAAAACAAAAAAGTTACAGCTGGAAGAATAACGGACGCGTTTATCCTCCTCCTTACGCTTTTCTTTTTACCCCACTCTTTTATCGCAGCTTTTGCGCGCTTCGCCTCGTTTTCTCTCTTGCTAAAGTCTGACTTGCTTCTTTCCCCCTTACTTTTTCCTTCGTAGCTCGGGTTGCGCTAAAGAAAAGTTTTTATACCCATTGCCCATCTGGCGACTGCATCGAGGAGTCTTACCGCATGAAGGTTCCTTGCTCTCTCTCTCTGTCTCTCTTTTCTCTCTCTTTTTCATTCGTTCAAACTTTAGCGTTATACCGTCACTTGTTTAATCAGAATTGGGTAATTTTCTTGGTCGGTGTTTGATTTTCAACTTTTACAAGTAAAGGAAATAAAAGTTTGCTTTTCTCGTTTTTTACTTGGTTTGTAATTCATGCGCCATTACACAATTAATGATAAAGAAACAATGGTAATTGTTTATTTTATTTATTGATCGATTTATCCATCTGTAAAAATATCAACTTTAAAGGTTTAAGACTCTTTGAGAAATTACAAAATAGATTTAATTTTAAAAGTAATAATTAGATCAACATTTAAAAAAAAAAAACGTACTTACAATGAATCCAATATCAGATAAAAATACACTTCATCAATCACGGAAGAGAAAATTGAAAAATTAAAAACCTTCTACTCGTAACTGTTCACGTGATGAAATAACTTCTAATTAGGTCAGAAACTTTTTACATCACGGCTATGTTAACAAGATCGTAGTTTTTTTCTTTTTTCTTTTTCTTTTTTTTTTTTTTTAACTTCTAAACACTTTTTGTTGCGAACGTTGACTTTTTTTTTTTTAAACTTTTCGAACAAAAAACGTTCTCGTTAATGCATTGTAACTAAAACTTTAGCGTTTTAAATAAAAATCGTTGAAGTTATCTCTTTTAAAGTTATTTAAATATTTATCATAAAGCAGTCGACGATCGATGTGAAAAATGAATAAACGATGATAAACGACACCGGCGAAAAAAACTTTAACGCGCGCGTCGACTTCTCTAATTGGTAACGAAAAAAAAAATAAACACGTCCGACCAAACTCGGTCCGTAACTACTGATAACTTGGGATACTCAATTGGGGTCAGAGCGCACGGACGTTTTCTCGCGACGCGAGTTTTTTCTCTTCGACGACCGCGGATTAACGATCACAGCCGATCGCTGAAGAATTTTTTTATTGTTTTCATCGCGCGTTTTATTACAATATAATAAATCAAGAAACTCTTACATTGTCTTTTAGAAAGTACTTCTCCCGATAATCTCGTAAAAACAATTCGTCTGTTAAAAATACTGTTATGATTTCTCGTTTTTTTTTTTTTTTTTTTTATCGATTTTTATAAAACGCAGTCGTTAATTTTTATGTGTCGCTTTACGTTATTCGTTACGAGATATAAAGTTACACCAGTTATAAGGTAGAGCATTCAATATTTAAACAATTTTTATACGATTTTTAACAATGATTACCTATATGCAAATACATTATACATAATGTAATTGATTTTTATGATTGCGTGAATAACGAAGAATAGCTGCAATGAAAAAGAATATATTTTAATAATTACCGTTCGATTTTCCTCCAACAAAAAAAAAAGAAGATTCTAGAAGAAGCATTGAATATTCAAATATTACGATCGCATCTTATTTGATGTAATGTATATCATGTTTAATTTATGCACATCAAAACAAAAGTTTACATATTTAAGAAATTTACGACGATTTATCTTCCCTTGAATAAACCTTTTAAAAAAGCGATGATTTTTGTAAAGAAAAATGAAAAAAAAATGCACATTTATCTAAACCAGCAAGCCCAACTAATTTTTTCATTCTCGAAGCAGATAAAAATAGACTAAAAGAAAATAGACTAGAAAAATAGATAAAGGGTAGAGGGGTAAGTAAGCAATCAATCGCACGGTAGAGAAAGAGAGAGTGTAAAAGAAGCTTAGCCCACGGGAAGAGAGTCCTCCTCGTGAGAATCGTACACGGAAGAGCGAACCCTTGACGGGACGCCGCCGCCTCCGCGCGAGCGAACGATATCCTTCTCTTTCGAGAGGCATCTTGCAAATTCACGGAAATAAATTATACCGTGAGAAAGAGAGCGAACGCGAGACGTTGACTTATGGCGGCTTCGACGAGCCGATAGTATACCTGCGAGTCCTTTGGTTCCCCTCCCTTCCTCCCTCTCTCCCTTCCTTCCCCTCATCTTCGTCCCTCCGAAAACGTAACGGCAGCTGCGAGCGATAAGCGCCTTTTCTCCCAAGCGAATTTTCAACGTTTAAGGAATTGTTGGAGAAAAGGAAAAAAGAGGGACTAACAAACGAACTCGCTGCGCGAATGGAGATTCGGATGGAGAATCTTGATTTCCGAGCGGGAGAGAAATCATTTTGACTCCGAGAGATAAGGAGATAAAAAGGTTCGTTATGCCGCCCCGAGTGTTTGGAAAATTAATTGAGAACGATTTTTATTCGAAGATTTGCCGTTTTATAAAGCGCGGGGATAAGCGATGCGTTATTATGGTGAAATATATCGAAGGAACATTTTTAATTTCTACGTTGATTATTTTTAAGCAAAGTGGAAATTATTATTATTATTATTATTATTATTATTATTATTTTCCTTTTTTATACGTGAAAATTTTAATAATAATTTCATAAAATAACAGCTTTGATATCATTTTCACTTGATATCCCACTCGAGACTTTTCTCTCTCGGTGTTTACTACCGACGAACTATAATAATATCCTCCAAAGTTATTCTTTTTTTTCTTCAGAATTTATTCTAAAACGGTCGAACGGCGCTTTCTCGAAACTTTCACGAGATACAGAGAGAGAGAGAGAGAGAGAGAGAGAGGGCGGAAAATTTTTTTCAATTAAAACTTTTCCATTCGCGCGCGACTTCGTGCACCGCGGACTTCGCGCTTATCTTTCTCCGTCTGTTTTTTTCCCGGTATCGTCGTCTTTTCCAACGTAAAACTCAACGAATTCGACGAGGAGAATATCTCATGGCACTCTCCACTTACACGCACTCGCGTAAAAAAGAATAACCGTGAGAGCGATTTTTCTCCATGAGAAGATAAAGATGGGTGAGGAAGAGAGAGAAAGAGAGATAGAGAAAGAAGGAGTTGCCGCTCGACGGTTAGTCTCGAGGATAATGACCACTGACGACTGGCGCACTAAGAGAAATCCTCGTATTTTTCCGTTCACCGGCGCGAAATGAAGAAGAAGAAGAAGTCGATTCGAGAGGCAGCTGTTACAAGCGCGAATTTATCAAGTATATACGGGTGGAAACTCTCGAAGAATCTGAAACTCCTCTCTCTCTCTCTCTCTCTCTCTCTCTCTCTGTCGATTTTCTCAGTTGGATAAAAAAGACAGCGAATAGAGATACGAAGTAGGAAAGAGTTGGGACGAGTAGACGTCTTGTTTTAGTTGAGTATGTATTTGTGTGTGCGCGAGGAGAAGAACGTTTCGTTCGCTTTTTCGGAGATCGATGATGCGGTTCTTTCTATCCCTTGAAGACAATTCCATCGTCGAACTGATTGTTTTTCAAAGTCGAGAATTTCTTTATTTTTTCCGCATTTTGATTTGAATTTTTTTTAATTGTATTAAATTTATTGTTGCACGAAAAAAAAAAGAGAAGTCAATTCTAAAGTAAACAAACGATTTTATATATTTTAATCTTGATACAATTAAATTTTATAAACAAATTGTACAATTTACTTAAAGATAAACTTGAACGTAACAATTTCGTGAAATCGACTTTATTTCAATAATTAAATTAATATTTCTTTTAAAAAACAAATTTTGTTATAATTCTATTTACAATGCAATTGCTTGTATCATTAAAACCTTTATTGTAAATATCTGAATATTACAGTATAATAAACGTTTAAATTTCTTGCATTAAACAAAATAAAAAAAATCTTTTTGGTAAAACATTTCATTTCTTTCTTGAATAATGTTTTCGCTTATTTTGATTCCAATATTCGAATGTAAACAAAACGGGCAACGCGTTTATGTAACGGAATCAATGTAACCATATAAAGAAAACTGATTAAAACTTCCGAGAAAACTTGATCAATTCTAACCGAAAATTTCTCGATAGATTTTTCTCTGTTACGTGCTCGCGTGCGTATATACACACATACATACGCACAGTCGAACCCACACATACACACAAAAGTAGAAAAGGATGTTCCCTTTGGCGTGGAATTTATTGGATTGGCATTTTCATTTCGCGGGTTTGAGCTCGCGAACGAGCTTCGCTACAGCCGGCTCTTATTGATTTATCCGATTAAGAGCGCGCGATAATTTAGTTTAACCGCGCGCTACTCTCCGCTACCCTCACCGGCACCTGGAAAAATCGAAAATTTATTAGCCTTGTGTGTGTATGTATATATATATCGATGTTATTCGCGGGTATGTGTGTAAACGCGCGAATAGGACTGCAGCTGCTTTCTTTACCTTTACGATTTCTGTGTGTACTTTGCCTTCGCTCCTTTTTTTCTCGCGCCTTACCATATTATTTGCTTTTGTTGCTAAAAAGGAAATTGAATATTTATCTTACAAGCACCTTCGATAAAAATTTATGCGATAATTGAAAATCTTTAATTGCCACCCCTTTATCATTTTTTAAATTATCCTTAAATTTTGTTGCGTTTAAATTAAATTTTTCTCTCTCTTTCTCGCTTTATCCCTTTGACTTATATTTAATTGCGCTCACTCGTATATACGGTTCGTATATTCGTAGTTAAAAATATTTTCAAATTAACGGGATGTAAAACATTTTTTCAACAAAAATTTATTCACCTTCGCTCGTTGTGAAAAATAAAAATGATTTTATTAATGTCGATTTACATATTGTAATACGCGAAGCTTATCTTTTTTAAATTTAAATTCAACGGAATCTACATATATACATTCATTGTTTAATATTTTATTATCGTGTTCTAAAAATAATAATTATGCATATAACTTTATAAAAATAACGAATCAAATTTTACCAATAAATTATTATTTTTCGCATTCGCGAAATTCTCTTTAATGTACGCATTTGAAATATTTTATAAATCAAGTAGACGATAGAAAAGAAAACAAATAAATACCCCATGATTACGTCCATCGCGCGTCGTGACAAGCAAAAGAACGAAAGTAAGTCGATGTTTCAATAAAAGGGCAAATAAGAGAGAGCGAGAAACCACAGTATTTTCAAGGCGAAACAAACGCTTTTCGAATCGTCCACGCGCAACGTCGCCCACGATGTACATCCATAAATCTTTCGCGGATTTTCACCTTTTTCCCCTTTCTTCTATCGCGCAAGCTTCTCGCCTCTTCACAGCTCGAGGTTTTCCGATGCTCCTCGAGACCCTGACGAAAGTAAGAGAGAGGAAGAGAGAGAGAAAGAGAGAGAGAGAGAAATGAAAGAATAAAGAAGGAAGAACGAAGCTTTATCTTCGTGCTGTCGAAACGCGATGCGGGGATTCGCGATAATAAGCCCAAGGTACCGTGAAAGGAAAAAAAAAAGAAAAAAATAAGCGAAAGTCAGCGGCCCGACCGAGAGAAGCAAGAGTGACATGCCGATAAGGTGAATTTTATCCCGAATTCGCTTCAGACTGAGTTTATTTATACATGCGGGTTTGATACGCTTGCTTTCATATTGATTTATAAGCGATGTGGATAAAGACGAATGACGTTCTATTAATTACCTTCGTCGAAAAATTTGTCTCGCATGCGATTACTTTATCCGATTCTATTTGAGTTGATAAATCTAAGGAAATTTTATAGTTTAAAAAGAATATTTTTCGTAGATTAAAAAAATACGCAAGCTCTTTATTTAAGCGAAAACTTAAATTTTCTCAACACATTCATGAGGTAAGGTATCAACCGACTGTATTTTATTTTTCTAATTAATTTTATTTTAAAAATACTCTTTCTATAGATGAGTACAAAATTAACGTTAAAAAAACTTCATAATTAAGTAAATATAATATTTCTTATTTATATTAAAGTAAATAAATGTTAACTTTAACGATTATTATTTATTCATAAACTTTTTCACACTCTCTCATTTATCGCTCTTCTATACGTCTCTTAAATAATTTAAACGAAATAACCTTACAAACCAAAAATATCGTCGACGGGTTTAAGGTATATGTATATACGTGTACGCGTAATTTTTTTAAATCGTTTTATAAAAAGTACTCTCGAGCACCTGTACTCAATATCCCTCGGACGTTGTTCATATAAATGCTGGCGAGGAGCTTGCGCGA
Source organism: Chalcis sispes (assembly GCA_949987625.1). NCBI lineage: Eukaryota > Metazoa > Arthropoda > Insecta > Hymenoptera > Chalcididae > Chalcis > Chalcis sispes. The sequence goes on along the minus strand of OX465094.1, from coordinate 8,744,949 downwards.
TCGCGCGCGTTTATAGCCCCATTCTCATGAAAACGGCTGATCGTTATTGCTCTACCTTTTGATTATGTATGTGTGTGTATGTGTGTATATATATACACACACATATATACACACGTGTAAGTACGTATTCGTGCGTGTGTATATAAATACAAACACACACTTAGTAAGCTCAAATTTTCATGTACGACGTGCAATTTTTATAATTTCGCGAAAGAGAATAGCACTGTGCCACATATATATATATATATATATATATATATGTACAATGCACGCATATAAATATAACAATTGTCTTGACCACAACGTGTCGGTACTCTTTCCCGAATATCGTTTTATTCCACGCGACACTGTAAATTTTTCCCTTTTTTTCGATTTTCTTTTTTGCACCCTTTCGGTGCGAAACGTTGGACATAAAAAGAGAAATATTTGATTAAAATTGACGTTATCTTTATTGTCGCGTTAATAACGTTTAACCTACGTTTCGCGTTACTTCGACGTTTTAATTTTATCTCAACAATTTTACGTTCCCCCTCCCCTCTCTCAGATTACAAGATAAAATTTGCGTCGATGAAAAATTTGCATTATCTTTGTTGAATTTTAAACCATGTTTAATTTGTGCTTCGGCTTTTATATTCCACGCGATGAAAAAATAAATTAAATAAAATAAATAAATAAATAAATAAAACAAACGATATGCCGTTCATTCTTTTGCATTTTCTCATTCGCACTCGATGAAAGTCAACGAAGAATAATAATGAGCAAATAAAAATATCGCGCGATAAAGAAGGAAAAGAAAGCAACGCAAAAATTACTTAAGAACAATTGCCTCTCCTTGCGAATTAATAAATCAAACCAGAACCTTTCTAAATTCTTTAAATTCTACATGCAGATTATTCATATATTCTAGACATATGAAATTTTCATCTAACCTTATCTCTCTTTCTCTCAGACGTCTAAACATGTCTTCAAGTCACCTTAACAAGGAAACTTATTGATTCCGTAGACCGACTCGTGCGCGATTACTCGCAAGCTTTCAAAGCTGTAAATGATGAGCTTACGTATATTAAGTATTCATTTTCACAAATGATAATTCTATAATAATCACGCTTTTTGTACCGTAAGTATAAATAATTCTGCGTTAAAATTTAAGTTCCGAATTACTATTTGCTGCGACAAACGAATTGTTTTGTTGTGGATAACTACTACGTCTTTGTTCGATAAAAAAAAAGGCACTTTAAAGCTTAGGGCGTTCAAATTAATCTATTGCTTTTAATTTATAATGCCGTCCGCGTTGATTTGCTCTCGATAACAGTACAAAGCTCGATGAAACGCAATCGATATGCTTAGGGGCATTCGACAAATGGATTTCCGAACAAACTTAATTTCGATGCCCTTTAATAGTAAAATCGAGTTATCGAATGATGTTGAAAATAAATTATTAAAATTAACATCGCTATATAACCAAATAAGAGTCGTCGAAGTGATGATTTGTCAATTTTATAAATCTTATCGCGAATAAGATAATCATAAGCTAAATTAATAAAGACTCTATCGTACAAAATTTCCGGTGAGATGCGAAGAGCGTGGGGTAATCAACACATCCCCAACAACGAAAACAACGATTTGAAATTCAATAGCCCAAGTAATTTCTCCTCTCTCTCTCTCTCTCGCAGTTTCGTTATCTTTCGCAGCGAACGCGCGAGGGTAATACCTACTCTCTCTCTCGCTCGCTCGCTCACGGACTAATCAAAACATTCTCAAACAGAAACGATCTGCTTGGATATATCAAAACACACGGGGGCCAACTTTCCGTGCGCGCGAACGAGCTCTTGTTTTACGAGTCCGCGCGACCATTTCGTTGTTTGTGCGATTCGTATACATATATGTATGTATATATATATATACATACATTTATATATAAACTTGCTTACCTCAACGTCATGTACGAATCGTCCGGCGATGCGAAGTGAACCGTATAACCCGTGAAATGACTTTTCATCCCTATGAGATTCGCGTGTGGTATAGATACGTGTAAATATGAACAATTAAAATTAAGCGACAACGAGGCTCGATTCACTCGTGAAAATCTCTCTCGGGTACTTTTACTTTTTACGCGAGAGTCAGTCTTTGTTGTTTTTGTGTATCGTTGAAGCTACTGTTTTACGTTTTGTTTCACTTTTACTTTTTCTTTTCAGCAATAAAGTTTTTTATCAATTTTTTAGTTTAAAAAATAATAATAATAAATGATAAAAAACGTTGTAAAACGTTTTGACAAGTTATTTGTTGTAAATTTTATACACTTGACATATTCGAATGTCGGATAAATAACATAAAGCTTAATTGCACAAGAAATTTACTTACTTAATAGATGAATTCTGAAGCGGCAATTTGCTCAATTTTACGTTTGTTTACAATTATGAATTTAGAAATAAATCATATATAAGCCAATACGTATTAACCCAATTCTCGTGTATTATTCGATTCGATGTAATCTTTTCGTAGAAAATTTTCGGACGATTGACGTACGATTTAAAACGCATAAACAACTAATACGCCTTTAAATTAATACTCAAATATAAAAGAATCATAAATAAAACAAAAAAATATATAATCCATGCTAACTATAAAACCCAGCAAATCAAATAAAAATCTAGTTCGATAAATTTCGTCGTAGCTTAAAATTTTACGGTCGTTTTTTCGCATCTCCTAACTGGATGAGAATAACTTCCGTTTAAAAAAAAAAAATTTTTTTTGTTTTTCTTTTTTTCGTTTAGTGCTTATGAAATTTTATGAGAACGACACTACCACCGAGGAAGGGAAAAAAAAATATTATAAAAAAAAAAGGAGTCGAAATAATTATTTAACTACTCGACGATATAGATGGTATTATATTCGTCGCAGCTTAAATCCTCCGTAAAATTTACGAGCTTTTCGCGTAAAAGCAGTTCCTCTCTCTCTCTCTCTCTCCCTCTCTCACATACACACACACACACACACACACACACACACATTCTGTCTCTCGGCTCGGGATGAAAAGTGGCGAAAGCGACGGAGAAGCTCAAAAGGTGGAGCTGGAAATAGAGAACAAGGGGCGGGTTTTCGGCGCATATCAAACTGTCGACAGAGCCATTCGCGTTAATAAACGAGCCGACGTACCGCCGTCCTCCTTCTCGTTTTCCTCCTAGTCATCTTTCGCTTCCACCTATTCCTTCTCTACTTACATGATCACGGCAATAATCCCACTCTTTCTCTTTCTGACTATGTGTATTCGCGTATACGTACTTAGCGGAAGAGTTAAGACTAGCTTGATGGGTTATATGGATGAGAAAGAGAGAGAGAGAGAGAGAGAAAGGGAGAGGGAGAGAGGAAAACTGCTGTACGAAAAGAAAAACAAGCTCAACGACATTAAAATGATGATACAGTTATTTTTGCAATTTTTATTTTTATCATTTTTATTTTTCTTGAAATTTCTACGAATTTTCATTTTGTGTGTCATAACGAATAATTTTTTGAAAATTAATTTCCGCTCTTATGCTCGTGAATTTTAAATACCTTCGTAAAAGAATTCGTATGTTAAAACATCCGGCATAATTAAATACACCGAGAGGTCAAATAAAAATCGAAAAATGAATTATGCATCCATATATTAATAGCTTTAATCAATATTAAAGCCCCGAGCACCCGAAAACACGACAATCCCATTAACACCGCAGACGTTGAATACGAAAAAAAAAAAAAAAAATGGGATAAAATACAAAGTTATAAGGGGAAAGGAAAAAAAAAGCGCGTAGCGTACTTGAGAAGCGAATTATCAACGAACATCGGCGCTTCGTGGACTCGCGTATACATACTCGTTCTCTCGTGTAACATTTCAACGGGTGCGGCCAAGAGAGAGAGACAGAGAGAAAGAGAGCGGGAAAAGGGTCAGAAAGGGTATCGGTGCACGACGATAATTAAATGCATAATTAATGAACACGCGCGCACGCGTTCTCTCCGCTCGCGCTCTCTCTCTCTCTCTCTCTCCCCGAGCGCATTTGCATTCGGTCGCGCATACGTCCCCAGTTTCCCCCTTCCCTCCCTATAACACCTGCGGATAATCGAATTAGGCTCACGTTAATGTTCGACGACTGATTACCTTCCCTCTCTCTCTCTCTCTCTGTCTCTCTCTCTCGCTTGCGCACACGCACACAAACGTATTGGCCAAATTGGCCGTACGCGTACTGGATGGAATGTGTATTCCTATACTCCTACTCTCCTTCTATTCGCTCGCTCGGGGACTCGAGAACGTTGACGCGCTACATATCCTTGTCTCCCTCTCTCTCTCTCTCTCTCTTTCTCTTTCTCTCTATCTCTCTCGTCTCTTTCTCCGAGTGGCCGACTCTACGGGAGCGAGGATGGCTTTCCGCGCGAATTTGCCGCGCGGCCTTTGTCCATCATCGGCCGGATGCCTCACCGATCGTCAGTGCTCGAGTTTACCGGGAATTACGTTCGCTTGCTTTGGCATTTGCTCAATGACTCGATTGATAATTTACGCTGAGTTTAAGACGATGATTGTAAATTATCTTTTGAAATTCTTTTTCAATTAACTAAATTATGGGATGACGCGATAAAAAGATTTTGAAAATTCGAGGAAGTCAAACATTTTTTCATTCAACACATGGAATATTTTCCAAATTTAATGAATTAATTAACTATTTTTATTAGTTAACATTATTTTCCCCTTTTGCGCTTTAAGTACGAACGTTAAATAATTTAATAAACGAGAAATTCTGTGTTAGAACTAAATCACTCTGCTTATGATAAGAATGAAAACTTTCTTCGGGAATCCTAAAGAGTTTTACTTCATCGTGCAAAGTTCCGCAACGCAAACAACGCAAAGTTCATAAAGCTTTTGAAAGTCTTTACGAGGTTACATTCTTGAAATCTGTTACGGTTTCGCGAGAATGTTTTTACAATCTTTTTCTAAGCACACCGCAACTTTAATTCGTATTTTCGACTCAATAATGTTAACATATATTGATATTTTCGTTAAAATTCATTTACGTTAAATGTAGAAATAAATCAAGGTCTAATACGAGTGTGATTTGCTTAAAATAAAAAAAATAAATAAAATAAAAAAAAAAAATGGATTACTTCGTGTTCGAAAACATTGCGTAATCTTAATGTATATTCGGTAACATTTTTAAAATTCTCAATTCTCCTAATGTTGACCGATACGCAATATTATAATTGGTAACACTATCCTTTGGGAAATTCTCGTAAATTTCTAAAATACATATTAATCGCTAAATTATCCGATAAATTATATAAACTGATAAAAGCCCTTCTTAACAGGGTAATAATAATTTTCGAAAGTGTTAAGCACAAAGTACAGGTAACACGTTAACGAACGAGCGCGCTTACGAGTTACATCCTAAAATCAAAACTTCCATCGAGCGAGAGAACAACATTTGCGCAAACAACGGGGCTCAGTTATCACGGAGGTATTAACGGTCGTGTAATGAAGTTCCGCGGCGTTGGCGACTCCATCCGCGCTTCGCTTGACATCGCGCGCCCTAAATAAACAATTTGCATAATGCGCCAGCCCCTCCCTCCACCCTCGTCTCCTTCTCCCCACAAAATACGCGGCGAGTCAGCGCGATAATGCCAGAGAGATAGAGAGCGAGAGAGACAGGAAGAATTCACGCTTATACACTTTGTCCGTCCAAAAATAGGTTTAACGTTTCAAGAGCAAAAGAGACAGAGAGAGAGAGAGAGAGAGAGAAGGGAATATAACGCATCGAAACAATTATGCCATCCAGCCGATAATAATGAGCATCAAGCGTGATTTTCAGTCCGAGCGCACACGCGCGGTTTCGTTCGCGCGCGCGCACGCGACACTCGCTAGCTTTGGAAATCCGAGGTGACGGATGATGACTGTAATCTCCGGCACGCGTGCTTGATAATTTAACGCGTATTCCCTTCTTCCCCACCCCATGCCTCGCATTTCAACTATATCTCATTTTCTCTCGCCCTCTCTCTCTCTCTCTCTCTCTCTCTCTCTCACTCTCTGATTCTCCATCTATATATGAGGGTTCAAAATAGCCCGTAATTAATGTTTCAATTAATGACGCTTCGATTAATCAGCGCGCGATTGTTTGATTTTTCTCCCTTTTAGTTTTTCTTTCTCTTTTTTATTTACAGTTCATCGGTTCGGTGATCCGAATTCTCGTCGCGATGCGATTTAATGACCAACTGACGCGTTCTTTGTTCGATGGTTGAATATGTTTATCGAAAAAATTTTAAAATAATTTTTATTATTAGTTTATAAAAATATTATTTACGTAAGCAATTGTCAATTTACATGACAAAGCGATGTCATTATACTTATTACGATTCATTTAATATTTTAATGACAAGGTGGAGTATTTGAAACAATCAACTCTTACAAATATAAAAATTTTTAAAATTATAATTTAAAACGAAAAATTGTAATATTGTCCGTTGTTAATTTATCGAGTATCGCAAATTCAATAACGAATTCAAAATAATCTAATTATATATAAATTATTAGAGTCGAAATTGAAACAAAGACTAGGGAGATTGCCGTGGAAAATAATCAATTTACCCATCATTCAATTATCAATTGACGTATCAAAGCTCGATTTAGCATCGTTTCATCTATGAACTATCCAAATCACGTATATATTTGAACGATTAAACCGCATTAATTCAACATGAGTCCTAATGAGATCCGCGATTATGCAGTTAGTAATAAGAAGAAAAAGAATTCGGTCATTCGCGTTGTCGCTAATCATTCGATGAATAATGCACAGATTACGATTATGTTCACGCGTACGATATTACAACGACGCCGAGGAAAATTCAACGGTTACGAGTTAAGTAATTGAAAATGCATTTCGGTTATTCTTTCCTATTATAGTATAGTTATACGCGCGCGTTATGTTACACCAGACATTCGTCCTGTATCAAAACACCGTCCTTTCCAATTTGTCTCTGTTTCTCTGACGCTTTAGGCATCGCGAGACGCCATTCAATTTTACGAAGTGCATCGGTATAAGCAGATTATTCTTGACTCGCGAATTGCTTACTAACATACAATTCTTCATTTCTTTAATATTGTTATCGAGCCTTTGTCGACTATTTTTCTTCTTTCTCGTCGCTACGATCTCCCTATTTTTTTCGTTGTTTTATTTTTTTACTATTTCTTTTATTTTCTTTCTTTTAATTTTAAAAAATGTTGTTACCAAATGTTAAATAATTTATAACGTTCGATTAAAATAATTTTTATTAAAAAAAAAAAAAAAAAAAAAAAAAGAAGAAAAAGAAATTGTAATTTAAAAATAATTTTGAACGCATTAAAAATACATTTTTAAATTGCCAAGGACCGTCTTCGAACAAGTGGATTAAAATGTCTCGTCGAGTCTCATTCGAAATTCAAAACCCGCAATTTGAAACGTTGAATGTAAATTGTGCAATTTCAATTCATATTTCTCCCTTGTATTTTATTACTTCATTATTCAAAAATTGTATCCTTTTTAATTTGTTATATCACCTCTGTAATGTTATTACAATGTTGTCGTATTCATTATTCCAATTTTTTTAATTTACTTTACGACTAATTTCCAAATGCTTTTGTATTATTCTTCGATCGACATGCACGTTTGATTCTATATACATTTTTTCAAAATTTTTCAACAATCCACGTTGATCGCTTATTTTTAAAATGATTTCAGTAAATTTGACCGATGAAAAATCAAAGAAAATTGATAAAGGAGAGATAGATAGATACTCATGAACGAATATTCAAACATTCGAGAACAAACCTGTTAAAATCTCCTTAACCACGTAAACCTAAATCGAAATTCAACTATTTGTCGAAAAGCGAAAGCGAAAGCTCGGCGTCGGTGAAAAATTTAATCTTTCCCTTCTTTCTCCTGTCCTCGAGCAAGCATCATTGTATAAAATAAAAAATCCATGCACGTTTTCACAAAATCCTATTTCCTCGTAAAGAAAAAAAAAAAAAAAACAGAGAGAGAAAGAGAGAAAGATAGATAGAGAAAAAAAAAAAAAAAAAAAAAGACCGAAGATATCGAGATCGATCGATCGTTCGTTCACATTATAACGAGTTTGCCTTTCGTTCGCCTTTCCCAACGGAGTTCCTTGAGAGAAACTCACGAGTATAGACTGACGTTTTGTGGCTGCTGGGGAATTTACTCTCTCTCTCTCTCTCTTTCTCTCTCGCCTTCTCTCTCGCCTTCTCTTTTTACGCACGGCCGACGAGATCCCGTGAATGTTGTACGAGCGCGCGAAATTCGCGGCGTGTCCGCAAACGATTCGGCAATGCGCTCCGAGTGGTGATGGGATATCGATTATTATGGAGATAGCTGCGAGACTGGATTCATGCTCGAGAATGCCTTTCTGTTGGATTTTCCTTTTTTCTTTTTCAAATAATGTAGTAATAATAAGCGTGGAATGTTTTCGTATTTATATTTGTTTTATATTATAAAACTTAAATATTACAATAAAAATAATCCGTTCGCCTTTGTAATCCATCTCTAACCACGATAAGAAGCGCATTTATAAATTACTTATTAATGCGTTACAAAATGCGTCGGCGGGATTTTCGATTCGAGAGAGTAGAATAACAGTCCAAAGAACGAGTCCGAAGAACAAAGTACCGTAATGCAAAAAGCAAGGACAGATAAATAGGAGCGAGGGAGAAACGACGCGTGGATTAATTTAACGAAAAAATCTTGGAAAAGCTATTTATCCCATTTCAAAGTGACGCGCAAGGTCTCGGGTTGAAGGAAACTCGGGTTACGTAAACGTCTGTTATTACTCGTTTAATTAATGAAACCATTCCGAACGAAAATGAGATCGCGGGCTCATATATTGTTTCTCGTTCAATCTTCGTTTAAGAAAATTATTCGGCAAAGTTTTTCGTTTACGTATGTTAGTATACTATGAATTTTATGAGCAATTCGACTAATATTTTAAAGCGTGCATTTAAATTTATTTTTATAAATAACATCAATTGCAAACTTAAAATAAATTATTAATATTAAATTTCAAAATAAATATTAATAGCAATTTTAACGATTTCAATTTTTTAATAATAATTGAAGGATTGTCTTTTGCGTGAAAAAAAAAATACATTGTTTGCAAATTATTTCATTCGATCTTTTAAAAAAAAAATGTTTCTTTTAACCTCTGTTTTATTATTAGTTGGAGAAAAAAAAAACATACGAAAAATAATAATCTCCCAACTCTACACTCGTTATAACTGATAAGCCGCAGCTTTAAAAAAAAAGTATCTTTTTAACGACATTTATATCCAACCATATGAATCTCGCGTGAATGTTACGTGCGCGATTATAAACTCGAATGAAAAAATTTCGAAAAGAAAAAGAGAGAACGAAAAATCAAAAGAAATAAAAGAGCTTGCGATAGAGTGCGAGAGAGACATTTTCCGCGCGCAAACAACAATCACGGAAGCGCACGAAACGATGTAAAGACGAAACTCCGCGGCATTAAAAAAAAACGTTAACGAAAACTACACGTATATAGGAAAACATCGCGATAACCAAATGAGAAAGTAGCGCGAAATATGCGAACGGCTTAAAAAATCCAACGAGGATTTTTCGCGCCGTTATACCGGTATGAGTTATGCTCGAGATATTTCAACGTGGATGTTATACCTGCGCGTTACGCATTCGCGAAATCTCGTAAATTTTTTTATCATTTTTTTTTTTTTTTTTTAAATTTTATAATTTTCTTTTACAAGTTATGTATCTTAGAAAAATAATTGCTTTTATTCTTTGATTATTAAACGGTATTTTAATCCGTTTCAATTTTCGACTTTTATTATACAATAACGCGTTAACGCGATATTTCCGTACCCATAAATCGAGGTAATTTTTATACTTTATTATTCAATCGATATTCGAATCAGCGTTAATTTAATAAAATTTTAAAAATCATAATATCGCCTTATTGCCGATCGAAAAAATATGTCACCTTGGTGGTTACTACGTATTCGCTTGCCTATAACTTCGGTAAGGTTTAATATAAAACGTGTATCGTTTATTCAACGAAACGATAAAAATGACGAATGAATCGTGGTACGCGAAATTCAACCGCGAAGAAACGAGAGAGAGAGAGAGAGAGAGGGAGGTCAATTTCCGATCGACTAGGACGAGGACGACAAAAGCTCCAACCATTTGAGTTATTCAATCGGCCGAGGGTCGGCGCGCTTCGTTTCATCCGCATATCTTATTACCTTTCCTGACTCGGCATATATCCGTCCGATGTATTCTGTTCTATTTCTGATATACGCGAAAAACTCTCGTATCTCATTTTTATATTCTTCATGGGTTTCGTTGTGTTTACTTTTTCGTTCTTTGTTTTTTGCCTTTTGAATAAAATAGACTCCACCAGTTTACAAATTTTTCGTTTTTTTTTTTTTATTTTATTTTTATATACTTTCTTTTTTTTTTTTTTTTTTTTTTTTTCATTACGTAGCTAGCGATCGTTTTTTGTATGAAAGAATGTTTGTGATTAGCAATTTTTAAAAAATTATTTGAAAAAATGCGTAGTTTTTTAATAACTATATATCCAATTTTACTTTGTTAGTTTTTAATGGCAGTTAACAATGACATTTAGTTAAAGTTGAAATCGAATGATTGAATTTGCTATCGTTCGCAAAACACATCGAATATACGTCTTAAAAAATCAGCGACCAACTCAAATAGCAATTTTCAACGAAGGGCTAGCAAGCAAATGTTAAATTTTCATTCGCATTATCTCGCGCGGAACGTTAGTCCGTGTAAACGTTCGCAAATACATATGCATACACACACACACACACACACACATATTCGCAAACCTATTCTACACATATGTTTATATGTATATATGTAGAATAGAGAAGCGAGCGTGGAAGAGAAAGAGATAGGTCGAGGTCTCGAGAGCGCACGCTCCTTTCCAACTAATTGCGAGATCATGGCTTTTACTAGATGGTAGCACTCCCTTTCTCTCTCTCTCTCTCTCTCTCCCTTTCTCTCAGCAGACGTTATATAGGCCGGTCGACGCGCGAACGCAGAAGCGAAATTAGGGATTACGGCGTTCTAAGCCCTCCTCGTGAATAAGCGACTTAATTTAAGGCCGCCTCTTAATTGCCTTGGAATTCCTGAAGCCGGGGTGTTACACCAATACGTTCGCTCGTCTGCCTATATAAGCGTATACGTGTATACGAATCCGTTATACCGGCCGCGTATACTCGCGCGAAAACGGCGAGAGGAAATGCCTTTTTTTGGCCGCTTCTCGTGAAAATTAAAAATACGCGGGATTTTTAACGCGACTGTGTTGTGCGCGTGTCTCTCGGTGTTATCGTTATACCAGCCGCTTGATTTTGTGATTTTAAAAAGTGCTTTCCTCCTTAGAATCCTTTCCTTTCTAAATAAACTCGACGTCTCTCGTCTCTGTTTTTTTTTTTTTTTTTCTTCTTCTCGATTCTTCTTTTTATTCGGTGGATTTTAAAAAATAAAGCGCTTGTTTTATCAAATTTATCTCGCGTAAATATTAAATAATTAAACTTTAATATATGAATTAAAATCATTTTCCAAAAGGTGCTCGCACATCGTCATTTATACGAGTACTCGATTTTATCATCTTGGCGAAATCTAAAATCCCCAACACATCTCATCCGTAAGCTCGTTTTTTTTTTTTCAACACCGCACTCGGAATCCACGTATCCCGTATTAATTTACTTTGAATAATCCGAAAGGAAATGAAAAAAAAAGAATAGAAGAGAGAGAGAGAGAGAGAGAGAGAGAGAGAGAGAGAGAGAGAGAGAAAGGGAGACAAAAAAGTAACCCCAAGGCTTTCTGTTCAACCACTTCACTTACTCTCTCTCTCTCTCTCTCTCTCTCGTTCTGTTTCTGTTCGACCGATGCATTATGCAAGGAAGAGAAGAGGCCTCGGTTAAAGGAAGGACGTATAGCGGGCGAGGAAATGGCCGGATATACGGGAGGATTTGCATATCATTTTATAAATTCCGAACGTTCCCCGACCTCTATTCTCCAACCCTACGTACCTTCCTCTTATTCTTTTTCATCTCACCCTTCTTTTAGGACTCGTGTTAGAGAATTTTCAACGCGAAGGAAGAGAACCAGATGTTTCTTCGGGTTTCTGTAAGCGGGAGAAAAGAATCTCCTCCCGTCATGGCTAACCGGATTTTGCTTTTTATTTCGTATGGAGAATTGTAGATTTAATGCGATCGGATTAGTCTCGCTTATTTAATTAGTCTACCTTACATCTTACACGTTGTTGGTTTGAATCAACGTCCGATGCAATTTGCCAGTATTAATATTTAATTTTTTCCGTTTACTTTATTGTTCTATCTATTTTATATCAAAATTATATGATTATTATATATAAAAATTTTAAAATATAAAATTGTCGGTATTGCATTTTTCAAATTTGCCGACATTTTTCAAATTAACAAATATCAATAATTTACCTTCTTCTGAAATATAAAAACAATAAAGGATAAAGATAAGTCGTGCCAGTGCAGTAAACCCTAAAAATAAATCAATTCATCGTGTTCGTTATTTCGTGAAATTCAGCTTCATCCAAATCGATCTTTCCATCCCCTGATTATATTACCAATCGGCCTTAGCGGCTCGGCAATCCTTTTCTCGCGAATTCCTAAACCAACGTTTCACTCGAGCCATTAGTACTTGTCTTGCCGGTGAGTTGCGAATGAACAAGAAAGCTCAACGTCTTCGATGAAACGGAAGATTGCAGAGTTGAGCAGAAACAGAAAGAGCGATAAGGAAAAATACTTAAAACGAACGGCGGATGAGTCGTTTGGACGCTTGAATAAAAGACAATTGAAATTTTTATTTTTATTAATTAAAAATTTTTAATATATCAAATTTTATGGTGAATCTTTAAATTGATTGATTAATGTTAAAGAACCTTATTTCGAATTACTTCCTGAAAAAATCAAATTGAAATTTTTAATTTTCATAGTAAACATTGAATTGATACAGTGAAATATATACGGCTGAATTGAAAATAATTATATGTATAATAAAATAAAATACTTATGCCGACCCAATTGAATTATTTAATAACTGATATCTATGTTTATATTTAATACGGTTAATAAGAAATTATTTTCAAATTTGGTTTATGTAAATATTGTAAATTGATAAATTATACAAAAAATTACGTCGACGGTTAAGATTTATTTTCAGGTTATAATAATAACATTTATTAAAAAATTTAATTAACTTTGCGTTTGAGCTTATTTTACCCAACGCCACACCCCGAGGACATACTTTTTCGTAAATCTGACTTAAAATTCAAATGTTTATTAATTATATCTATGTAAATATATAAGTTATAAGAATAGAATCGTTCATTTTTCAGGTCACAGATCTCGTAATTATTGAGCTTCTTGAAATTAACAAGAAAATATCGATTAACTAATTTAAACAGTTTGTGACTAAACATTTTTAACACAGAAAGCATAAGCGTATTTTAAGAAACTTAACCAGCTAACCTCGTTCTTATCCTTTATTATGAGTTCTTTTTTCACTCTCTCTCTCTCTCTCTCTTCTTTATGCACACATAAACACGCATACACTGGCACGAATACATAAATATAAAAAGAGCCGAGTATAGACATTCGATCGCTGATTAAATTTCGCAAAAGGTGAGAGAGAGACAGAGAGAGAGAGAGAGAGCGTGCATGAATTCTATTATCGAAAGTGGCGCGCAATGACGTATTTTCACGCTCGCGTCCGGGAAGGTAAAAGCCTTCGGGGCATCTTCTCTCGTAAATAGCCGGAGCTTATATTCGGAAGGAAGAAATATATTTTTGCTCTATAAAAGATAGAGAGAGAGAGAGAGAGACGGGGGAAGGGTGAATATCAAGTCTTGGAATTTCACGAGTCGCGCAGCGCGAGAACTCGCTCGTTTTCCGCATGTATATTTAAACGCGAACGTGTCGGTGTGCCGTATGTCGTGACGTGCAAAGAAAAAAAAAATAGAGAGAGATAGATACATAGATATTGTTTTAACTCTTATGAATAAAATATATATTGTACAAAAAGTAATACTTTACATAATACTTGGTAAAAATAAGAATAAATATAAAAATATTGCTCGTGTGATATCACAATAGAGCTTGAAAATACTGTATAATACATAATCAGTAAGTCAAAATTAAAGTTCGAAAATATCTATCAGTCAATAGAAATAAAAGAAAACCCATTCGGACTCAAATGCGGTCATTCATCTCCCCCCATAAATTTTAATTTTTCTAATAATCGGACAGGTCGTGTTGTACAAAAAGCCTTGCTGAAGTCTAAGAGTAAGAGTAACGTTACAATTTTCTTGTTTTAAATACTACGTCCGATGTCGTCAGTAAGTTTAAGCAAAGCTGTTTCCGTTGATTGGTACGCTCTGAATTCGGTTTGTAAGGGATCAAGAATGCGAGAGACAACCAGATTCTCCTGCAACTGCACATAGGCTAATCTCTCCAACGCCTCAGAAAAAGAAGCACAACGGTGCAATGGGCCGAAAATCTGACGTAGAATAAAGCGCTTTACATTTTTTAAGTGGAATGATCCGCGCCCTCTTTCAGAGGGCAGAGTAACTGCCGTCCATACTCTTCTACGAGAAAATCTACCTCGACGATGTCACGCGTACTTAAAATCAAGATTTTCAGCTAAGAGTTTTAATTGCTTATAATAAAATTATATTGATTTTTGTCCAAGTACTCGTTATTAAAAAATTTTTTAGTTCGTCAAGATCTCGTAGTGCCTCCATCTCCAAGAAGAGAAGGATCAAGATCGAGTGTGTTAAACGCGGTGATTTTATGTTTCGCTGCCATGATTTTCGTTACAATGTCGCCACTGAAAAGTGTAACTAACAAGGAAGAGACACTCGTCCAACCAAGAGAGAGAGAGAGAGAGAGAAAGAGAGAGAGAGAGGAAGGAGAAATGTTTAAGGATGTAGTCGAGGTGCAGAAGATTGACGCAACAACGTTTCAATTTCGAAGCCGCGAAGTGAAAGCTTCCGCGAGTGCATTTGAATTTTATACGGGGATGGAAAAAATTTTCGTACCGAGAGCACCGAGAGAATGCGCAAGTATTTTATCTTTCCTTAAGGCAGATGATGAATTGTTTAGTTTTACTTCGTTCCTGCTACATTTTTTTGTTTTTTTATTTGATTTTAGGATTGAAAATTTTCGTTTGTATAATAAAATTCTTTTTTTCTCTACCATATGAAATTCATTATATTATTCTAAAACGTATAAAGAAAATAAGTTTTTTACGTGTACGAGACGCAAGTAAAGAATAAAAAAAAAAAAAAAAACTAAAATAAAAGAGAGAAAAGAAATTCTATCGTAGGACACATTTCACTTAATATTAAAAATAAAAACGTAATGAAATAAACATGTATATACGTGTATACGTGTAAGCCTGGCACGCGCCAAAGAAATTTCTTCAACCGGCACGCGACTCCTTTTTCCCTCGACACTTATCCTTCCACCGCTATAGCTTACATTCTTTAACATTTCGCATGTACGAGGGCTAACTATATACTTATTACCATAGTATCATTGTAATACCACTGTAGCATTAGCATAACATTACTATAACACCGATTAGGGTCGTTTCCCTACTCATGCATAAAAGAGTAAGATATACATATCGGCGGAGCTTCGACCGAAATTTCCGGCGCTCACGGAATTGTTTCCGCGAGAAATTGAAATGCGCGTATATCGATGTAGCCTTTCGGCTTTTGAATCTAACCCGTTTTTTTTTCTTTTTTTTTTTTTTTCCTTTGGAAGTATGGGAGGCGAATTTCTCTATGGTTTTCCTATGGAAAAGGTTAAGGAATAAAAAATATCGCGATATTTTTAGAGCAGAAATTGTTTCGTTACGTGTTTTTATATAGGATTGGCTATTTACCGTCGTATATAGGATTTTGCTGAAACGCAAACAATTATTTGATTTTTTTTTTTTTTTTTTTTTCATAGTTTTTATTACGATATTAAATAAAACGTAGCCTCGGGAACTTTCCATTGAATCCGTTATCGTGTGTCATTTAGCAATTTCTTTGAATTCAAACGTAATTCGTATACGAAAAAATTGGACTAAAATTTAATAACGAGACTTTCATCGAGAATTCGATCTCGAAATAGAAAAATTCCACCTTATCGGGCGAAAACAGCGTCGCATGGAGGTAAGGGGGAAGGGAAGGAAGAAAGGGAAATAACTCGGTTTGCGATAAAATCCAACACACGCGGATAAAATAAACGCATAAAAATTTACAACAAAACAATAACCCGTTGTACTCACGGACAATATTCGTATAATAACTTCGACGTCTCTCTCTCTCTCTCTCTCTCTCTCTCTCTCTCTACTCCAATTTGACGATATAAATCAAACATGGAGAGAAAGAGAAAGAGAGGAAGAAAGAGAAAGAGAGAGAGAGAGAGAATGAAAGCAAAGCATTATGCCGAGAATGCCATTTACATGGTAATTCGAATAGTTCGTCGGTATAGCAGAAGCCGCTGGCCGTACATAAGTTGAAACCGCGCGCATGCTAATCGCGCCAGAAATATTTTATAACTTCGAGTGTAATCAACCGCGGCTTCTTGAAATTTCGATGAGAAAGTGAATCAAAGTTATCGTCGGTTTCTTTTAATTCTGGTTTGTAAATATGAAAGAAATTGTCGCTTTGCATTAATAACGATAAAAAATTCAAATCCTTTATATACAATTCGTCAAATATTTATTACAGAACAAAAGCTTTATTAATCTATTTTTAAAATGGAACAAAGTTTAAAAAACATATTATTATACTTTATAACGATATAATAATGTATCAAAGTTTTTTTTTTTTTTTTTTTAAACGTTGATATAATCTTTATACAAAGCGATGAAAAGAGAAAAGAAGATGATAAAAAAAAAAAAAAAAATCGCGTTTGCGTTTTATTCTATATGCGATACACAAATCACTGAAAAAAATCTGTCGTAAAACTTGCCATCAAAATATCTCTAAATGGTAACTGTACAAGCAAACGCGCAGCTCGACAGAACGACAGGATATTAAAAAGCAGAAGGGCGCTTTTGAAAAGCTCTTAACGCGATATACAACGATTCGGTGTTTCGTTTACGAGACGATTCCGTGGCAATACTCATCTCTTTTACGATCGAAAGAGAGAAAGAGGGAGGGAGAGAAAAATAAACTTTTTCTCTCTCTCTGTCTCTCTCTCTCTCTCTTTATCTCTTGATAAAAAACAACCGATCGTCGAAAGGCGAAGAGCGTAAGGGGAGATAGCAGGAGAAAGGGAGAAAAAAAACGAAATGATAGAGGAGCGATTAAGCGCGCGCGATAAACCGAAACTTCGAGTGAATATTTTAGTGTGAGTCGGGCGTTGTGAGACTTACCAATTTTAAAATGTACAACTGTTTACTTTACCGATATTTAAAGACTGTTATCGATTTTTTTTTTATTCATTCTATTGCTTTAAATTACCGTTTTATCTACTACAAATGAAAATTGATTTCAAGTTATAAATAATTATATAACTTTGTCGTTTCAAGAAAATAATTACAAAAATACCATCGATATTAAAAAAAAAAATTATTTTTTTTATTACAAAATAATGATAAAAAAAAAATCTAAAGAATAAATGAATATCCGATTATTAAAAACAAATGATCGAAAATATTGTCAACCTTGTATCTAATTTAATCACTCATTTTGATAAGGATTAGCGCCTTTTTTAATATCAGCATTTCCCGCATCACCAAATGAAATATTAATCAACCATAAAAGCAGTACTCGGTTTCATGAGAAAACACGGACAACTAACATACGCGCTCATCTATTTCCCATTTCTCTCGTCTCGAAAAACGAAAAAAATAAAAAAATAAATAAATAAAAAGAAAAAAAAAACGCATCGCAACTCCAATTGAATTTTTTTACCAAAGACACATCCTCGTATACCCAACGGTAACGTCCATAAGCATTGCCTCCTCGTCTCGGACGAGCAGCAAGAAAACATACATCCACGAGGGAAAAACAAAAGACGCAGAGTCGCAGCTGCGAGCTTTTGCTCTCACCTCGTATATGTTATATGTGTGTATAAAGAGAGAGAGAGAGAGAGAGAGAGAGGGGATAAAAACTTTTTAGCCGCACGCTCACGTGATATAATTCGTTTTACGACGCAACGTAAATCATCCCGTGTTGCAGGACACACGGCGCGTCTCTTTTTTCTTATCCTCCTTGGCGCAACTCCTTCCCGCATAGATAATAAAAAATAAAAGAAAAAAGAAGAAGAAGACTCGAGTGACTCGCGCGTGTTGTTTCCCTCGTTATCTACATGTGTGTCCTTTATGTCTCACTCTCTCTCTCTCTCTCTCTAAATACGCGCGTCTGCGTGCACGCTCTTCTCGTTAAACGGAAAAGTTATGCGCGATACGTGCGAATTTGTAAAGGGAAGCGGAGAATCAAGCTTTTATGCGTTTGACGAGTGAGAGAGAATGAGAGAGAGACAGAGAGAATGCGTGAATGCGCGAACCGCGCGTGTACGAGAATGGAATTCGATTGCTAGGGAGATAATGTGAGCGTACACGTGAAATAGTTATGGTTTTCGGGCCGGCATTTCGGGGTAGCGGTTTCTTTTCACCGCGCGATCGATCGACGCGCAGCTTGCGAACGTTTTTGATTATCGGCTTTAACGATGGTACTTCTGTCCGTCTGACGATTGCACATTTATTGTACGGTTTTATTTTTTTTAAATTTATCGATAAGTGCGTTTTAAGGTCAAAAGCATTGTACACTGATGCTACAATTTTAATAATCGATTCAATTTTGAATGTTTAAACTTTACGTTACCTAAATTTTTCAAAATACTGTCGTACGATAGTGAAAAACAAAAATTGTCAAAATTAACAAGAAAAAAAATTATCTTTCCAACTATTGACCCAATGTAGAATACGGAATATGAATAAAATTCATCCAATCGATACAATTAAATCATTGAAAAGAACAAATGAGATAAGAGAGAGAGAGTGAGAGAGAGAACGCAAGCGCGATCATTAGATTGTAAATTGTTTACGTCGGCCATTATGAGTATATTTCGTAAATAGCGCGACCGCACTTAACGCTCCATTAAACGAGCTTATAAGCCAAAATCTAGCGTTAATTCGTTAATCACTTTCCATCAACGTTGACCCAACGTTATTATCGTAACAAAATTTTTAAAGTTATATTTAACCGTTTCATCAAATCTATCCACGTTTGACGCACACCCACCCACACCCACATACATGCACGCACGCGCACGCACACACACACACGCACACAAACACACACACACACAGACACACACACACACCCATTTACAGGACTGTATACTCGGAGAGAAGATAAACAGACGAAGATATGCGGGTTTGATGTGCGCCAGATCGAACGCACGTAATAATCAATTAAACGATAAACTAATCAAAAACCTCATTCGAAATAAGACGACGAATGAGCGAAATAATATTTCGCATATTCAGCTTTAATTTAACCGTTTGGTACGTTTACTTTTCTCATTTTTATCCCTGAATTTTCAATCAGCGCGCGAAATTGTTACTCGTAAGAAATTGGGTTAAATCGATTTTTGATATTAAATTGTAAAGTTTCAGTTATTCAAGGAAATGAGAAATTATTTTTACCGATTCAATTGCGAAAGATGTCGGAGTTATACACATACATAAATTTTTTATTCGTATACGATCGTATTAATTAATTGAATTTTCTTTGTAACTTTTTTATCCCGCTCTTCGTTAAAATAATTCAAAAGCTTCGATCGTCATCTTTGTTAACGAATTACAGAAATGAACTAATTAACTCGTGATAATTGGCTCTCGCAGTCACGGTATCGTCTTGTTTTATTGTAAATATCATTTGAATTATTTTTATCTTTAATTGAAAACAACCATTGTTTAAATTAAGATTTTGTTCACATAAAAATTACTTGCAAAGATGAGTATTGATCAATTACGTATATATCTATTATATACTTATTTAATAAATTATTTCAATTCGATAAATCAATTAAAAAAAAAAATTCTTTTTCATAAATAAAATGATTAATTTTTAATAACATGCATACGTCCGCGATTTATTATTGAATTGATTTTTAAAAATATTCTTCATAAATTAATAACATCTCCGCTTGAGTAATTTCATACCAGACGAGCTTTTACTTATCAAAGCATAACGCGAAAATAAATAACAATTTAAAAAAATAAAAGAAACATACATGAATTTGTCTGACTCGACGTAGTCTCATTCCACTTGAATAAACCGTCAAGGATTCGAGCAGTTTTTTTTTTTTTTTTTTTTTTTTTTTTTTTTTTTATAATGGATAACATTTCACGATTATATAAGCTAAGTGAATTATTAATGATATTTATTTTTAAAAGAGAGATTTTATTTAATGATTTACAGATAATTTAGCAGAATATTAAATTACTTGCTGTTTATTTCGGTAGGGCGCAATGAACTCTCACACACAGAAAGATTGTTGGAAAGTGTTGGATCGTGATTTATGTTTTTCATAAAGAATAAATAGTTTGTAAGAATTTTAAAAACGAAAAATGATGATAAAACCATTAGTTGATTCAATTTTGATGGATTTATATCCAAAAACATAAATGAATAATTTTAATTTTTGATATTACACGCTTTTGTACATTTCAATAAAAAAAGAAAACACGTTGTAATAAAATGTTTTCATTATTTGAAAAAAAAAAAAAAAAAAATTCTCAGCTTACCAACGTATCAAATTTTCCATTAAATGTCATAAAACACAATATTTACAAACATTCTCGAGTCAAAAACTCTATCCGTAAAACCTTATCCAGGCTCTTTAACCCCTTAAAGCTATCACCCGTTCAAAAAAAAAGAAAAAAAAAAGGTTGCGCCATTCGCTCGGAAAAAGCCCAAAGTAGTCACGTAGAGAAAAAATAAAGAACGAGAGATAAAGTAGTCGCGTACATCAGTTGGTATACGTCCTGAAATTCGTCTTTTACGGCTAATTTTACGCCGATTGTAAATCAAGCTTTACGCTTCGGACCGTTCCCTCTCCTTTCTCTCTTTCTCTCTCTCTCTCTCTCTCTCTCTCTCTCTCTCTCTCTCTCTCTATCTCTATCTTTCTTTAGAAACGCGTAATAAAATCATGAATTCGTCATGAGTACGTACGCGGTCACGTATTTCGTATTCTCCTGGTAAAATCGCCGCGAGCGGTTTCGTACTCATTTATATGCTCTCGCGCGCATGTTTATCGCGTTGTACTGCAGCCGAGGAAACTTTTGCCGATCGCATCGATAAATCGCAAAGAGATGGTCGAAGGTGTCGGTATATATATATAACGGATAAGGCGAACTTTTTAGCGAGAGAGATGCGACCTTGTTAAATTTGGTTTAGAATCAATCGTTCGAGCACGATCGTGAGCTATTAGTAAACATTTGCATCGCTTTAGATGCTTTTAATTAACCATTTGCAATCGTTAATTAAAAATTTTTAAACTCGCTTGTTCACATCGGTTAAAATTCATGCAAAATCAAAGGTTTTTAATCAAACATTCAAATGAATATATCCATCTGGCACTAGTAGGAGATGTAAAACGTGCGAAATTAAACTATCCAAAACGTCAACACCGAATACGTACAACTACAACAGCTGTGCGCCCGCGTAAACCGGAATATAGCCCGGTAAATTCCTTTGTTTTTTTTTTTTTTTCACAAACTTCCGATAAACAAAGGGCAAAAAATAAAAAAAATAAATAAAAAAAGCGACGTTCCTAAAAACGCGTGTTTGAAATGTCGAAAGAATGAAAAGAAAACCGTTTTACGGCAAGCGTTAACGGCGAGCGAGTGCAGTTATTGTTAATCATCCCAAGAATCGAAAGAGCGAGGGAGACAGAAAGAGATAGAAAGAGAGAGAGAGAGAGAGAGAGAGAAAGACAGAGAAAGATATTATTTACAAGCTGAGTTGTGGAGCGAACCATCGATCAAGGGAGGAAAGGCCGCGAGTGCAGTTACTATCGCCGTTGCCGTTGCTCCTGTTGCTGCTGCTTCAGGATATGCAACTGCGCAAATACAAGAACGATTCGATACACGCGCACACAACAACGCGAATATATCGACGACAGGATGGAGAGTAATGACGATCGACGTTGTATACAACCTGTAATAAAGTTGCCTATATACGATGACGTTTCGAAATACATGAGTTCGTTGACGCGTAATTACGTTATTTTTAGTGATCACTTCATACATTTATGTATGAATGTATGTATATACATGTGCCATTTTCGACGATTACTCGATATTTTTGATTATTGCATATGAGGGCATATTATCCCCTTGTGCTGCTAAAACGTATAACCGTTTCTGTATATACGTACTCGTATATACATGCAAGTGCCTTTTAATGGCTTCATTGTATAGCAAGAGTGCGTTTCATATCTATTTCGTTAAGCGGATAATTTTTCTTTGATAATTGACGATTTATTTATTTATTTTTTTTTTCTTTTTTTATAATTATAAAGAAAAAAATACATTTTTCGGATGAAGGTTTTACAATAACTATACACACGAGATAAATTAATTATGTAAAAAATTCAAAATCAAGTCATCTTAAAATAATCGACCGAAACTTTATTCAAAACGTATCTGTAACGCGAAGCATAAACTTGAATGTCGCAATCGAAATCTACGATAAACGCGCAAAATCATCGTATATAATAAACAGCAGTTAGCAGTACAAATTAGACGGTGATATAAATAAAAAATGAAGTCGATTTAACTTCGATAAAATCATAAATTTTACGTTCTCACTCGAGGTTGTGATGAATTTGTTGGGAAAATTTTGACGATTGTTTTGTTTCGCTTTGCCAATATCAAAATCCATATTCTCTAATCATTGCGTCTTTATAAGCTCGAGCAAGCGAAATTAAATTTGAATAAAAGTTAATCGCGCGTGACGGTTGACAGACGGTGTGGAAAACAATAGGCGGACGAGGAAGTCTTCACCGACGAGGCAATAATTAAAAATTAACTCATTTAAACTGTCTATAATAAATATTTTAACAAATCGGTCACAAATAACAAACCGACAAATATGAAAAAAATGAAATTTAAAAAAAGGTAAACAAACGCCCTTACAATAACGCTCGTTAAAATCGCACGATAAATATCTCCGAACTCCAAAGATCTTCAAAGACAAAGAAGTAGAATAAAATCCAAAACACAAAAGTCGCTCGGAAGAGCGAAAGCAAACGCGAGGAATCGCGCTAGAAAAGAAAAAAAGGCATAAAAAGAAAAAAAAAAAAAAAAAAAAGGAAAAGAAAAAAAAGTAACAATTTGAAAGAAGGGAACGCCGGCGCCGTCAAGGAGGAGGCGTACGTAGCAAGGATACACACATAGTCAGCCATTCGGAATCCATTAACAGCGAGCGGATTGTACGGATTTGTACATAAATATATATATATATATATATATATATATATATATATATATATATATATATATATATATATATATATATATATGTGATTGTATATATACATATAAACTACCCATGCTGAAGTTGACTCTCCGAACGATGCATCATCTGGATGCAGGGCGCTTCGCCAATGGCGCCGTCACTCCGATCCCCTATGAGCGGACGTAACCCCCGCCCCATGTACTTATAAATCAAGAAACCGCCGCCGCCGCCGCTGCACGGTTTCTTTTCGTCTCCTTTTCTGTCGGATCTCGTTCTTTTTTTTTTTTTTTTTTTCACCTTTTCTTTGTGCAATTTTATTTTCTTCTCTCGTTTTTCGAGAATAATTTTTTTGAATTTTACCTGCAGAATATTTCTTTTCTCTATATTTCTTACTTTTTCTTACGAATTATAGCGTTGCTAATGTTTTTAGGTATTAAGATTGTTGCGAACTCTTTTTCAAAATTTTATTATCATTTTTTTTTTTTTTTTTTTTTTTTTTAACGAATTTTAATGGTATTAAAATTATTTTAAAAATTATTAACGCGAAATTTCAACAAAGCGAACGTCTGAGTAACTAATAAATCAATTAAATTAAAGACTAATTAGGGTGAATCCTAGTTACAAAGCAAAATTTTTAACACAAAATCGCGCCGGGGATATAATTCATCCCACGTTCATAAAGCACGCGAAGAGATATGGGATGGCGTCACCCATTATTCAATTAGGTATAAGAGCTCGCACAAAGGCTGAACTTTACATAATCGTTTTAGCGAAAATCGTCGTTCTGGGATTCTCAACAGACTATATGAGCGCTTGTATACCTCTTTGAACTTGCTATCTATACATACGTGTATATATATATATATATATATATACATATACATATACATATGTGTCTGTGTGTGTGTGTGTTAGAACGGAAAGAAAAACTCAACGTCGTGCACTTGTCTAAACTCGATGACGTGTACAAGGTTCGATTTTAAGTTTCTGTTTTTTGATAGACTAAGGTGAAGTGCGAAACGCGATAAAAATTTTTATAACCTTTGTTAACAAACTTTTACAATATTTTTGATGGATCGTTGTTTTAGGATCAGATTATAGATTTATGATTTGAGATAATGTAAGACAAAAAAAAAAAAAAGTTATTACGTGAAAATAAGTAAAATGAGATTAAGATAAAATATTATTTGGTTTATTAATTTATTTAATTATGAGTATAATAGAAATAATGAATTTGTTCCAATTGAGTTCCTAAAACGAAATAAATATTAATTAAGATCAATTAAGATCAATCGGTCAAACAAAACCTCGATAAATGTTTTCCCTCGTTCATTCTTAAAGCAGAATCCTTCGAGGAGAGCGCATAGCGCGAGTTAAACCTCTTCCTTCTCCTTTAATTCAATTCGGAAAAAAAACATGCTTAAAGCAAATAAACGCCACTTTCCGCGCTTCATCCTCTCCCTTCCGTTAACAAGCATCTAGTGAAACCGGAAAAATGGCTTTATCAAATTTCTCCTCTCTCTCTCTCTCTCTCTCTCTCTCTCTCTCTCTCTCTCTCTATCTATCTTTCTCACTCTCTCTTTCTTCCGTTAACTGAATTCTCCATTCGCGTGTGTGTACGTGTGTGCACGCGAGCGCGAGTATGCCGTTGGTCTGCTGCAAGGTTTACAAAGGACTGCTAGCGGCGCTTCTCCGTACAAACGAGCAAATCGCTTCGGGGTACGACGCGTCTGGTGCTATTACTGCATGTGCGAAGAGAGAAAGAGAGAGAGAGAGAGAGAGAAAGAGACAAACTTATTGTCGAGATAAGAGTTCGACACATAACTTCGTGTTAAAGCGAGCGTAGATACGCTTTAAGAAATCGTTTGTTTGAGTGATTTATCGTTTTTGAAAGACAAGTATGTGGCTATAATTATTTTAATTTAATATTGTATAAATTCACATGTTAATAATAAAAGAAAATGATTATCTTTTAATTACGATAATTTGTTCAATTAATAAATCATTAATGTAATTTCAAACAATCCCTCTAATAAATTTATGCTAATTACACTGACAGTTTAATTATTTTATAAAAAAAAAAAAAATAAAAATGGTAAAAATAAAAAAATAAACGTATTGGATTGATTTCGTCATAGTTCGACTAAAACATTAAAGCTTCGTTTGATAATCGATAATGAATGGGAAATACCGCGCGCAACTTATACATCATTTTCTCTTCCTCTTCTGTTTTCCCCGAATCGCCAATAACGCGCCAACTTTGACGAATTAATGAATGAATGGATAGCTCGAGATGCCCATCGAAACAATGCAACCGATATATATTCCCCGTCAAATAGAGAGAGAAAGATAGAGAGAGAGAGAGAGAGAGAGAGAGAGGTCTCGATTGCGATGTAATCAAGCGTTGGGTCAAACTATCTTTCCCTCCCTCCCTCTCTCTCTCTCTCTCTCTCTCTCTATCTTTCTCTCTCTCTATTTCATCGTTCGCGTAATAAGCACTGATTTCGGATAAAATTCGAAT
This sequence comes from Chalcis sispes, assembly GCA_949987625.1. Lineage (NCBI taxonomy): Eukaryota > Metazoa > Arthropoda > Insecta > Hymenoptera > Chalcididae > Chalcis > Chalcis sispes. The sequence goes on along the minus strand of OX465094.1, from coordinate 8,718,851 downwards.
CGAAACGCGCGAAACGACGGGGAATCTGCAATTTCAACTGAGCTAATCGAGAAGCGCGAGAGTATCTTCGCGACGTTAGCGACGCGAGCGATACATAGCGATGATGTATCGAGATTTTGTTTTCGCATGTTCCAAGAACGTGTTTTTTATTTTTTTGCAAAGATAATTTTTATTTCGTTGTATTTTAAACGAGATTACATTAATTATGTTTAAATATTTTAACCGGGGAAAAAATTGTAATAATTTACAGAAGTATAAGAATTTTTAATATGATATAAGAAAATCCATACAGCTTTTATTTTGCACATTAAGAAAAAAATAATTATATATATATATATATATATACATATATATATATTATTTTCTTTTTAATCATATAACTGCAATGAAAAAAGTATACTCTTTTATAAAACTTTTATATAAACTTTTATATAAAAGACTTACATAGAAAAAGAAAAGCTACTTGGACAAGCGATGAAATTATAAATGAAAAAGTATACATACTGGTATATATATACATGATCTGCACTAATCGCATTGAATTTCTCTCTAATTTAATCACTAAATGCCAGCGAACGGCTACAACTTGTTCGTACAGAGAATCTCAGTTCGTATTTCATTGTAACTTCCTGGACAATTATACGTCGCGTGTCTACGCGCGAAGACCGAGAGAAGATAAATTATTCAATGTCTTGTCTTACGCGAACACGGATTGATAACTTCGAGATGCCAACTGTGGTTTTAATGGATAATGAAATCTGTCGGTTTACTTTACCCGTCATTATTCTTTGCCTATAAATAGACAAGTTATTTATTTATGTTTTAATATAATTAAATATAAATTAAATAAAAAAAAAAAAAAAAAAAAAAAAGATTTTCAATTTTTTTTACTTTTATTTTATAATTTTAAAAGTAATAAATGCTTTGTTAATAAATTATATTAAATATTAATTTATCTAAAATAGAAAAAAGAAAACTAAAAGTTATAATTTTATCTTAAAAAAAAAAAATAATAATAATAATAATAATAAAGTAAACAACGCAAACCATAAATACTTTAAATAGAGGAAAACGCTCATTAATTTACGAGTTTTCCAGATTCTCCCACAATGGCTTCGCGAATTAATTTGCAGTTTCACTTGTGTCTGTGTATGTATATATATATATATATATATATATATATATATATAAGTAAAAGGGTCGCGTGAACCAAGGGATGAATTATCCGAAAAGTCGGTTACGAGCGGCGATAAATACACGATCCCTTCCTCTTTCCACTCTAAAGCGTCTCTGCCGCAAAGTATACGAAACACCTTTTGGCAATGGGAGGGGAACGCGCGACGTTCGGCTTTTTGAAATTTCGCCTCGAAAAACGGAAGACGGAAAATGGTATATTTTACCTACGCTCGTCCTTCCGACCGTTGGGCGTTGGATTAAGAAAAAGATACACGATATGCGCTCGTCCATTTGTCAGAGGTGCTGTGGGTGCGGTTAAACCGATTGGTGTTGAGATACGTTTTGATGAAAACTTTTCGTTTGTGCGCGGCGGAATTTAAATTGCTCAGAGGAGCGTTTAAATCTTTTCTGAAGTTTGGTGCTGCTCGAGCTGCGGCTAATTAATGTTGATAAGGAATTTTCTTAATAAAATTTTTAACTAACTATTTACCAAACGTTTAATTTAAATAATTAATTATATTTTATATTACGATTCATTTAATTATTTAAAAAAAAAAAAAAAATATTAAATTATAAATATTCTAAAATCTTATTTTAATTACATTATAAAATTGCCAGCTGATAATTTTAAAAAGGATAAAGTATACATAACTCTTTGAACGCAATAAAAATTCTCACGCAATAAGCTATCGATAAATATTCATTGGCCTTAATCGCGCCACATTTAAATCCCGGCGTTTAAATTTTAACGCGAGAAATTTTTAATTTCCGGCCTCGGATTTCAACTATAGGAAGAGAAAAGATGCGGAATGCAGTCCGCGGTGTACCGCTTCAAGACTGTTACCTCCATAAAACCACAAACGAACCACCAATTATTGATGATATTCCGAGGAACTTTGATAATTTAACAATTGTTGCACATCGGATTTATTGCTGTTTCTGTTTATAAAATTCGTTTCGTTTGTAATAAAAATGATAAAAAAAAAATATTATCATTTTGTGTATCTACAATATCGTTGGAGAAAGTAAATAAAATGACATCGAATAATGATGGATTAACGTGAAAGTTAAATAAAATTTATTTATCAGGTTTAAATCAAGCAATATTACATTAAACGATAATTGATCATACATCAAAGATTTTATTTGACGCGAATTTGACGGCGTGCAAAGACGCGCTAAGAACAATACGATTATTTTTTTTCCCGTCTACCTTTGAAAGAATGTTTGGGGTCTCGATCGTTTTCCCAATCCAGAATCGCCCAGTCGAACAATGGCAATCGGCGAAGATTCGAGGAAAGAAGCCACCCGATAATCGACTCGATATGTCAGTTCGACGTATTCCCATCGAATAACGCTCTCGGACGATTCCTCTCTCTCTCTCTCTCTCTCTCTCTGATATAGTTCCTCGAGACTTCTTCTTTTTCTTTTTTGGGTTCTGCTTTCTTTTTACTTCCTTATCTTGTTCAAATAGTCGATAGATCGATTGGCGCATTTATCGAAATTTTACGATAAAAAACGTTGATTTTCCGAAAAAGTAAAATTACGGACAAGTGAATTTTAAGTTTTAAGCCTATTTATCAAGGGGCGCACCAGCGCTCTAAGTATTTTCTTTTTTATCAACACATCTTCTTTTAACGATAGTTGATCATCAATGTTGTTATATATATTATGCTAATGAATATCTACATGTAAATACAACAATCTTTTAAATACAAAAAAATTATCGTTTTCGTTGTTATTAAAAAATATGAAAAAATATAATTGATAATTAATTTTCATATACACGTACTTTTAAATTTTCTTTAATTTTAAAATATTTTAGACTCAAGAAAGCAACAAAATATAATAATATCGCTAAATATCATCTTTCTTTTTATTAATGTATTTTTTGACCGCTACCTGGTGTCATCATTTACTTATCTGATTAATAAAAAGTCATTGGACAAATTTTTACGCACAAAGGTTGTCAAATCTATTTAATGTTGTTAAGTATTTTAATATTTGTGTCGAACACATTTATTTTATAATTTTAGTTAATATTAAAAAATATCATTTTATATTTTTTACAATTTACTTTTGAAATGTTACTTTGAATTGAAATATCAAAAGATACAAAAAAATATTAATGATGTGAAATGATTCTTTTTACTCTTACATTTATTTAATTTTTATTTTAATTCAATTCAATAATTTACATATAATTTCATATTGTTTTTATACAATAGTAGGAAGTTGCTTAGAATGAAACCACTGAAATTAAATAATTCTTTTAACTATATTTTTCTATATCTTTTATGCTATATTCTTTTACAACTTATATACTTCATACAAAGTTACTTGTGACATGTAATTAATCAGTGTTTAAAAATATATATGGATTATATAAATTACCACGAGCACCATTTGATATTTCAATTCAAAGTAACATTTCAAAAAAAAATTGTAAAAAATATAAAATGATATTTTTTAGTATTAACTAAAATTATAAAATAAATGTGTTCGACACAAATATTAAAATACTTAACAACAATAAATAGATTTGACAACCTTTGTGCGTAGAAATTTGTCTAATGACTTTTTATTAATCAGATAAGTAAATGATGACCAGGTAGCGGTCAAAAAATACATTAATAAAAAGAAAGATGATATTTAGCAATATTATTATATTTTATTGCTTTCTTTAGCCTAAAATATTTTAAAATTAAAGAAAATTTAAAAGTATGTGTATGAAAATTAATTATTAATTATATTTTTTCATATTTTTTAATAACAACGAAAACGATAACTTTTTGTATTTAAAAGATTGTTGTATTTACATGTAGATATTCATTAGCATAATATATATAACAACATTGATAATCAGCTATCGTTAAAAGAAAATATGTTGATAAAAAAGAAAATACTTAGCAATACTATTTGATTTCACAACTTTCGAGAGTCAAAAATGCTGATTTTAAATATTTTTTTTTGATAAGTTACTCACAGGTGCCATACTAATATTCGATAAATTTATAATACACGAAGAGAGCACAGAAAAATATGTTTAAACGACAACCAATACTTACAATAATTTTCTTTTTATTAAAAAGGTTGTATTTAGATTGTGTATACAAACCTATTAGACTCTTTTATGTATTTGATGGCAGCTCACTCAAGGGGAGGTTTACCTTTTTCTGAACCAAAAAATCGAATTTTCTTTTTTTACATTTTTTTGTAGTTAATTACGTGTAGAATATAATCCCAAAACCGTTTGGTCGTATATAATTTTTTTTTAAAGCTATGGAACAAAAACGAGATCGATCTTTAACACAGATTAATCGTTAATCAAATCTTTAAACGCATTTTTCTCGAAACCACGTTTTTCGAACTGTTGGCCACGATTACTAAAAAACTTCTCGATGGATCGCCTTTTTTTTTTTTTTTTTTAATTGTTAAAGTATTTATCAGAAAGTGGACTACAATCAAGATGATATATGCATTATTTTTATTTTTAGAGTACTTTAAAGAGTGAAAAAAAACTCAATAATGAAAAAAAAAATTCAAATGCCCGCCATTTTGTTAATTTTTTATTGTTAGCGATGATTGTAAGTCAGATGCCGACTACACTCATATATTTTATAAAACTTTTTCGATTTTTAATTTTCGTTCATTTTTGCAGGTGCTAGAGTGGCCAACAGCGGGCCACCTTTTTTGGAGATGGTCACTTTACGGGGCGTGCCATTAATTACCGTCACGATATTTTGTCATAAAAAAATTTTTTTTTCGTACTTCTTATTGTATTAAACAAGTAGCAAACAATTTAAGTTGTTTATTAATTTCCTTCTATGAAAAAAAAAATTCCAAAAAAAACTGTTGTTTTGGTCAATAAAAAGGTAAACCTTCCCTTAAAATAGTTTCATGTACATCATTGGTAATAAGTTCATGTACAATAATTATATTATTTATTAAATTATTCGATGAAATATCTAATGTTTGTATTGTGCATTCTTCAGTCGTTTTCTTTACCCTAATAATGTTATTTTCAATCTCAGATGAAATATTAGTAGATGATATTTCAATATTTTCTAACGAATTTTCTCAACTTATTTGCTGATTATTTTTCATACTAGAAGCTGTAACTAATATTCTCACAGATTTTTTACAATTAATTTTTTCTGGATTGTTACATTTTCTGTGAATCGTTGTTTAAGGTACTCCATATACTTAAGCAGCTTTCCTAATACTAAATCCCCTTTTTAAAACTGTATTTACAGCATTTGAAGCTGCTTCATAGCAGTTCAGCTGTATTTTTTTTCAATTTTTTTACATTTTTTTCTTGCTTTGAATATTTTTCTTTGTAGTACTTTTTTTAATTGCTTTTTTCTTGTTTTTCATTTTCAAATAATAATTTTTAATTTTCAAATATTTTTCGACTGAAAAAAAAAATATTTTCATTTGAGGATTAGTTTTTAGGTTAATTTCGATTTTATAATAAAATAATTAATAAAAATAAACTTATTATTATATTTTATAGACAGACACTTGATTTATTTTAATAAAAATTCTTGAAAGCTATTTGAATTATATAGTATAAAAACTTTTATAATAATTATGTATAATACATATGCTATTTAAACTGTTTATACGTACCACTTTATGTATAATACTTACGTTGAAAATAGGACTATTCGTATAGCGAAACACGGAAAATTTTTGTTCCACTATATGGACACTTAAAAATTTAAAGTACGTAAAGAGAAACACGCAATTAAAATTTAAAAAAAAACACGTATTTAAATGTTAATTTTTATTCGTAAGCCTTCGTCATAAAGATAAAAAAAGTTAGATACAAAAAAGCAAAATATACTAATAAATTTTCTTGAAAATAGTGAGGCACTTTTACATACTAATTTTGCGTGAAAAGACATTTAGTTAGATAACGCAAAGCGAAATTTAAGTACTTTTTAAATTTTTTAAATAAGTTGAAATTTTTTTAAATAGTAAGCCTTGCATAAAAATAAAATTAAATACTTTATAATAATTAGGAAATTTTTGTTTTGTGTATAATTAATATTAGAATTTGCAAATATTACATTTAAAAAATCTGTTTCAGTATACGGGCACGTTCCACTTTATATACTTTTATCTTACAAGGTTTTCAGATAATTTTGTAATTAGATTTTCAGTCAAATGTTAGTGCAATTTTAAATCCTAATTAGAAAATTTTTATTTTAATAAATTAATAAAAATCTGAAAAAATGTGTAAATTTCTTGTGTTTCTTTTTATATCTGCAGATAAGCGAAAAAAAAAATAGTTTTCTAAAACTATAATGTTAACAACAATGCGTAAACTTTTTATTATTATGTATTTTAATGATACTTTAATTGCTTACTCTTAGTCCTTGAAAAATCGTACCCGTATTGATATGTATATACATTTGTGTATTTGTATATATATATATATATATATATATATATATATATATATATATATATATATATATATATATATATATATATTTATCTAAGTAAGTCTATGTTAATGTGTGTTCCAAGTAGCGTAAGACAATGTATAGGTAACTCTACCTGTGCTCGTGAGATAAGTAAATAGTATGCTACGATTATTTGTACAGCTGTTGTCTTATATGAAAACAGTGCATACTTATGATAGGTTTTTCTAAATTTTTGTTATTTAAACTTGATTGCGATCGGAGAATTTTTTCAGTATAACGGTAAACGCGTACCAACAACAATCGAATAATAAAATAACATCAGTAAAAATGAAAACTGTTTTATTAATTTTTTTATTAATTAGTGCATCATGTGTAACACCTTCGCATTTAAAAACCAAATATCAATGGAAATATTTTGATTACGATTGGCAGTCTTCGGATCAGAAAACATATTACAGTCAAAATAATCTATACAATCCAAAGAATATGGTTCCAATCGACGTTGACCGATCAAAAGGTAATCGATAATAACTGTGATTAATAAAAATTAAGCCGATATCGGTAAACGTGAACTTTAAGAATCATATGAATGCTAATAACATATTATTATATTGTTGAACAAAAGGTGTTATATATTTGCATATGTATCACTTATATATTGAATTTTATTGTTAATCATCGTAAAATTCGTAATAAATATTTATCTAATAGTTTTTCTTTTACACATTAATCATATAATATAAGAGTTATAATTATAATTTTTTCAATTTTTAACCGTCAAGAATATACATGTTTTAATAGCTCAATAACATATTGTTCGATCTGAATTGTAAAACAACTAGCGTCATTAATTGATATTATTATTATTATTATTATTATTATTATTATTATTATTATTATTATTATTTTCATTTAGCATATTAATTACTCATTATTCTGTGTAGATGATAAACTTTTAAATTAATTTTAAAAAATATTTATGAATAAATATATCACATAAATTTTATTATTATACACTATCATATTATAATAATAATAATATGTGGTAATGTTTTATTTTCTATTTACGCAATAGTATTATCAAAATTAATTAATTTATTTATTTTTCATTGTAAAATAAATAAGATTCGTTGAAATTATGAATGCAAATCAATCTTTAATATTTCACGATTATATCTTTTTGATAAAAAATGTTTCGAATTAATTTTTGCTAACAATAAAGAAAAAAAAAAGAAAATAAATTGTATTTTTAAAAATTAAAAGAAAATAGTTTTGAATTAATAAATAAATATAAAAAGAAAAGAAAATAATTTCAATTACAGACGGGCGAACGTTCATAACCATCATAAGAACGAATGGAGTTCCTGCGAGTTTGCATACGGTGACAGATAAAGTTGGACCCTCGGGACCACTTTTGAAACCCTATCCCGACTGGACCTGGTATGAAAATTACGAGTGCGACAAAATAATAAGCGTCTATAGAATTGCCGTAGGTTTTTTTATCTTCGAGCGTATATTCTCTTTATAAAAATTCTCATGCGTCGTCTTAAACTTTCAACGAGCTTCTCGATTTATTTTTAAGATCGACCGCTGCAACAGAATATGGGTATTGGATACAGGAATAGTAGACGAGAAAAAAATTTGCACGGCAAAGCTGCTGGCTTTCAGTTTGACCAGCAACAAACTTCTATTGAGAAAAGATATTGGCGACAATTACGCAAGGAACGCGAGTGGAAACGGATTATTGGTTACTCCGATCGTTGAGACTTTTGGCGAAAGGTGCAGCTACACTAGGGTGATACAAGATTTTCTTTTTGTGTTGTATATATTGTTAAGAGTACGCAATTGCTCAATCGACGCCTCTTTCGTCGTTTAGGTATACATGGCCGACGTCGATGGTAATGGTCTTGTGGTCTGGGACAATAATAGATTATACCGCTTGAATGCGGATGTTTTCAAGCCGGAAGAAAGAAATGCAAATTTCACGATCGCCGGTGAATCGTTCAATTTGCAGGATGGTGTCCTAGGAATGGCGCTCTCACCGTTTCAATATCCCTTTACAAATCGATATTTGGCATTCCGACCTTTGGCTTCCAGATCTTTGTATTTACTGAACACGCGATTTTTTAGCAGCTCAAAATATTCCTTTAAATACAAGGTTATCAAGGGGAAAGACGTACTCCCGAGTCAAACGGCCGCTCAAGTCTTCTCCTCCAAAGGCATATTATTTTACGTATTGACACGCGAGATGGCTATTGGATGTTGGAACATGAATATGCCTCTTACACGAGACTATTTCGTAAGACACTTAAACTAGTATTAGTATCTTTTAATTTTTTTTTTTTTAATTTAATATATTTATTCATTTATTTGTTTTTTTTTCCATAATGCCTGCAACGCCATTGAAATACTGCAACGATCTGAAAATATTTAATTTAATAAAAAAAAAAAAAAAAAAAAACAAATTATTTCATTTGATATAAAAGTTCGTTATTATCGTTAAAAACAATTGGTAATGGAAGTAATATTTTTTCAGGGGATAGTTTTAAAAGACCCCGAACGACTTCAGTTTGCCAGTGGTATGAAAGTGTTCCGCGATCTCTATGGTAACCAACAATTGCTCATGATGACCAATCGGCTTCAAAAAATTTATGCGGGAACAATGAATTTTACCGAGATTAATTTCCGTGTAATGAGTGCTTCGATCCGTAGTCTTATTAGAGGAACAGTATGTGAAAAGATTGTATATACATAATGTTTACGTTTGTTATCATAAATAAATAATTATTGTGAATGATCATAATTATGACTATAAATAATCATATACGGATTACAATTATTTCGACATTTTAATTTGATAAACGAGCGATATTTTTTATAAATAAAATTATTTTGGACATTGATTGATTTTTTTTTTTTTTTTTTTTTTTTTTATCTAAAAATCATTGAAAAAATTTTTTGTATTAAATATGTGCTCAATTCTATATACGCCTGCAAGAATCTTCACATAAATAAAAGCGTAACAATTTTTTGCATTGTGTTTTGTGAGTTCATGGAAAAATCAACTGACGATTTTAAGAACCCGCGGAATATGCTGTTTTAAGAACAAAATATAAAAATTATTTTGAATACAGATTTTTAAAATAAAATTTTATGCTTAACTAATTTTTAAATTCGAAGTTATCTGTTAATTAAATTCAAATCATTTAAAATAATAAAAAATTATATGTTTAAAAATAATATAAGTCACAAATATTTATTTTATCGAAGATACGATTTTCAATGATATTCAATTATGCATCTGTTTTACAATTGTATGTGACTCCATTATCGTCAATATTCCAAAAAATATTCTATTGTAAAATTGAATGTCAGTAGCATACCATGGACCATTTGAATAACAAGGAAATATACGACTTTTCAATAAACAAGATAAAAAATTGGTTTCAATTACAAATTTTTGTCTATTTATTCGATAAGATAAATTCTAAAACGACTTGTTGATGTTTTAAAAACCTATTGACAGTTTTGTTGAGCAACATGGCAATAAGAGGCTTTAAATTCTACGATAACAAGTCAACGTGGAGGTTTTTGACCTATTTTGTTTAAATCACATTTAACTTTACCCTTAAAAATTTTTCGAATTTATTAATAAAATGAATAATCATTTATCGTTAAAAAAAAAAAAAAAAAAATTCCCTAATTTAAAAAAAATAACTCACCATTTATATATTTATTTAAGTTCACGTCAATAGTATTAATTAGATTAAAAATTGTTTGACGATTATAAATTATCATCAACAATTGATTGCATCAATAAATAGTATAATAGCTAATAATTACTTAGAATAATCTTATGATTATGATTTAAAAATCCTTATTGTACAGTTTATGACGATAGTAGAATCAACATTAAATGCTGAAATACTTTGTTTTTGAAGATTTGGATAGCATTAAAGTCTCATAATTGTGTTATTTTATTGTGTTATTAATCCTAACTAAATTTATAAAGATTAATAAATTTATCGCACGGATCTGAATATGAATGTGTGCATCCGTTATTTATGAAATTTAAAGACACTGTACGAATAAAAGCATTAATTGTTTATTACGCATAATTTATATTAAAATCCGATATACATATTATTTGAAATTGTAGGTACTTTTAAAATTTACATATATAAATACTGCATTTGATTGCACAAGTTTAATAGACTTTTTAATAAAAAGAAAATTATGGTAAATATTGGTTGTCGTTTAACGGGTTACCCCCACTTGCGACTTTGAAAAAATCGATTTTTTGTTAATTGCATTTTTTTGAAGTATAAGTATCTGAGAATATGACCTCGAAATTTCAATTTGATCCAAACAAAATTGACTGAGATATGAGCGTTGAAAGAGAAGAATCCGTTGTGTAAACAACCGGCAATTAAAACTTTAAACGCGTTTTTCTCGAAATGGCATTTCTGAAGTCGGTGACCAAGATTACTTAAACACTAATAAACCGATCTTCTTGAAATTTTGCAGGCTTATTTAATACATAAAAATGTAGTTTTTAAACGTTCGATTTTTTGTTTAAAAAAAAATGGCCGTTTTATAGTCAAAAAACGGCCGTTTTTTTTCGTTAAAATCAAACCATTAACTTTGACTGTCCGCCATTTTGTGAAAAATAAATATTTTTTTAAATCCTTCGATTAAAGACTAGTTTATACTTATATTTAACTAAATCTATCCACATTTTTTGTTTCAAATGATTCACTTTGCCGCAATGCTGGTCACCGCAAACCGTATAAATAAAAACACTATTTCATTGGCGGTCATTTGCCACTTAACAATGTAATATTTTGCAATAAAAAAATTACTGAAAGTTCTTCAAGATGTATTCTTTAAGATGATATTATAATCGTTTAAAAAAGTTTTGTAGTTTTTTTTAAAAAAATTCATGAAAAAGGCCTTTTTTGTTGAGCTACAACTGGGGGTAACCCCTTAAGGGGGGGGTATGGTTTTGAGGGTTCAAAAAAAGTGATTTTTTTTTATTGCATATTATGAAAGTATAGTAACTCAAGAATGTTGTCTGTTAATATGAAGTCAATCGGAGCAAAACTCACAAAGATATAGCTTTGGAAGTAGGCGTGTCTCGAACGACTACCTGAGCTGTAACCGCTCAGCGGAAAGGCAGCTGTTTCTCAATCTCTTTTGTTATTGTCCCTAAGCAGTTTACAGAAAGGTCTTAGACAAGGTCGTTGTAACGGTACCTGGTGTTGGTTCATTTTCGAAGCAGACGCGAAAAATAAAAAATAAATAGCTTACTAAGTTTTATCAGGGTCTTTTCGCTACGAAAAACTTTAAACGCGTTTTTCTCAAATCGATGTTTTTTGAGTCGGTGCACTCTGTAACTCAAAATCTATTCAACCGATCGTTCTCAAATTTTTTACAGTATTTCCTTACATAATTCATGAGGTAACCCTGTTGAGATTTTTTCGTTTTTGATTTTATTTTTTTTATTATTAACAACAATAGTCATGAATTCAGGCCAAAAATCGGTATTTTCACTTTCAAGTCTTGTAAAAAGTTCAAAAATTTAAAAAAAATGGAAAAACTCGACAGGGATACCTAGAGGGACATAAAAATTAAAAGAAAAACTTTGGTTATTTCATTTCAGATGATCCAGTGCTGAGGTATGACGTGCATTGCAAAATGTATTTTTTCTGAGGCGCCTGCGAAGAATTGCTGCCATTCGGTCAATTTTCAATATTTTTCAACCAATATTTCACAGAATATAGTTCAATAACTACTCTTTAATGTATAATAATTAGAAATAAATTTACTTTTACCGTACGCCCAAAAAAAAATCTGTAAAAACCTGTTTTTTTCTGCCTTCAAAACCCTACCCCCCCCTTAAACATATTTTTCTGTGCTCTCTTCATGCATTATCAATTTATCGAATATTAGTATGGCACCTGTGATTAACTTATCAAAAAAAAATATTTAAAATCAGCATTTTTGACTCTCGAAAGTTGTGAAATCAAATAATATTGCTAAGTATTTTCTTTTTTATCAACACATTTTCTTTTAACGATAGCTGATCATCAATGTTGTTATATATAATATGCTAATAAATATCTACATGTAAATACAACAATCTTTTAAATACAAAAAAATTATCGTTTTCGTTGTTATTAAAAAGTATGAAAAAATATAATTAATAATTAATTTTCATATACACATACTTTCAAATTTTCTTTAATTAAATTATTTAAATAGTTCCAAAAAGCTTCAATTTTCCGATCTTCACTTTTTGCAATTTTGTTTAAGTAGTTGTTTCTCTCTTTTTCAAAATATTTACAATAAATTAATAAGTGAAATAGACTATCTTGATCGTTACAATATTCACAGTAACTTTGACAATTCGTTATGTGCTTTTTATTCTTTATAATTATTCTCGGGGAGTATTGATTATGCATTCTTACTTGTGCTATTATTTTTTTTAACTGTAAAAGCACCTTTAAGTCTAGATACTTTATTTTACTTCCATCTTGAATAAACGCCGGCATTATTTTACAATTTATATATTTCATAAAAAGTTATTTGTGATATGTAATTAAAACCATACTTGCCGGACACTTGTAGAGTGTAATGGTGGAGAATATAAATAATAAAATATATAGAATATAAAAAATAAATGAACATTTGATTTGATAATTATATTTTTCTATTTCTATTTAAATTGTAAAGTGCTATATTTTTCAAATGAAAAATTATCAAATGTTAAAAAATTGTTATTGATAAACTTTAATAATTTTTTATTATATTTATATATATATTTAAAATCATACAAATATACAACAAGATATGAAATCATGTTAATTTTTTTATTCTTTCTTTAATATTTATTAAGGAAAAAATTAGCATATGCTACATCATTTTTGTATATTGTAAATGTACTTGTATACATATTGTAGAAAGTATAGCTGAAAGTTTGGAATCTTATTATTCGTAATTCGTACCCAATCATGTTTTAGTTATAACATAAAAAAACTATTTCAGTATCTAAAAATATATCTTGATTATATAAATTACCACAAGCATTACCATCTACTTGTTTAAGTTTAAACATAGACAAACTATTACAGTATCTAAAAATATATGTTGATCACATAAATTACTGCGAGCATCACCATATACTCTACAAGTGTCCGGCAAGTATGATTTTAATTACATGTCACAAGTAACTTTTTATGAAATATATAAGTTGTAAAAGAATATAGCATGAAAGATATAATAGAAAAATATAGTTAAAAGAATTATTTGATTTCAGTGGTTTCATTCTAAGCAACTTCCTACTATCGTACGAAAACGCAAAACCAACCTGAAAGTTACGCGAGCGCAGTAACGCGATCCTGCCTTTTTGCAATACATTTACGGAGAGCCCATTAAACGAACCCACGAGCGAAATTGCAATATACCATTTCTCTCATATCTTGCTTAAACCATCGCAAAGTACCAAGATTTCAAAACGTACTAAAACAGCAGCAACAACAACAATAACAACAACGTCGTCGTCCAGGAGAGAAACGCAACGACCGAAATCTGGCCGGCCGAGAAGTTTCGACGTTGGGCGCCAAGGGAGCGATTTTCCTTACGCGCCGGCATATAATGTCTCCTCCCACGGTAGCCCAAAGGGACAGCCGTAATCTTCGGCGGACTCCTTCGTCGTGCAAGTTTCTTCTATGTGTATATGTGTGTATGTGTGTGTGCAAACGCGTAGGCGCTTGTACACACTCACATACATACACACACGCGCGCGCGCACACACACAAATACACACGGAATCCGCGACTCCATAATTCCGAGAACGGAATATTAAGGAGGTGCTTATGTAGGCAACGGGACACCGTTACGCTCTCGACGTTCTCACGCGGCAAGTTTCGTAATAACTCCAATTAATGTACCACTGTTTTATCGATAGCGCCGATGTGTAACTTAGAATAGACGTACGAGTTGCCCTGGGGCTTTTATATATCTATATATACTTATGAGGATGCTTCAATGGATGGAAGATGGAGAAGTTAGGGTCAAATGGGTTACTTGTTCGCCAGAGAGAGAGAGAGAGAGAGAGAGAGAGACAGAGACAGAGAGATTGTTGAGAAGCGATATTTATTATTGAGAGAAGTAAGCTAAATTTCTTGCTATTCTCTATTGTTAATGATGAATTTCCGAATTTAAAGGAAAGATGCGAATTATTCAACATTCGAAATGGAATTTATGTGTTCAGATGAAAAGTTAAATTTTTTCGAAAATATTTATTAAAGACAAATAAAAGTAATTAGTATGATGGAAATAATGTTAAAAGAATAATCATCATGATTAAAAATTTAATCAGTTGGAATAAATTTTCTATACCCGTATCGTTATACAAATACGATATATATACGGAAGTGCAGCTGTACAGAGAAAATCGTCAGCCGAAGAGAAAATCGCCGGTACAAGTTTTCTAGCTCGTTAGGTAACAGTTGCCCTTTGCTCATCTCGCTTTCCTCTCTCCCTCTCTCTCTCTCTCTCTCTCTCTCTCTTGCTTAGAGTTTAAACTCGATAGCGGATTACCGCGAAATCACTTGGATTCGATGCGCGCGTGAGCGCAAAGTTTCGCAAACTGAAAGAGGCGTAGAAAGGGGAGGGGGGAGAGGAGAGAAAGAGAGAGAGAAAGAGCGAGGTGTATTTGTGCAATGCGACCTTTGAACTTTCGCCCGTCCCCAGTGACATTTGAATAATGTCTTAACAAATCCCTCCCCTTTGGCTTTGCTTGCGCTCGTCTCTCTTTGCCCTCCAATCAGGTGTGCTGAAAAGGTAACGCGGTGAGATAATTTTGCTTGACAAAAAGGTTCGAAGTTTGCGTGATATTTTGTAAATTCATATTTTCTTTTTACGGTGATCGTAAAAATTTTTTAATTTTAATGATTTAACAAAGAAAAAATCAAACTTTTATAATTTGTTTCTATAAATTAAAAAAATATTTTGAAATGTTTTTCACATTTTAATGTTAGCTCTATTGTACTTATTAATATGAATGAAACGTTACCATTTAATTTAATCGACGTCAACGTAGTTAACAATTCATTATCTCTAATTCTAAAATTTCTTTGCTATCGCAAAATAACAAAATAGAAAATTTTAATTATTCTCGAAAGTTTCAAGTATCTGCACAACAAGAGCGAACACTTCTGCGTACTCGACCGACTCTTTTACCGCGATCAACTCACTCGCTCACTCTCTCTTTCTCTCTCTACATCCAACTACCTCTATAATTACAGAAGTTCCCGCAATTTTCCAGGATGTTTTTTTCCCTTCGTTCGCTTCGACACATCCGTAAAAACTTCTTTGTAACTTTTATCCACTTATTCTTTCTCTCTTTTTCTCTCTCTCTCCCTCTCTCTCTCTCTCTCTCTCTCTCTCTCTCTTCCGAGAGCAAAGGTTACATGCGTTTCGTACACGTATTCTTGCAAAAAGTAAACCTATGACATTAAATTTGTAATAATAACATGTTTCTATAATCATTATTTTTAAATATTTCATCAATTTGTTCAAACATAGTCTTCGATTCAAAAAGCGTTTTTCAAATAGATTTTCAAAATATTTTTTTCCACAGCAACATTTTTTTAATTATATACTCGTGAAATATTTCTCTAGCATAATCAAAGTTTACAGTTTTTAGTAGTATAATATGTTTACCGTTACAGCGATGAAACTATTTGTTAAATGCATGCAACATAAACTCGTATTGATTTTAAGGAAACGCAAGGAAAGCTAAAAGGTAATCCCCGACTATAGTTTATCATTAGTCGGTGCGCGTCGACCTCGATCTCAGCCTCTGACTCTTAGCCCTCGAAGGCAAACAACAAATATACAAACAAACAAACAAACAAACAAACAAACAGAACAACCCCTCTCTTTCTCTCTCTCTCTCTCTCTCTCTCTATCTCTCTCATTCTCTCTCTCTCTCTCACAGTGGCTCTTGAAATACGCATAAATCGTTCCTCAACTCCGGAAATTCGCAACTTTCAAGACATCCGTCATCCGCTTCGTAGTCGTCGTATTCGACGTCATCGTCGTCGTTCTCCATCGAAATATTGCGGTACTTTGCGTTACTTTTACCAAGCCGAGATATAGTATAGTTTATTTATGCCCTTGGATTTCGTTATCGTTCGTTCGTGTTTTTCAAATTTAATAACGCCGAAGACGCGGAAATAGAGTCGTAACGCTTGATATATATGATAAATTTAGAATATTTATGCTACATGTGAACTGTTTTCATTCAGCGAGATAAAAATAAAAGTTTTCGCACGCAATTTTAATATTAATTATTTAACATATGTATGCATCTAGTCATTTAACTTTAAATTATATATTTCAAAAAGTATAAATTTTGCTTACTACGAGTACTTGCGTTAAATTCTCGTCAAGGGTAACGCGGCACGGAAATGAGAAAAAAAACAATCTCGTAATTGAATGTGGCAAAAAGGAAAAAGAGCAAAAGAAGAAAAAGAAAAAGGAAAACCGTTTGACAAACCTTTATCCACAAAAAAGGTTTAGTCTTAACAAACGAAAGAAGAAATGACAGCGCGTAACATTACGCGGCGTATCGGCTAAACTTTTCGAGAGCATTGTATAGCCCCGAGGCAGACGCGAAGAGACGCCCGCAGACGACTCCGGAAAAGTGAGTCACATTGGTACAGCGACACGCGCCCCCTATCTTCATCTCGCTTTTATTTTTTCTTTTTCCCTTGCGCCTCTACGCGAAAGAATGAGAGACGTCATAAAGTGGCACCCTCTTACTCGTCCTCTCTCTCTCTCTCTCTCTCTCTCTTTCCCTCTCTTTCTAAACGTAATTGCTCAACGCCGCTGGCTCCACGATGTTTCTCTTTCTCTTTCTTGCTTTTTCTTCCACTGGCGTTCGAAAGCGCGTAGATTTTCTTTTTCTTCTTTATTTTTAAGCGCGCGGTCTTCTTTCTCCGTCGTTTCTTGAACAATGCTTTTCACCGCTGTTTTTTTTTTTTTTTTTTTTTTTTTTTCATCTCGCTTCTTTTCAGAGAACTCTTTTTTATACGCAATTGAAGGTGGCGTCTTTTTTACTTGCGGCTTTGTGCTGCTGTGTAATTGTTTATTATTTTGTATAATTAAGAGATTTTTCATTAAAAATTAAACGATCATATACCACTATTAATTTTATACTAATTTGTGATTGTCAATTGTAAACTATCGTCTATTAATTTTCAAACGATTTATTTCAATATAAAATTACACAATGAAACATTATTCAAACGTGCCGTAATGTAAGAAAATAAAAAATATTTTAAGAAAATTACAAGAAACCATCACAATTAATCAACGCATTTCCGCTTTCTCTTACTTTTTACACGAGTACGACGGAAAAATTTCTCGCGAATATTTTGTCGTTGCCAATACCTTCTATTTTTCTCCTTTGCTCTCTTTCTTTTCCTCCCTCTTTCTCTCTATCTCTCGCTCTGTCTCACTTTCTGTCTCTCAGATACCATAAAAGTCGAGAAAAGGTAGATTTTTAATTTCCCGCATCATTTCGTACGATGTCTCTCCTTCCATCACCTTATCTAACCAAGAGAGAGAGAGAGAGAGAGAGAGAGAGAGAGAGAAAAACGACGGCTTACGTTTCCCGTGACGGTTTATCGAGAAGATAGCGTTGGCGACGGTAAAAGGAAAAACTGTTTTCACGGAAATTAACGCCGGCGGCAGTTTGACGAAAGCCAAAGTTCATATTTCTAATTATTTCGTCGATGAGAGAAAGAGAGAGAGAGAGAGAGAGAGAGAGAGAGAGAGAGGGCCTTCGAGCAAATGATTCAACGACCCGATCAACGCCGAAGTTTCACGTGTACCGATTTTATGTATACAATATTAACATGAAAATTTTTAAGTTTTTTTCCTTTTTAATTAACGTTGCTGGGTTATTTCTGCATCCTCTACAATTTAATAATTACAATAATAATTTTATTGTTACTTACATCTAATATTCGATATTGTAAAAACTTTTTCTCTTCTAACAACGATCGCCGCAAATAATTAAGAATCGATCATAATGAGTATGAACGATAATAAAGTGTATACAATACAGTACGGACGGGTAGTCTGCGAACTAAAGCTACCGAAAGTAAGTTGAGTTGAACAAGTTATGACCCATCTAGCTACCGTATGCCGTAATTAATCCAGGTCCAACTATTTTAGAAACTTGAGGGATAGCCGAACCCGCGTGCGGGTAACGCAGCCGCGCCGAGCGGACCGATAGCCCGGAGAAGCACAGTTTCCTTCCAAGTTGTATCACACCTGTAATCTGTCTCGAAATTCCTTACATTCCGTCTACCTTGCTTCTACTTCTCTAGTCTATTCTTGTTTCGGTAAGACTTATTGCTCAGTGCTAAATACAACATTACCCTATGGTGTACAGTAATAATTTACCTTATCTCATTGAATGGAGTCATTTGTAAGATATGTAAAAGTAATTTAAATCAAATAAATAAACGGTAAACGAATAATGATAACGTGAATTAAATAAAACAATAATAAATATTGATTATTTAAAATAAAAGAAAAAAGATAGTCTGACTTGTAGAAACGAAAATATTTCAAACGAAAATATTCATAAGTAATCAGTTGGGAGTTAAAAGAACAACAAAAGTATTCCTGATAAAAATTAAATCCGATCGCAAAACAACGGGATTTGTCATACTCTCTCGACAAAACAACGTCCCATTCTAATTCAATTCAGCAATCCCAAGATCAGGCAACCCAAACAACTCGCTCTCACGTTGCGCTGAACACACCGCGATAAATCCTCAACACACTTCCATTTTCCTTTGGCTCCTCTCTCTCTCTCTCTCTCTCTCTCTCTCTATCTCTCTCTCTATCTCTTCCTTCTTGCGCTATTTCGTCGTCGGGCAACAAACGCAGCGAGCAAGTGCAACTGGAAACTCGACTCAAAGCTTCCTCTCTTAGATGTACGCGCACATACGTTCGCGGAAACTTAGCCGTCCAAGATTAGCTCGAAGACGAAGCTTCTGCGTCTGACTGACAGCTGGAAGAGAGAAGGAGAAACTTGGCCCATTACGTACATTTTCCATCGGGTAAGTTGTCCGATTCGATTAGCCTCCGGCTTGCCGAAAGATACATGCCGTACGCACACGCGCGAGCGCACGAGACTAGATTCAACGTACATATATGTGTGTATATATATATATATATATATATATATATATACATATGCGCGAGCGATACGTTTACGGGCTTGAACGTTGAGCGATGCGTGAATAATAGGCGAACGCCGCGAACGCGCCCCCGAAATTCTAATCGACGATCGTTATCATCCATCTCGAGCACTCGGTTTGTAATTAACCGAGCCTAAGGGCTTACGTTATTGATGCCGATGAGATGCCCGATTCAAGATTATATCGCCGGAGTTTACGTACGCTTATTTCGATTGAATCTTATTTATCTAATCGATCGTATTACTCAAAGCCGCTTACTGATGTCGTACGGAATCGGTATAATCGCTCTCCGTGAGTCGATTCTTTTTTTAAAAACTACTCACTAGTGTCATTCTAAGACGATGCTTTAAATAATCTACAGCATTACACATGCATTTTTGGATGATATTATCGAAACGTGAAGAAAATTGTCAGAAAAATCTCACGACTTTCTTGTACCATAACTGTTCCGGAATTATAGATGTTTTTTTCGCGATACGACGTCTTGAGCGACATTTTGAATATGAAATATTGATTTTCGTAAAAAAATATTTCAACGGTTGCAAAATTTTGATCGACAGAATTACTTGATAAAAGATTACTTGTGCGGGTAATATTCGATGATTTTTTTAAATAAATATAAATTAGTTTTAAAGATTTCCAGTTTATTAAAAAAATAAATAATAATAAAAATAAATAAATAAATAAATCAAGTGGACCTTATTAATTCGAATTTCATTCTTACATAACTCATGAGAATAAAAATTACAACATTTGTGAAAATCTTTTCACTAACAACTCGATCTCCCACAAAAGTCCGTTCGCGTAACAAAGCTAAGACATTACCCGTTCATCCACCTCGGCCATTCGATGGCTAAAATAACAAGGCGCGCTCTGTGCAATCGACAAAAGCAATTACCTCAACCGAGAAATCCAGCTCTAATAGTTAATAAAAAAAAAAAAAAAAGCCACTGGTTCTCGTCACGCGATGCAGACCTACGCTCTTCAATCACCGAAAAGAAAGACGTCGCTTCTTCGAAGAAAGATTACGCGCAAAGTAGATAAGGAGACAAAAAGAGAGAGAGAGAGAAAGAGAGAGAGAGAGAAAGGAGTAGCTCCGCAATTATTGTCCTAATTCGAGGTTAGCGTGCGCGAGTAGAAAGATACTCGCTATCTGTGTATGCATACTTTATAACGAGCTCGCGCTTCGTCTACGTTCCGTTAACCTCTTCGTTTAAACGCCCGCGTTGAAGCGAAGGAATATACCAAAGCGGTGGATCTTAAACGGCCACTTATTCAACGACGATAGTCGAGCTCCAGCTTGTTAATTATCTTTATCATGGATTTTTGGATAATTACACGCGCAACAGTTCCTCATCCAATCCTCGTAATTCTTAACATTAAAATTTAAAGTATTTAATACTTTCGTAATTAAAAATTAAGATATTAGAAAAATTAAACGATATTTTTCAAAACGAGAACGATAAAATTGTGGAAAAGCAATGCTAACGATCGCAAACTATTTCACGAGAAATTTTCCTCATTTCTCGCGCAAAATCTCAATATAAGAATAACTTTTATACAAGCATAATCTTAAACATTACATCCGTCTGAGTACACCCCAACCCCATATCTCGCACCGACATTCGTCGATCTAAAAATATTCAAGCACCGACATCACCTTTTCAAATAAGAAAGTAATTCCATTCTCCGACCTATACGCGCGCTTAAGAAGAAGGGAGCGTACATTCGCATATCCGTGATCGCGGAGATTTGTCTCGGTCTCTTCTTCTCCCTTCGTTTTTTTCTCTCTCCGCTCGGTTCGTCCCCAGGGCTTACTCACACGCGCCCCAGCGTAAGACGAACATATGGCACGCCTGGGAAGAGAAGTTCGCTCGTCTACTTAGATGGTGAATTTCGTCGTATTTTCTTTTTTCTTTTTTTTTTTTTTTTTTCTTTATTCTAAACTCTCTCTCTCTCTCTCTTTCTCTCTTTCTCTCTGTTACCGAGTTCTCTAAAACTCGCTTTTCTCTCTCTCTCTCTCTCTCTCTCTCTCTCTCTCTCTCTCTCTGTAGAAAACAGCTAGTTGATATATTACGCTTATTAGGCGTACATAGGCCACTTAATGTACTGATTTTTCTTTGATTCGCTCGTAACTTTTTTTTATTCTTTATTTCAAACGGTACGATAACATTTTTAAAGTACAGGGTTATCCATTTCGTGGTAGGAAAAGTATAACCCTGCCATTTGACATCTGTCAGAGTTAAATGTCATCCAAAGCGTGTTTTTTTTAGTTGAAGGTTTGCCATTTAGAAATATGGATCGTTTAACAGTCGAAGAACGCGTTGAAATTATTAAATTTTATTATAAAAATGGTGATTCTGCTGTATCAACATTTAGGGCTTTACGAGCCGATTACGGTCGACATAATCGACCTACACAGCAAACAATTTCTAACACAGTGAGAAAATTTGAAAAGACTGGATCGGTTATTGATATTCCAAGGCCTGTGCATCATCGCAACATTCGTTCTGTTGAAAATATCGCTGTCGTTGCTCAAAGTGTGGAGGAAGACCCGAGTTTGTCGATTCCTCGACGTGCTCAACATTTGGGCTTGTCTTACGGCTCATTGTGGCGGATTTTGCATTTGGATTTGCATCTCCATCTGTACAAAATCCAACTCACTCAAGAACTTAAGCCTCAAGACCATACACAACACTGAATGTATGCGAATTGGGTGATTGAACAACAAGCCATTGATAACGATTTTTCGAACAAAATTTTCTTTAGTGATGAGGCTCATTTTTCGCTCTGTGGTTACGTAAATAAACAGAATTGCCGCATATGGGGCTCTCGAAATCCTCAGGTGATCGCAGAAAGGCCTTTGCATCCGGAAAAAGTGACCGTTTGGTGTGCATTATGGTCTGGTGGTGTTATTGGCCCGTATTTTTTTTAAAACGATCAAGGAAGAGCCATTGCAGTCAATTTTGACCGCTATGGACGGATGTTAACCGATTATTTTTGGAGAGAAATTCAAGATTATGATCTGGAGAACATGTGGTTCCAACAGGACGGAGCCACAAGCCACACAACACAGGCTAATCGAGCACTTTTGCAACAGAAATTTCCAGGACGCGTAATTTCGAGATTAAGTGATGTCAATTGGCCCGCAAGATCCTGCGACCTAACACCTTTGGATTTCTTTTTATGGGGCTATGCGAAAGATCGTGTTTACGCGAACAATCCTCAAAATCTTGAGCAATTGAAAACCAATATTCGTGAAGTTATAGCCGAGATATTGCCGGAAATGTACCGAAAAGTCATTGAAAATTACCTTAAAAGGATTGAGGCCTGTAAGAGGTCCCGTAGAGAACATTTGAATGATGTTGTGTTTCACGTATAATGGCAAGGTTCAATCTTTATATTGAATAAAAAATTTCGTTTCCATCTGAATATTTTATGTGTTTTCTTTAGCTTTACTTTCCCAAGCGTAAAATGGATAACCCTATATAACACTGATTCTTTTATTATTGTAATGCATCTTAATGAAAAATAAACTTTCTACACCGACTTCGCGTAGTAAATTTTCCATTAACTGGATGTATTTTCTACATGTATGACAACGACATTATTTTTTACATTGGTAAAGACAGTACGGACAAAATAAAACAGTTTGAGCAAAGCTATTCGTTATAAAATAAATTAATCGAGCGTCTCGTCATGAAAATACCCATGAGAATGAAAATTTTGCGAGAAGGCAAGAGAATAAAAAAAGGATTATAAGGGTTATTACGTGCCCACGTACTAGAGAAAGCGAGAGAGAGAAAGAGAGATAGAGAGAGATATCTAAGAAAGAAAAACGACAAGTCGGAGAGAATCCAAAGTTACTGCGCCTTCGGGATCGGTAAACACGAAATAGGGGCAATTGTATAACGACAGCTACACAAGCTTCGAGGAAATGCTTCTTAAATTACGAGTACTTGGTATGATAACAAAAAAAAAAGAAAGAAAGAAAAAAAAAGAAAAGAAACATCGTTCCTCAAAGTAACGCGTTTATTTCGCGTCGCCTTCTTATGCATAATTAACGCAATTAATAAAATAAATATACGAGTTGTCTCGACTAAATTAACCCAACGCTGGCAGTTTAGGTACACGGAAAATGGCTATTCATTCATATTTAAACGTCCGAGCGAGCGAGGCCATTCGCTTTTAGAAATTGACCAAGTTTTGCAAGGACGGCCGTGGAATTACCTCGTGAAATATTAAATTTTCATTTATTTGTAAAGAAAAATTTGCACACGTATTCGCACGATCGACGAGTGGATGATTAAGAATTACGTTTACGCGCTCGAACGTCTTATTGAATTTACTCGTGAAAAGACGATTTACATTCGTTGTAAATTTGCTCGTCTTTTTTTTTTTGTTTTTTTTTTTTTTTCAATTTAAAATTTAACAATTCGATATTTAACGTTAAGTATAACAATCGATCGACACGATAGATTTTAACGTTAAAGAAAAAGTAAAAAAGAATAAAATACGATAGTAATAATCGAAAGATAATGGACCGGTAATAAAAGAATCTATCATCGTAAAAATCGTAACGAAACTAAATTATAATTTTAATACGAAACGAAAATAACGGTTATATGTATATGTGTACGTGTGTATTAATCATTCCGCAAATGGATCCCTTTTAGTCGTAGTGCTTCTAATGGAAATTTCATGTTGCCGGTGAACACAGAGCAAATTCTGTGGGCTTTGTTTCCGACGCGCGCATTTATATATACCGATCGATTTAAAAATTGAATAAGCCATATCAAATAAGTATGAACGACGTGTAGAATAGAATAAATAATAAATTTTTCGAAAAAAGTGCGCAAAGCGACGAGTAAAAGAGTTTGACGCTTGCGCGCGGAAAATAAAAAGAGGAAAAGAAAATTGAAAGACTTTGAATATAAATCTTAAACGGAAAAATAAAGAGAGAGAGAGAGAAAGAGAGATAGCGATGTTCGATAAAATCAATAGATAAAAATGATGTAGCTCCGCGGCGGATATGTACACAATCAAGACGTTGTTGGAAAGAGAAATCGCAACTTCAGCTTAAATACTTACTTGAAGTATAAGTTTATTTTTTTACAAGCAAGATTCCGTCAGTTGTTATTTTCTCCGTTATGATATATCGGAAGCCGATGTGTATTAACCTTACTCGTATCTTCTTATTTCGATTCACAACTCGAGCTGCGCTTTTTCTTTTAAGCTCGAGTACTCTACTGTGGAAAGCTTCGTAAATCGAACTATTCCCTTACATTTCAAATGAGATTTTTAAAGCATAATTTTTTTTACTTCGATGCTCCTTGTAAATGGTAAATTTTACAATAAAATGAGAAGGAAAAATAAAGCGAGGCATCTTGTTCGGATGACTAAATAACCAATAAAATAATCCACAAAAAAAAAACAAATAGACTCTCCTACGATAAAACTTATTGTTACAAGTTGTCATATTTTTCCCATTATCTAAAACCATCTAAACCATAAAATGAAGATTTCCAGAAAAAGGAAAAAATGAAAAACCTATACCCTCTCATCGAATCCCTTCCTCCCTCCTTCTCTCTCTCTCTCTCTCTCATGTAATCTCATGAAACAATAAAACATAAAGTGTAGCAAAACCGTTTTACCGAAGCAGCACGGGAACAGTTTCGCGGGCTCACGCGCGGTTATATACAACAAAAAAAAAAAAAAAAGAATAAAGGCACGGAGAAAACGGGGTATCGATTATACGTAGTAAGAGAGAAAGAGAGTTAATGCATCTAGCGCTGCCGTGCACTAGCGGAGAGTGGCGTTTTCGTGCGATTTGTCAATTCCGGCGACGGAACTGCCGACATTTTGGAGATACGCCAGAACTATACGTGTATATATATATATATATATATATATATATATATATATATATATATATATATGTGTGCACTCGTTTCTCTTCTACATCCGGCTTAATACGGAAAAGGAGATCTGTACGGACTCGCGAGCAAATTTTCCGCGGCTCGAATGACCGAGAGAATGCGGAAAACAAAAGATTTGTCAACTTATCGCAGGTAATTTTAACTTGTCGTCGTCTTTTTATTATACAACAACCTGCTTTAACGATCATTGCATAAAGGTCTCTTATATTGATTTAATGTTTAATTATTTTATCACTGAAAATTGATATATTTGAGAGGAACGGAAAAACTTTATCGCTGAAGATAAAAAAATAAAAAATTTTTAATATTTTGATAAATCTGCATAACACGTAGAAAGAAATACAATAAGTTCGTCTTGCAATTATCTCCGTGTATATTTTTTTTTTTTTTTTTTTTTTTTTTTTTTTTTTTTTTTTTTTTCTATTCCCAGCATGAAAATATTCCGGAGATTTAAAATAAATTCGCGCAGCGTTCACCGGCAGCGAGAAAATCGGTATCCGACCGTTTGCCAAGTGTGCCGCACAATTTTTCATTACGAACGTCGTCAGATATGCTCCTCTATTTCCAACTTCTTTCCCTCCTCCTTTACCTTTCCTACGGCCGATCCCCGCTTCCCGTCCCCCTTAATTGTTTGCTGCTCGTTTTTTCTTATTCCGTATATATACGTTTCTTCCGAGCTGTTTATTTTTCGCGACGAGGCATTTTTACATTTCCTGCGCATTCGTTACGAAGATAAACGTTTCATTACATTGGAAACGTATGAAAAAAAATCGTTATACTTACATGTACCCATCGTCGATTTTTTAACATTTTGTATTCTGTTCTCGTTGCAGTCTCTTTTTCTTTTTTGCTTAAGATTCTATCGTATTTTATGTATCTTGATTAACTTCTTATTCTGTATACTTTAAATTCAAATTGATGATAAATAAAAAAGGAAATATAACATAAAGTGACGTTTCTTTTATAATTATATTTAAATATTTACATATATTTTAAAAAAATGTTAATATTTCATGTAATCATATAAATATTTTTACATTTATTTACTTATTTTATTTTATTTATTTATTTATTTATTTGTTTATTTATTTTATGTACTCATCGAAAGTAACGCGTACAAATTGAGAATATTTAAAAAGATTTTGAACGAGTAACAAAAAAAATTTACAAAAAGCCATCGAGGTGAAAAAAGAAACTTCTAATTTTGTATGAATAAGAGAATAAATTATTTCGCATTACAAAGCGCTTGCCAAATAAAGATAAAAAATCGCTGCAGCAGCAACGGCAGCGGCGGCGTCAGTAGCTGCGACGTCACCACTGACAGTCAATTTTACGGAACAAACGTCGTTCGCGCCTTTTTCTCCGTTGTACTTCGTTAAACACGATTCCCGCAATTTAACGCCTCGGTAACAAAAGGATCTAAGGGATCGTTTGTAGACTCGTCTCTTTCGCGACTAAATTCGGCATTTCATCGTTTATGTACACATGAGTATATATATATATATATATATTTTTTTTTTCTCAAAAGGAAAGTTCCTTCCTTTTTATCCTCGAGTTGCAGCAGCCTTTGTAGCGACGTTTTTCTTCTTATTCCACGTTGTCGTCGTCGTACATTTTCTATTGCTTCACCCCTATCCGATGCCGATTTTTCCGACTTTGCGTTTCTTTCATCGTCTGTTTTCTCTTTTTCTCTTTCTTGCTCTTTCCCTCTACCTTTTTACCTCTCTAGCTCTGCACTGTGACAATTTATTCCGGTAAGATGTGCATCGAGCCGACGGTAAAATGGCATTTTGAAGTCGTATAATTTTTATCCAAAAAATTTTCCATCCAAGTTGCGTTGAAAGTCTCCCGAATATATTTCATTTTTAACGGTTATATTGGAGGTAACGATGATACGAATTTTCAATGGCTTTAAATTTACCCGGCAATTAATTCATGCGGTATATCTATAATTCTCGTTGAAAAAATTCGAGTTTTTCGTCCCATCTAAAATACGAGTACTTTCATCAAAATCCCATCTCCCCGGAGCAACACGTCCTTATCGATCTTCAATTTAAAATTATTTGCCAGCTTTACCGTCGTCCTCCTCTCCTCGGTCCTTCCATTTTCGAGCGGCCTATCCGACGTTCGCTCGCACGCCGAGGCTTCACGTATCCAATTTGGTTTGCTAATTCGTTGGTCACACGAAAAGGGCATGTGCATGCAGCGAACGCGACGACAACGACGACGACGACGACGACGGCGAGGACGAGGACGACGTCGACGTGTCTCTTCGCTTCTATTTTGCCGTTGCGCATGACAGTTTCCTCTGTAACGGGTAGATAGGAAAAAAGAGAAAGAGAGAGAGGAAGAGCGAGAGAAAGATAAATAGATAGAAAAATTGGAGGATGAAAAATTAATGAAAAAGATCAAAAATTATTCAAAAATTATATTGAGAAATGTATTTTAAAGGGAGAATGAGATATGAAACGTACGTAAGAAATAATAGGATTATTAAATGAATAAAGAGGTATAAAGGATTAAGATGGTATTTTAGGAATAAAAGGTGTGAAAACACTTTTGTCAAATTTTATCGGATTTCGCGTTACATAATAAAAATGACATTTTTTATTGATGTAAATGAAATTTCATGATTATTTAACTAGCTCGGAGAAATTTCTTGGAATTATGTCATTCAAAATATGCTATATATAGTCTATTTTATGAAATCTCGGTAAAACAAAATTTGTTTATTAAATTTTAACGGCAACGAATTCAACACCCTTAATTTTATACTATAAATAATTATCCTTTATAACGGAATTTATGTAAAACTATCATGAAGCGAGCAAGGAAACAAAAGTGCGAATAGGACGAAGAGAGAAAATAAAACGTGTTAAAAAATAAAGAAAAGAAAAAAATAAACGTACCATTTGTCGAGAAGGGTGGAGTAAACGAGATAGAAGAAGATGAAAAGTATAAGCGAGAAAGGTAGAAAGGAGAAGCATTCAGTTGGCAAATCTGCCAACTTTCCCTCTACTAGTCCTATCCTTTCTGTCGTTGTCAAGAGAATCCATAAATTTAACGCTGCAGAGAGCTAACACTCACGAGTTGGCAGTATAGGAAGGAAAAGACTGCGACTCTTATATATCGCCTTTTTATTTCAATTTATTTTTCTTATTTAAATTGACATTATCTATGATGTGTTTAAAAAAATGTGGATCTGAAATTTTCGTCCTATTTAAAATGATTTACTACGACTAAATACATTGAATCGTGCGAATATCAATATCGCGTTGATCGTTTAAAAATATCTTTATTTTTTTTTTTTTTTTTTTTCTTTTTTTTTTTTCTTAAACTTTTCTAAAATTTAAAAAAAAAAAAAAAAAAAAATTACATATTATCGTCGTACGTTATCGCATGCAAGATAGCGGCTTGAAATAAAAACTCTATAAGTATAAAAGCAAACGCGTCGGACGCCCACAAAACGGTCGAAGCGATCGATTCAGCGCAACGTCATTAACCGAGCCGGATTGAAATAGCCTCTCGTACGTTCGAAATACTCTGTGCATATGTACGTACGCGGCCGAGCGTATGTGCGACGGAAGAATCCGCGCGAAGGCACGTATACGCGTCGGCGTGCGATACCGGGCAATCGACCGGGCGAACGATTCGATTTCACCGATTCGACAAGCCCAAGTTTGCTTAGCGAAGGTTAACCAGAGAGGAATGAATAGAATTTTAGTAAAAAATGGTTAGAGAAGAAAAGTCGATTCGATTGACGGACAATCGTGGCTTGAAGATGGGTGTGGTTTTTATGTAATTACGAGTAGGTTGTACACATTCTTTAATCATTTTGAGATAACATGGTATTGTTAGTTGCAAGTTTTTTTCTATTTATTTTTATTAAATTTTTGAAAAATATCCTTGGTTAAAAATCTTCATTTTAACAAGCTTGCGCTATCCGATTTTCCAAGATTGAAAACCCATCCGATTTTTTCGAAAAAATTTTATCATCGTGGCGTTTAATAACTCTGACTTCGAATGCTGGATAACCGAACGGAAAAATGTGATGATAATTGTGCCAACGTGCTTAATTGTCAACAAAAATCGACACGAAACCAATATCTGATTATCTGCTGGTGCTATGTTATTGAAAGATAAAATATTCTAATTGTTTAGGGCAAATGTTTAATGGTTTCAGATAATTAAGATGATTGAAAAAGCAATATGTAAAAGCTAAATGTTTTACCAAAATGAAAAATGAAATATTAAAATACTTACTTCCATACAAGTAAGCAAAACTATTGATCATTTTAAAAAATAATCTCATTAATTTTGATAGTATCGCATACTAGCAAAACTTGTATAAGCTCGATTATTTAACTTGATAAAGTGTGCATTTTGTTTAAAAAGTCTTCATGCTTACCTGTAAAGTAATAAGATAACCGTAAATCGATAATATTCTTAATTGGCAACTTGGCTTTGAGAGCTTTTGTTTGTTCGTGCGAGCGATGAATAGCACCAATGGTACCAGAATTTCAGTAAAAAACATCAACACTAAAAAGAAAGAAGATAAAGAGTTTAAAATGTTATCGAGCAAAACGTTTTGACTTTTTTTGAAATATTATGAGACCGATAATATTATATACAACTTTATTTATATTTTCAACGGTACATACTTCCATTCGATTTTCTCTTTTTTCACATTGATTTTATTTTGTTTTTAACGCAATTCTACTTTGAAGTCGACAATATTTAGTTGAAAAAAATAATATTAGTATTGTTAAATTTTTTACATGAATCGTTGGATGATATCTAAATCTTCTAAAATAAAAATATTATTACAAAAAATAATAAATTTATTAAAAAATTTACTTAATTTGCTGCGAATAACAAAAAAAAAAATATTAAAGTTTTGTGTCAATCGTGTTATTGAAATTATTTTAATGATAAATCGTTAAAAAATCAAAACTAATTTTTTTTAATTTGGATAAAATTAATTATTTTTCAACAAATATAAAAAAAAAAGTAAATATAAACGCATAAAAAAATTGCCAAAGATATAAAAAAGTAATTCGTATAAAATAAGCTTAGAAATAATAATAAATTTATGAAAAAGTACAAATAATAAATTATTAAAAAACGTAAAAGACGAGAGCGAAACATTGTGTAAAAATAACTGAGAGTAAACAATGTACCTACTATGTTAATTGCGTCATGCATGTATTATACACGATAACCCGATCAAATAGCATTAGATGTTGATTCGCCGTGAGGCATTGTTTCGACAATAATAGTATACGAGTATTATTCCCCCCTGAGAATTAATAGAAATTTTCCGCGTCAATCTATTTTCTTTGTATTGCGACGCAACGTCACGTACTAATTGTAATTTTTTTAAACGAACAACTCGTTACCTGCGATAATTTTAAAGGATTAAATTAATTTGATCGAATAGTTTTTTTTTTAAAATATCTTTATCGCTTACTTATCCGTTTCGTAACTTTCGAGGACTGGCCTGGCCGCGCTGTACACGCGCCCTTTGATAATTTAACTACGCGGCCCTTTCCCCCACCACCGCGCTGACGTCTCGCTCGCCTATCCGTACGTCTATTTTACGCGAACTTTTCGTCTCTTTAATTCAATTTTTATATTTCTCGCGTTTATCTACTTTCGCGACTTTCCGGCTCGAATCGCTTCGCTCGATAGCCCGACGGCCACAGGAGTATAATCCCACTGTGCACGTAAATCTTCGAGGAAGCCGAACTCCCGAGGTTGACCACGGCTCCGTGCTCTTTTTAACACGGACACGTAGGGCTTCTAGCCCATGGGCGAACCCGTGCACAAGGAGGTCATTAGCTAAACGAGCCGGTAGATATAATATAATAAGGATTTTTCGAGTAATTTTTTACGCGATTCCTCGAAAACTCCTTGTATTTACGTTTTCTTTTTTTTTACAATCGCCTTTCTTATAATAAACGAATAGCCGAAACAAAAGTTTATTAACTTTAAACACAAAGCCTCGTATTGTTTTCGCTTTACGCTTCGAGGCCCAACAATTCAAATACATTTTATTCTACATCGTATATAAAATTTTACAAAATTAATATTGAACTACACGATATAATCGAATTAAACATAAATAACAAATAACATTTATTTTATTGCTTGAATCCCAAACAATAATAATCGACGAGTACTCGTAATGGTCCAACCAAACATAGTAACTTGAAATATTATCCAAGTATCAAAATTAAAAAGTATAATGAAATAAGTTTTAAAAACAAATACGATGTTAAATTATCTTGCCGCGTGTTTCAGCAAAAAAAAAAAAAAAAAAAAAAAAAGTGAAAAATATAAAAAAAAACTACCAAAACGATCTCCTACAATAAATAAATAAAACAAATTAAAAATTTCTAAGCTAATTAAAAAGACGATATCGATGCGTTAGCTTAAAGTTTCATATTCGTGTTAACAACATCTCGCTTCGTCAAGTACGGTCTTGAATATATATTATTGAGTTTATTTTCGTTGATTCACATGTGCGATAAATGCACTTTGTTCAAAACGAAAAGCTTTGATTATCTAATAAAAAAAAAAAAAAAAAAAGGTTCATACGATCGCATGATTTTTACGGAAAAGTAAATCTGCGCCGGGATTGCGTATGCATTGCGCGTTGCTCGATCCTTTAACCGCAAATTTCATTTGGAATTCCCGAGGCATTGCACGATTACAATTGAACTGTCCTGCTCTTGAAAAAAAGTGCGATGATTAAGCGTGAAAGTGCGTGTTTTTTTTTTTTTTTTTTTTTTTATTTATTCTTTCACAATGAGTGCCGTTGACTTGGATTTGATTAATATAAAATATATTTTTTTTTACTTTTTCCACGTACATAAGATAAATCGCGGGATATTTAACTTTGTATTTACGAAAAGTATACGAGCTAATCGTACTTACGAGAAGTAAATTAAGTTTTTAAACATATATTTTGTGGTTTATTTTTTTTTTTTTTTTTCTTTCTTTTATGAACAAGAAAGTGGGCGCGAGAGTTTACCTGTTAAAAAGATAATTGTAGGATCCTGAATTTTAAATTACTTTCAAACTTTCTTAATTTTATCGCGATTGCTTCGATATCTTTGAAAATGCCGGTTAAGAAAAAATTAAAAAAATTTTAGTTGTAAACGGCTGATTAATTACACTTTAATTACTCGTTAAATTTTTTATACTCAATTACAATAATCGGTCATACAACTGGCTGGCGATTAATTACTCCAACAAACGTAATTTTGAGAAATATTTGCAGAAGAAAAAAAATTCGTATTGAAAATAATCGATTAAACATTATTTTTACGAAATATATCGAGCTAATTTTTAATTTAATATTAAAAAGTAATTTTTTAATTTATATCGTCATGGTATATAATTTACGATTCATTAAACGATAATTTAATCGTTACCTAATACACAATATTAAACAAACATTTGTGAAAAATAATAATAAAAACTTGAAACATCTAAGTAAAAGATATTTTGATAAATTTTTTTCAATTGTTAAAATCATCAAAATGCAATTATAAGGCAACATGTAACAGACGTATGCAGTATTCAACATAGCTGTTTCAACGATCGAACTTTTATTTTAAGTAATTTTATATTAAAATAAATAATTATTATCAAAGTGTCGATTAAAATTTTTACATTTAACTGTGAATATATCGAGAGTAAAAAATTAAAACGCAAAAATGTTTGGAATGTGTTGAGCAATCGGAAATAATTATGAGCAAATGTTGCGAGAGAAAATTCATAATAAAAGTAAAAGGTAGGAAAGACAATCAAGAGAAATGACAAAGAGATGAGAAAGTTTGAGTCTCAGGTGCGAGATAAAAGCTAAAATTTTCATTCGTCTTTTTTTCTATCCAAAGTAAAAAGCAAATGCATATTTTAAAACATCCCCGGAAGTGCAACATTGTTTCGTACTTGTTTATTGCTTCTATATATCAAAGCCGTTGCCTTAAAAAGTTTCAATTGCAACGAGATACGCAAAATGTGATTGCATTCATTTTTCTATAAACTCACAGTTATTTATACGTGTCTCGCGATAACTTTTACATTCAAGAAATATACATTTCACCTGCGATTTAATATTTACAAAATAATTACGGCTGTTGTCTTTGAAATGAGTTTGAAGGTAATAGTTAGATAAAAGTTAACGAGCAAGCCGAACTACAGAAAGTAGTTTACAAATGATTTCTTAACAAAACGATTCAATTAACCTTTGTAGCTTTGCTATGAATTAAAGCCGAGGAGAGTGAGAGAGTGAGAGAGTGAGAGAGAGAGAGAGAGAGAGAGATAGAGAGAGAGAGAGAAAGAACTGGGAATAGAAAACCGTATCTATTCGTTCGTTAAGGTCGTAAATTTTTCTGAAGAGCGGTAGTAATGACTTTCAAAGTTTAGATAACGAGCTTCCTCAACTTGCTGCCAGTTTTCACGCAGACGCGAACCTATACTGGAAGGTGAAGCCAGTGGATAGGGGCAAGGTATACCCAGACATTTATATAGATTTATTTTATTCTTTATTTTTGAGAAATATGCGTGCGTTCGATCATCGATGCGCGCTTTAAATCATGAATTTTTTAAAAGCACTACCATTTGGAAGTTGTAGAAAAAAATAAATAATTGTAAATATTATTTGAATGAAGAGTAAAAAAAAAAAAAAAAAAAAAAAAAAAAAAAATGTTATTTAACCGTACACTTTGATGCGTTAAGAAAACAACTGCGAGAGAACAGAAAAAGTTTAATTACATTTGTACCAAAGACAATCAACTCTCGCGAGTTCCACGCATAAACGCAAAGCTAACTTTGAAATCACAAAATCTTTTCTCTTTCTTCTCGATCCAAAACCATTCGCGCCCTCACTTATCCATCGCCGTTGATAAAGTAACGGCCGTTATTTGTCAATAAACTCGTTTCGAATTCCAATGAAAAGCTCTTAGTTAATCTTACCGGGGGACTTGATAAAATCTGCAGTCGGAAAACTCGTTCGAGCGTAAAGCCCAGATGAAAAGTATCGGAAAACAAAAACAAACGATAAAGTCGAAGAAATCAAAGTAAAAGTAGAAAAAGAAGAAGGAGAAGAAGTGGAAGGAGTGCAAGACACGCCGCGTTGACGCGTTTCCCTATACTGCAAAGCAGTTTAATTTTCCTTTTCCTCCCTGATCGGCCCGAGACACCTTTAACAAACTCTTCGATCCCGCGACTTATCGATTGTGTATATATATATACATTTTTCACACTTTTTTTCTTTCAGTCGAGTGGAAATGGCACAAAGTTGGCGCGAGATAATATTGTGATTTGAATTATCGCTGGATGAGGCGACAAGAGTGCGAGACGTCGTGTTTTTATAAAAAATGCGAACGGGAGGAAGGTTATTCGTTAGATTAAAATGGAAGATTATGAAGGACTTTGCTCATTTATTTACGACGTAAGCTCTTGAGTGCTTTGCGTTTTACGAAGCGGAATTGAAAGTCCACTTTCTCTCTATCTTACTCTCTCTCTCTCTCTCTTTAAAAGACTTTGCTACTAGAAAGATTATGGTTTACAAATCGGAAAGTACATCCGTTTTTCTGCGTCTCGTTCTTTTTTTTATTCCTCGCTCGGAATTGTGAACCGATGTATACAACTGTAGATTATTTCTTAATAGTTATTAAAAATCAGTTCACTGAATTTCATACTGGATTAAGGTAATCATTGAAATGAATCGAATGCCATTTTAAACACATATACATCTGAGATTAATCTTGATAATAATCAAAATGAAATTAAATATCGTATTAATCGGATAAATAAACGATTTAAAAATTCATACATCAATATAATACTAATCTTATTTCATTACAATTAACTAAAACATACGTATCGTCGAGTTATCTTAATTTTTCACGTACACGCACATATACAAGGACACGCGTACACACACACATACACACACACAAACACACATTCAGATTCGAAATTTTCGACAAACTCTAATTACTCAACTCTTTGTCTCTCCATAAGCAAACACACTCGCGAGCACACGAGCATGAACATACACGTTTAAGCAGACGCAACTCACCTTAAAGTTGATTAGCCTCGACTAAGCAGCAACAGCAACGGTAGAGAGCTACGTCTCGGAGTGAAGCGACGTCGCCGTAGGGGTTTTGCCCACGGGTTAAGACGTGGCTGCTGCTGCTGCTGTTGCTGCTGTTGCTGCTGTTGCTTCTCCTTCTGCAATTGAAACGTTTATCGCGCTGCTGGTGCCTTGCGTGCAGTACGTACACGTGAATCCCATACACGCGCGGCTAATATTAATTAACGCAACCGCGTTAATTAGCTTCCACACCGCCGACGCTTCTTCTTGTACTTCTTATTATTCTTCTACTTCGTCTCGAAGTCTGCGTTTCTCTTCTGCTACTTGTCTTTAAGCGCTAGTGTGTGTATGTGTGTATGTGTGTGTGTACGCGCGCACACATGCTATGGTATATAGTAGAAACATATCTCTTACCCACACACTTGGACGAATTTTAACAACGAGCTGTGGCTTTGCTTTCCCGAGAGAAAGTGTAGATGTGTGATCAAAATTATCTAAAACATAAGGAAAATCTTGCGATTATTTAAGAAAGAAGAAAAACAAAGACACAAAATTTTGATAAAAAACAAAATTTAAACTCGCCCAAGTGCGAAGAATTTTATCTTCCTCGTTTCCTTTTTTAATCTTAATTTTTTATTTGTCCACCTCATTACCACGGAAAAAGGTGACGGGAATAAAGAATAGCGATGCTTTGTTTCGGCGAATTAACGAATCTAAAAGTAAAATTCGAAAAGACTATAGGTATCATAAAGTGCAAGATTGAACTTGTGCTATCTTACCGAACAGAAAAAGTTTTATAAGCATGAAGTTTAAAAGTACGCGACTTTGATCAATTACCAAAGCAAACAACAAAATTCCTTTCGAAGAAAGTATACATAGATACATAGACGTTAAATATTATTTATAATTTGAAAACTAAATGCTTTACTCAGTTTAAATTCTTTAAAAATCCATCGTCTTTTATTTTGATGGAAAATAACATAATTCGTTCTTTCGAAAATTTTTTTTACCTTTCCTCGTCGACAAACCAACTCGAAAAATTCTTGTTTCCGATATTTCGATTGACAAACTTGCAGACATGTGCCGTTCTTTTCATATCTAACGCGTGGGCTTTTCTTCTCTCGTGTCACGCGTTTGTTTTTAACGAAACAATTCTGATGAAATGGATAAGACGCATAAGCTTATAGTAATTTCTTCTTTATCTAGCTCGGATGATATAAAATTACGTTTACGATACGCGCTTGTGGTTTCCGATCTTATAAAGCATCGATAATTTCAGCTTTGAAGTATAAATACGATGGCGATAGATAAAAAAGGTGAAAGTAAGATTTTTTTCAAAGGGACAACATTTATCTACATTTAATTTACGTTTCACATTTCCTCGTATACAAATGCGCGTTCAGCTTCTAGTCTAATGCGAGTCTAACTCGAGAATCGAAATTCATCGCTCGTTCGTTTCGCATAAGCACGCACGTACGCGTAATATATATATATATATATATATATATATATATATATATATATATATATATTATATAACCCCTCGCAGATT
Organism: Chalcis sispes; assembly: GCA_949987625.1. Lineage (NCBI taxonomy): Eukaryota > Metazoa > Arthropoda > Insecta > Hymenoptera > Chalcididae > Chalcis > Chalcis sispes. The sequence goes on along the minus strand of OX465094.1, from coordinate 8,681,349 downwards.
ATTCTTCGCTCTCGCTTTTCATATCTTCATTTTCGCAAAAGAAAATATCACCGATGCGCGATACACGAGTAAAACGATAAAATATGGGAAAAGAATATAGAAAGAGACGCGTATGGGGTTCCGAACCGCGGCAAGGATGTTATCACGTCTAGGAGGAATTTTTCCGCCGGTAAATACAGCACATCGATGAAAAAATATATGGACTTGAATTTTACGCCTGACGCGGTTTTTATCATTTCTCTCTCATTCTCTCGGTCTTACTTTTTTTTTTTTTTTTTTTTTTTTTTTTCTTTACCACAAAACGCTTCCTTCTTTCTCCCTTTCCGTCTGCCTCCCTCGAGCGGGCGTACATTTTTATTACAGCCCGAGATTTCCGATGCGCTCGGTTGGCTTTATTTATTTTCCATCGCTTTAGTTTCGTTCGTCTTTCCCATTCTCCGAATAATGAAAATTATAGCCCGTCAGGAGCACGAGATCCTTTCGATATGACTGTCATTAATTCGCTCTTTAATTTTTAAAGCGTAAACCGTGTTAAAACTTTTTTCATGACGAATCGTATGCATTTCGTCGTTTGATCATTAATTAATTATGTTAATTTGTTTGATATTTTCTATTCATATTGAAGAATAGAAAAATTAAATTTAATGAAATGTTATAAAAAATTTTTGCATTTTCGTACTCTATGTCGATAAATATAAAATATCTTTCAAGTATAACGCAAAATTTTAACGCGAAAAATTAGGTTTTTTAAATTTAATGATTTTTTTTTTTTTTTTTCTTCTTCTTAAATAAAAAGTGAAATTACATGAATTTATGTATTTTGTTTTGTATTAAAAATCGTTAAATTGTTAAATTGAAAGCGTGATTGAAACAGTGTGATTAAATGTGGTTGTAATAAAAAGTACAATATTTAAAATCACGTGAAAGCGAACGATTTTATTTTTTCCGAAGAATGACGAATGCTTGTGTCCGTTGGAATATAAATGTGTGAGCGTAGAATACTCATTTTACGTATAGTTTCTCGTGTAATATAATAATAATATGTTTGTGAATACCGAAAGAAAATAATTTGAATACACATTTGTATCGCGAAGAAAAGGAAAACGTTTCGCTACCGTACGTATGTAACAACGCGAGTGCAAACACGCGCTTGAAAAAAAAAAAAAAAAAAAAAAAAAATTAATTTTAAACTCGGTAAAAAATTAACGAGATGCAGTTTAACGGGTACAGGTGTCTAATAATGAAATCAAAGCCGAAGTTTCAAGAACGAAACGCGCCGATCAACCTGAGTTCAGTAGTCGCTCGTACGCGTTCGATCGAATGGATAGTACGGGATATTGAGTAATCGAAATAATCGACGTTTCGGTACGATAATCTTTATTTTAATAATGAGTTACTGGTATGCAATTTCGTAATTATACTTCGTCGTTAAATGTAGAATATAACAACGTAATCCGTACGCTTTCAGGCGCGTGCGTAATTTTTGTTATAAATTTTATTTTATTTTTTAATTTTTTTTTTTTTTTTTTTTTTTTTTTTCTCTATCGTACATAATCAACGATCGGTAAAAACGTTCGATTACAGCTCGCTATATAATATATGAAATCGGCGCAATTACGCGCGATCGTAACGGTAAACTATATCCAAAGAGTAAAAATACACAAAAAAGAGAAAATAATTGTCTGTTCAAAGGCGGCGAAAGCAAACTCTCTGTTAAATCTAAAAGAAACATATATACACGCGCATACGTTTAAAGATAATAACGAGAGAAGATTTAAAAAAGTAAAAAATTAAAAAAAGAAAAGTGAAAGAAAAAGCCATCGACGTCGTATTTTACACGACTAGCTCATAATTTATTACCGTCCGATCGATACTCATCGCCTGGACAGGTTTTATATTACACAAATGAATCTGTTTACAAGCAAATGCAAACTCATTCAGATATAACAAGAGAATGCAATGGTATATGGGAGTCGCATTAAGAAGAAGAAGAGAGACGGAGAAAGACAGAGAGATGGAAGGATATAGAAGGAAGCGTTTGACAAACCCGCACATGCCGCAGCAAGAGAGAGAGAGAGAGAGAGAGAGAGAGCGAGAGTAAATCGATCAAAGGCTTCTGATCAGTCGATTGGTTAATAACAAGGAGCGAAGCGAGTGGAGCACTCAAAGCAAGCTGTAATCGTTTGTCGATCCAACGATTCTAAAGATAAGCGTGATCGCTCTTTCTTCTATACACTATCTCACGCATAATCTATCCTTCGTTTTTTCAACGCGAATCGCATATATTGCCTTTTCAATACATTTATATTTTTGTAATACTTATCTGTACATTTTTCCACCGAAAATAATATATTTTCAAAAATAATTAATCTCCTTTTTTTAATTTCATAATAATCAATAATAAATTACGTTTCGCATTTGACAGCCGTGAACGCCGCGACGGCTTAATTTTTTTTTTTTTTTTTTTTTTTTTTTACTTTAGTTTGCTTCGAAGCTTTGGGTTTCTGGAACGATACGTTTTACCATATCGAGTGATACAATTTTTTCTTTGCGTGTATAAAAAATCTTCAAGTTAAAATTGTTTAAAGCTTACTTTATTTAATATAAATATACGATTAAAAGTTAGTTATTGAAGGGCTCGCAAATTTCGTTATGTAGTTTACTCATTATTACTTTTACTTCTTACAGAAATTTTAATTTCAATGCATAAAAAATGTAAATTATACTACATAATTTTGTAAATTAAATTATGAAATACTTTGAAATTCAACGCTAAATACAGTGTATGATTATAGTTGTTTGAAACTATCCCAAAAACTTTTACAATTTAAAATCATAACGTACTATAAATCAATTTAATAGCGCCAAGTATATTTTAAAACAAATATCGTAAGAACGATAATTTAAAAGAAAGAAAAATAAACCAAAGTGACCAGAAGGAAAACTTTGCTGGCTAAAGGCGCGCGATAGCGAACCCAAAAGAGTCATCATCTCGAAAGAACGCGACCCTTGGCTGCATACACTTGGAAGGAGTAGAAAAGAAAAGTCAGAAGTGCGGTAGTGTATTTCGGCAGCACGTTGTTGTATCCCCGTCGCTGTATATCGCGCGGATGCGGCTTACGTCCTCTCGAAACTCCACCGGCGTCGTTCTCCACTGGTGCGCGCGGACAGTTTAAAAAGTTCCTCCCGCAAACTGTTCCCCCAGGAAATCTGCGTCCTCGATGCGTCCCTTCCTGGTGCTTCAATCCAAATCCTCATCTTATACGTACACGTATAACTCTCTCTCACACACACACACACACGCGCGCGCATATACAAACTCCCACGCGACTTATTAAATTCTGCAGGAGGTGTTCGACGCGACAGTTTTCGAAATATTGGATCGTTCATTTCTCTGTCTCTCTCTCTCTCTCTCACTCTTTCGATAAACTTTTGCCAAACTGCGAACGTTTACCCAATAAGACACTTTCTGCGGCGCTATGATTAAACGAAAGTTTAATTTTACTTTGTGTGATACTTGATTTTTTAATCGGTATACTTTTCGGTATTTACTACTTGGAAAAAATTGTGACAGCGTAATGTAATTAATATATAATCGTCAGCAAAATTTTGCATCGAATATTATGCAATGTACAAAGTATATATATATATATGTGCCAATAATACAATGTCGATTAATTCAATAATAATACCTTAGTAATCTAGTAAGCCTACTAAATGAATAATCTTATGAATAATTTAATTCGATTGCGATATTTATCCAATGACTCATTGACGCTTATCGATACAATGCCACCATTTTTCTCCGATCCGAGCTTATTACATCCATAATACACAATATCCACTTTCACGAATCATAGTTAGAGTATTATATTGCGTATCAGTTGTTATTATTATTATTGTTAGAATGTCACAGGATATCGCGTGTTACGACGCCGCTCGGATTACCTATGATATTACATATTGTATAATGGGTTGATAACAATTATTGTAATGTATAATATTAAAATCAGAATTTTGCGAAGCAAAATTTTCGAGCGGTGTTGCAAATTACTTTAACGGAATTCAGAATTTTTTTTTAATGAATATGCTCGGATGCTCACTTGATAAACAAATTTTTAATTTACACTTTTAATTACTTTTATTAAAATTATGTTTATCGTGGTTATATATTTTTATTTTTTTTCTTTCGTTTTCGTTTCTTTACATATACATATATAAAAAAAAAAGTTCACAACTTCTGAAAGTTTACGAAATAAACATACGGCAAGTATAAAGTTCTTGGAAATCAACAAACTGTTGCGTTTAAATTCCGCGAGAGATGAAAACCCTCCTCTCGCTCTTTATTTTAACTCGTCTGATATTTACGAAAGATACGTAAATTTATCGTTTCTCGAGCTATTAATATAAATAAACGAAAAAGTAAATTTTCACGTTTCTGTTTATCGAACGCTGATGAAGTCATCATAGTTATTTGTCCGAGTTAAACACGCAATAAGTTTGATTAAAATACTTGTTATTTTAAAATTATCTTTTTATAAAAATTATATATAAGAAAAAAGATAAGGATTATTTGAATTAATGCGTTTCAAGTATAAAAAGGCATGTCTTAAAAAAAATTAAAAATAAAATTAAAAACTCATCGATTCATTATCCTTATCACATCGTTTTCGTTAAAAATTTCGTACACTTTTACCAACAAAAAGAAAAAAGAAAACACATATACCAAAAGAAAAAACTGTAAAAAATTCATTCTATTACTCAACATCTCAAGTCAAAAGTATCTCTCTTTCTTTCTCTGCATGATTAAATTCAATTTTACGGTTAGGAAGAAACGTGACGGGCGACGAGGAGAATCACGAGGATGTCTATATACGGGGAGGGCGTAAGAAGCTATAGATGAACAAGAGACACGGAAAACGAGGGTGTAACGTTGTTTGTGTCGGATCTCGCACAGGTGCGCGCACGAGGTACGGTAACGTCTACCCCGTCTAATAGAATAATTACCGATTGCCTTGCTCTCTTCTCTTCCCCCCCCCCTCCCATCTCACCCCATCACTATCTTCGTCTGCATTAACCGCATTAAATCCTCGGCGCGCCGCTGACGGATCGAAACGATGTGAACGCCCCCCGCGAACAGTATAATCTCAATATAGCTCTCGCGAAGCCGGCCTCGACTTGAAATAGGTGCTCGTTTTTTTTTTTTTTTTTTTTTTTTTTTTTTCTTTTTTGCTTTGCCTTCTTTCTTTCTTTCTTGCTTTCTTTTTTTTTTTTTTTTTGCGAGAAAGATAATTACGTAATTAAGTGCAATATGTAAAAAAATGTGAATTAAACGATGAAAATAAATTTTATCCCGACTTTCGCATGGATGTGTGACGTTTGCAAAATTAAATAATTCACAGCAATTTGAAAATTTGATTAGATTGCAACTCGAAAACTTGTACAATCTTTTAATGCTTATACTTTTTATCGTCGATTTTCTCACCAGCTGATTTAAGAATGAAAATTTCATTATCTTTGAATTGTATACAAGTTTAATAATAATAATGTTTTCTTTCATATTTAATATTTAACAAAAAACAAATAAATGTTTCGTTGCTAAGAAAAGTTTCTAAATAAAACAACGTGTATTTGTTATTTAATGTCGCCATGTGAGTAAGATAATTATAAATTATCAACGATTGTTATCGTACGCATATACTTATTGAATATTTTGAAATGAATTAAATTTAATTATCATATTAAAATCTACAGCAATACAATTAAAATCCATCGATAAATAAGAAAATATTTATCGAATAAAGCTTTTGATTAATTATTTTAATTAAAACGCTATCAAGTTATCTCAAATAAAAAGTACATTAACATTATCCGATCGATACCACTGTAATGCCATCTTTTAGGAAAACAAGGAACTCCTTCGTAGAAGTAGCTACAAGTATCGAGACGAAACAAATCTGACTTTCAAATTTATGTTTTCAAATGAAAACAATACATTGAGGACAAGACGTGCTAAAAGTATTATTAAATGTTGAATAATGTATAAATAATATAATTTTTTTTAAAAAATATTCTAATCAAGTAAATAAAAAAATTTAATCTATCGATTGGATTAATTTTTAAAAAATTTAGCATCTCATTCGCTGAACTACTAAAATAATGCATTATTGTATTGCTCATGCAGAAATGAAAATTAACTTGTTTTTTTTTTTTTTTTTTTTTTATAAATATTCAATTTTCGTTGACGTTAATATATTAAAGGATAACTTTTAGATAGAAAAAAAAATTTTTTTATCGCAAAAGAAAAACTTGGCAATTTCTCGATTCTGTTTTTCCTTCAAACGAATTTCTAAAAATTTTCATCGAATTCAAAATTTATTAACGTATTCGATGGACATATATCAATATCGCATTCGCGCGTAAAAAGACGTGTATTTCTGTTATCTAAAAAGAAAAATCCGTTAAAAAAAAGAAGAAAGAAAAAGTAGATATATTCTGGCAAGCATAGGGGATTCCAAAAGCGTAATCCAGCAAAACTCCAACGTCAATCTTTGAAAGTTTCCCTTTTCGTTCGCATTCCCGTAAAACAAACACAACGTTCACGGATTATTTTCCGAGTTATCGAAGATTGGACAAAAGATGAAAGAGAAGGGATAGAGAGATAAAGAAATAGAAGTAATGCCGTATTGCTTTTCGTTCCGTTTCCAAAGGGCCTAAACAAGTCGTACAACCCGTACGTAGGAATACGTTCGTCGGGGTGCGAAGCCGTCGTCGAAAAGTGGTAGTAAGCTCTCGACCTATAGCCAGGCCACGGAATTTCATTAAATTGTTACGTGGTTTTTTTTCTCTCTCTCTCACTCTCTCTCTCTCTCTCTCTCTCTCTCTCTCTTTCTTTCGAATTTAACTAGAGAGAGAGAGAGAGAGAGGGAGAAGGAAGGTAGCGGTAAGTTGTGGAGTATCGAGGCGTCTCTTCGTTTATCTTTACCCGCAGTGCGAGAGAGCTTCGACGCAGGTTTGGTATAGTATGCATTTATCGAGATTGCGTGTTCGGGTTCCAGTGATAGCTTTAAGTTTGCTCTACTCTAGCAAAAACGTATCGAAATTTAACGTTTATTATCGAATTACGATGGGAAAGTAATGAACGAGTATAACGTTTATTATCCCTTTTTTGCTTCTTTTGGCTTTAATTCTCTCTTTATCGTAAAAGTAATAAAGGTACGTGTATGCATACTAGAGAGAAAAGAAAATAGTAAACAGTCATCGGACGACAGTCGACTACTTTTTTGATAATGAAAGAGAAAGATAAATAACGCGAAGCGGCGCGAGCCCAGGAGTTTTCATTGACTTTGTTCGACCGAACGAAAATACGACGGCAATAAAATTCGATTGCTATTAAGCAGATTTCGATTTTACCAGCCGTACGGTCGGGCTTTAACAAAGTCGCCATTGAATTTAATCGTCCGAGGTAATCAGTCTAGTCTGCGTCTCTCTCTCTCTCTCTCTCTCTCTCTCCCTCTCTCTCTCTCTCTCTCTCTCTCTTGTAGCGTTTAATTAAACGTTCGATTTACACTGGAATCCAAGAAATTAAGGCACAACGAGCCAGTTTTACCTCTTTTATTGACGATTATTTTTATTTCTTTATATAGAAAAAATGAATCTTGGATTGGTAATTTAAAACCTTTCGTTATACATCTTTGAAATTTGAATTCTTTTTCATAATCGACAATTTTTATCAAGTGGATTTTTATTATCCGCGATCTATCTGTAATATGCTAAATTTTTTTGTCAAAATTCTAGTAATTGAATCTTTGTTATGAAATGTCGATTTTATTTGAATTAATGAATTTATTAAAGAAAAATTAATAACTTTATGATTAAAAATTTTCTCAATTATTTTTAATCAAAAGTTGAAACAATTTTGATTTCGATAAATTATCAAGTTTTATTTCATAAATAAAAATTGTGCTTGAACATAATTACGATGATAAAATTTATCTTTATAAATTTAATTAAACGATACTTTAATTACGACATCATAATAATCACAAAGATATAAAAGTTTAAAAATTTTCGATAAATAATAATCTTGAATTTTGCTTTTATCGATCGAATCTCATCGTTAATCATATACTATAACCCATACTCGTTATCGGTCGTTTATATAGCCTCGAATCATTCAAGATCTTCACGATTTCGCGCAAGTTGCGGTTAAAATGGAGAACCGTGAAAATAAAAAGAAAAGAAAAAAGCAAAAGAAAGAGCGAGAGAGAAAGAAAGAGTCAATTTCCAGGAGCACATCCATTATTCCTTAGAACCTGAAAGCTTTTCGTTGTACAAAAAGTACGAGCCGTATAAGAGATCGCGTCGGGCGCGAAAATTTCAAAGGCTTCGCCGAATCGTGACTCGTTACGGATCCCAGGCTCACCTACGATCATCCGATGTATGCCGCGCCGCGCCGCGCGTACTTATGCGTCTACACGTATAGTATATTTATGTATCGTTTTAACGCTCGATGGACGATCGAACGCGATTTTAAGATCGGCTTATCTCTTTATTCCTTATCGACTATTCGCGATAGTTTTTCTTAACGATACGACGATATGGCATCATCGATGCGGGTAATAATGTACGAGATATCGTTACTGCACAGCGAGTAAAAGTAGTTCTTTTATCGAAGATATTTATTCGTTCGGATAATGTATTTATTAGTATAACACTATCTATTGAAATGAAACATTTTTATTCAAAATTATTGATGCGTTTAATCCTGCTAATTTAAATTGAAAAAAAGGAAAAAAAAAAAAAGAGAGAGAGAGAGAGAGAAAGAGATCGTTATTATTCGACACGAGTCAATTCGTTAAATTCTCGAGCAAAAGCAAACTCGATAATATCCTCGAATCCCGATCAAAACCAGCTCGATCTTACCGAGCAAACATACGCGCAAACGTACGACAAACCTCCGTCTCCGCCATCGGGAGATCGCTGGGAGATTTACCCGAGGACAATACAACCGAGTCGATTCGCGCGAAGGGACCCTTCGTAAATCGCGGCTTAATTTTCGGGAAAGCTTCTCATATTTAACACGAAAGATAAATGAACGTAAAGGACGAAGCTCCGGGTTCTGCGGTGAGAGATTTGACCGGGCGAAACGCGCGAAACCGCAATCCTGAAATATGCTAACGGTGGACTTAACTACTCTCTCTCTTTATCTCTCTCTCTCTCTCTCTCTCTCTCTCTTTCGATTACTCTGCGTGGATGGTGAATGAGGCGCGAATTGAAGCGCTGATTTTCCGATTGAAACTTTAAGCGCGAGTGAAAAGTTATTTTACGAGCTTTCGTAATAAAATTAAAAAAAAAAAAATAAAAACCTTCGATTACCCTTTCGTTATTCTTTTATTACCTTTCGTATAATATACTACTGCTAAATATAGATAAACGATTTGTTTATTATTACCGATATGTGTAATATATACGCAAATACGCGTATGTACGTACACACCGCGGGCTGTTAATACGCCAAGCATTTCCGACTATAAGTTCTTGTACAGATACAAAATACATACATATATATATATATATATGGTATATATATAAAGGTTGTTGTAATTATTGAAATACATGAATTCATTTCGTGAAATTCACCGCAATTTCGCATTCAGCGACGCGCGAAAGCGAACAAATCTCTTTCGACTTAATAATTTCAGCGCCGGTCGTAAAATGATAATATTAAACGTACATTATGACTGAAATATTAATTTATTTAACGAACGTTATTCTCCCTTGATTAGATACTTATGCAAAAGTATACTATTAGTATCTTATTCAATTATATAAATATGTTAGCATATTGTGTAAGTATTTTTATAACATTTTTAATCGTAACGCTAATGATGTATATTTTTCTTTATTGTTCTTTTTTTTTTTAATCAAATTTGATCCTTTTTAAATGAATATATTTGTCATCTACCTTATTACAAATTACTCTTATAATTTAAATTTACATTCGATATTCCTGAAATTATAAATTTATCGATTCTTTATTATAATCTATATTAAAATACAAATAAACGGTACAAAATATGTATAATAAACCGACTCAAGTAATTCATCGTAACTTGCTATTGATTAAAAAAAAAAATTTTTTTCTCGATATAAACTGTTTTTTTTTACGCGAAATAAATATTTGTTTAAATAATCAAATGCAATAGTGAAAAATTTCAATCTTCATAAATCATTTCTTACATCAATTGCACAAAAGTATAAAACGATACAAAAATATATAAAAAATGATATAAAATATATATTTGATATTGATATATTAAATATATATTTTAAAAGTTCATGCGTACTTTTTCAAAAACTAATAGCCAATAAAAAATAAAAGAAGGAAAAGCATAACTCATTTTTCAGTCGATTCAATCCGTCTCCATAATTTCAGGGAAAAATATAACACCGTGGTAAAAATTTTCAAAATTGCTCCGCAATGCGCCAGAGTGATTCCAAACTCCAAACGATTACGCGTACATGTATGCGGGAATACATTTATCCACCCTATACTCACACTACAGTCGTTGCAAAATTCTCGAAAATACAAACTCGAGGTTAAAAAACAATAAATAAAAAAAAAAAAAAAAAAAAAAAAAAAAAATTTGCCGGAGGCGACAAAGCACCAGCGTTTATTTGCATATACACACTTGCGAAAAATTTTGCGAATCGAATCGTCGAGGGAATATCGTAGAAGTCGCAAGACAAAGCAAACGAAAGATGTATGAGGAGAGTTTCGTGCGAGTGCATGTGTGTGTGTATGTGTATCAAAAATTGCGAATCGCTGGAGTGAATGAAAGGTGAGAAGAAAATTCGTTTCTCGCGATGCTCGAGGATGAGTTTTTTCAATGAGTTTTTCTACCGTGGCTTGATTACGTGAATTTTCTTCGTGTCTTTATTTTTACGGAGCAAATACGATATTGTAAAAAGTCTGAGATGTAGAATGGATTGAATTGACTTTTTATTTTACTTTATTGTGTCAGTTTGTTTACACGAAGTGAAAAATATAACTTTAAACTTAGAATGTTACCGTCATTTTTTTTTTTTTAACAATAAAATATCAAAAAAGACGATAACTTAACCAATTTTGTACTCTCGTCACATTGTATCGAATCGTTTCCAATCACGATTTCATAATTAATCGTTTAAAACCATGTAAAACAGGAAATGCGTATTCGTATTCGTAAGCGCATTCTACGCGTAATCGCACTTTTTCAAAAAGAATTTTTTAACTTCTTCGACTTTACGCGTTTCGCTTTTTATACGCCTTGCGAAAAGAATTCACTTTCTTCCGTTGTGTTTGTTTTGAAAAATTATTACGTGCCGTTTGGAAAGTTTTTTTTTTTTTTTCTATTATGTAACGAAAATATATTTTTACTTTTCACGCAATACATTTTTGTTTCTTTTTTTTTTTTTTTTTTTTCTCCAAGGAATTCAAAATAATTCGCATCGGGAATTACATATACGTATAGCGTAAAATGTTATTTTACAAAGTGTAAAACACATTTTCCAAAGAGAAACGTGGTTGGTTTTTACGTAATTAAAAAACTTGCCAATATTACAAAGACTTAATAGCAGATAATTAAAATAACATTTCTAAATAATAATCGATTAAACCATGATTCGCATAATGCACTTTAAATAACTCTTTACTAAAATTTATCCTTTGTGTATCTTTTTTCTCGCATTTAATCGTTCATCGGATGAGCGCGCGACTTAAATTAAAAATCTCGACGTTTTTCCATTAACTGAAAAATAATTAATCGGCATTACGTACGGGAGAAAAGAAAATAGTTCGGCTACGCGAATTTTGTATACGCAGAGGCGCGCGATCACGCCGAGAGAGCGAGGGCCAGATTAATGCAAATCCAATAATCAACCAATCCCTAAAACTCGCCGAGACACTCGCTCACAGGTACACGTATATAAACTGAGTACCGAAAATCCCGCTCGATTTCCACAAAACCGTACCCATCTCTCTTTCCTCCCGCAAAGTAACGTTGAAAAATTCGTCGCGGTGCGCATACGAAACGCGTGGATTACAATGTGCGCACACAATCTGCGCGTATGTACTCTTGCGTATGGTATAACCTCGCGCGGCAAAAGCAACGGGCCGATATTAACTCGGGGCTCGCGTGTGTATACACGCGCTTACAGAGCCGATATTCCCGTATCCCAATGTTTTTTGGATTAGCCGATAATGGCACCCTCGCGGCTTGTACGCGTTAAATTTATGCCCGGCGTCGTCCCGCGAATTAATTTCATTGCGAGAAAATATCCCCTTCCATCGACGCGGCTATCGTGTAATTATACAAAATGTTCATCCTACATACATCCAATCCCGAAGATCGATCGATCTACCGGACATCCCTTACATCTTCTACCACTGCGCTTTTTAATCGTTTCACGATGGCGATTTGTTCTCTCTCCCTAACGCTTTCGGATAAATTTTTTTTTTTTTTTTTTTTTCATCTCGTATTAGATGAGTATTAGCCGGAATTTATCCGGGATTTACGCAAGGCTTAAACGCGGCTCTATAAAGTGTTCTAAGTATCTTTTCTCGCTATTTCGCGTCTAACGAAAAATTTTTCAAGAGACGTTTTAAGAATGCGAGCCTTAAAAATTGACGCGTATTTTGTCGGTTTTGTATTAAGTAGTTACGTTACGAGTGTGGTAAGGCGAGATAACTACTTTTTTTAAAATGTTTTACGTGTTTTTACGTATACCGATAACTTTTTTTTTTTTTTAAATATACGATTAATTGCTCTTATACATCGTAAAGTGAATTCATTTATCAAAAAGATAAACTAGTATAATGTATGTAATAATTAAATAATATATTACACTATTATAATAATATTCATACTTGATAAACAAATGAAAAGCTTTTTGTTCACCATCGTCGCTTGAATAAATTTATAAAAAAAAAGATAATCATTTTTCTAAGATAAGGTTAAATTTTATTAAATAAAAATAGAAGTTGCAAACCGGTTTTCTTGTCAACTTTCAAAATAGCAAAAATTTCACGTCACGCTAGTATAAGATAAAAATTTTAAACTAGGA